>MU128959.1:9079-140151 GCA_014904985.1 Hydnum rufescens UP504 | reverse complement strand
ACGTGATGTACTGGTCCTTTCCATCCATTTCTTTTCCTGAATCTTCAGACACCCTAATAGATCTGTAGTTACATGAAGCCCATGGATGTCGTGCACATTACTCGCACCAATACCTTTCTTTGTCAGCTAGTGAGGAACCATGACAAGATATGGCGCATCGCCCGACAAAACTTAGGTCCAGATTTCCCCGATTGTCCTCCAGGTATTAGTGAACTCAAGTACGGCATTTTCGTATTCGGAAAAAGATGTATGGTATGTGATAGAGTCTCTTTGGATTGGCCTGCCTAACCAGAGCTTGTATATCAAGATATGTGGTGCATCTGGTCCCCTTGAACGAAACACCATTTTGACCTATGGGCATGCCATATCTGCATTCAGTCTAGTATGTACCTCTTGTCATCGTTGAGATGGGGGCGGTCTGATTGCTTTCCTTGGGGCTGTTGGGGACGAAAGATCCTGCCCTTGAAAAAACAAGTGGCATGGTCTTGAGAGTGAGTTCGACCTGTCTTTGGGGTTGATGCCAGGAGGTACTGTGTGCTCTTCATCACCTGGTGAAACTTGCTGACGACGGAGAAAGCAAACATCATGGAGGAGTGGTGGTATGGAGGGTGGCTTGTATATGACTATATCTATGATTGTTCGGATATCCTCAAGCTTCAGAGGGATCCCCGGAAGGCAAGGGAAGGTGTCAAAAAGCGCAAAGTAGTGGACGATTGGAAATCACGTTTTCAAGTTCGATTCCAAGTCGGTGTTTTTGTCATGATCTCTTTTATTGGGAGACTGATAACGTCGTGCTTGTAGCTACGCGACAAGATACGCAATTGGATGGCAATCCACGAACCTTATGTAGATGAGGCAGGGATTTTCCTGCAGAGAGAAGACGAGTACCTTTTAACTTCTTTTCCATACCGTCAATTTAGATTTTGACTCTCCTTACCTATTGAATTATCGGGAGATTGCGTACCGTCAAAGGTCTCGATGAGGCTGCTATACATCACTTTATCAAGAAACAAGACAGGTATCGCAGGCGCTTTGTCCTTCAGCCGCATCCACTCACCGACGAAGGCAAGTAATGCAACGATCCGCATCTCTTATCTCACTGAGTATTATTACTGCCTAGAGTGGGAGAAAATAAGGCCTCAGCTTATGTATATCATTGGCCCACCCCTGCAAACTCGAAGTAAACAGGCAAGGAAGGAATAAGAGATGGTCGTATGTATATCTTGGCGAAAACTATCTCAGGCGTGAAACAATATTTAAAAAGAAATGAAGGGCCACTGGATGAAATTGATACATTTAGGTAACAGTACGTATATACCCCCTGTGGGACATCCAAAACGAAAAATGACACTATGGATGGCCACATAATTAGTGGTCAAATTAGTAGGGGTAAACCATCCAAAGTGTCGTGACTTCCACAGGAAAGGAGTCCATAGCCCACTCACACCCGCTCAGGAGAGATGTCAATTGGCGGACGCGTACGACTCCTGCACTTAGGTACAGTTGGCTCGGTATGACCACAACAGTGGCCGTAATTCATACAACTACTCACAAGAAGTCACTTTTGATCCTCGAATGGAGTCAAAAGCTACCCCACCTTCTTCTAATCCGCTGGCCTTGTCATCGCTCAATGCTTGGCCTCGTGCATGGAGAAAGGCAACTGGACTCCGCTCCGAAGATGACTGTTGGCCACAGATTCTTCGAAACAAGTCTGGAGATATTCAGATACGTACATACGTGGAATACACAAAATTGTATCTATCCTCAGAGATCATCAGCATCGAGTGTCTATATTGGGACCCCGTTCCTTGGCTGCACCTACGTTGTCACTGAAAGACACCTGAATTTGGCAAATTTTTTGAAGCCCAGCCACTTGTTTCCATTCTTGTCCAGGGCACCCCCCTCCCACCCCCACCCCTTATTGTGTCCGTAGAAGTGAGGTCGGCGCCGCGCAGCGCCCTGTCTAGTTTCCGTTGCCTCTGATTGGTTCGGAATAGATTTGTTGGAAGTAAATCCACACTTGATTATGTAATACGATGTATATATCGTGAGGATTCCGGAGTATCAATCCCGGTTCTTGCTCCCCCATCCACCCGAACTCATCCATTCAACAAGATTCTCAGGTCGCAGGTGCCGCGCCGCGCATTTGACTGCGCGCTATCCTTCACCATAAGAGGCCTAGAGAAAGTTGCTTGAGCATCTGGGCACAAAACCAAAGACTAGAATGGTTCCTGATGGGCTAATCCACTTGATCCGGCACACCCAGGTGAAGTAAGTCTAACAGTTCTGGACTCCAGACTGACGTGTCTTGCAGGCCGAACACAATGTCAATTCCGATTGGTCGATTCGCGACCCATCCCTGACTCCGCTTGGAAAACAGCAAGCCGAACTTATCAACGAGAGCACTTTGCACAACATTCAGACCACAGCCAATCTGCTCGTTGCTTCTCCTCTCACTCGCACGCTCCAAACTACTCTGATCGGGCTCCCGCAACTCAAAGCGCGCCTGGATGCCGCGGGCCAGCCACTGATTGTTCTGTCCCGACTTCAAGAGGAGAGTGATTCGCCTTGTGACACTGGCAAAAGCCGTGAGGTCCTCGAGAAAACAGAAGAGTTTGAGGGCATCGATTTTTCTGCGCTGGAAGATGATTGGCATGGCAAGGCGGGCGATTTCGCTCCTGAGAATGTAATTGCCCGTGCGAAGTGGGTGCGAAGGTGGCTAAGAGCCCGCCCAGAGCGGGAGATCGTCGGCAAGTGTTTATTTATGCTCCTGATGTCTCGATGGGGGGATTTATCCACTCTCATAGTTGTCTCTCATGGAGGCTTCTTGCAAGTAATCACTGACACACATCCACTCGACGTAAGTATGGATAGCTAACTCTCCATGATCTGTCTCACATACGTGCCTTTTTATAGATCTGGGAGAATGGCGAAAGTAAGTTCCCTAGGGGGTTACTCTTGCATACATATGCGGTGCATTGACTCTGACCTTAGTTCGCTCTTTCACTTTTGTGGAGGAAGAGGACGAGGATGCTGCACTTAAGCGCTACCATCGCATAACATAGACTGGCGCCTTGCCACTGATTAACGCCTATCCCCTAGCTGATGAGTCCTCTTTTCCTACGGGGCTTCATTGTGGAATGTCGATATGCTCCCGTTGTCACGCACTACTTTCAACCCACTATTTAGCTAAGAAGGGTTCGGTTGGTCCGCATTGTTTCATATGTAAGCTCGTTCTCAAGCTTCGTCAACCATGATTCCAGGGTAAGGGCTCCCTCTTCATCATCCGGATCCTAGCCTGAGCGGGAGGCCGGCATCCACCCCTGTCATTTCGAGAGGGGTTGTCTTCCGTGGCTCGCTCCAGGAACTGAGTATAATCATACAAGAGAGCGCTGAGATATGTACAGCTAGAGTTGGAAAGCAAATCCGGCACGTACCGCCGGACGAGAATTCACTTTAGGTTACAACCCAATCGACGAGCATGGGTCGTGTAGGAAGGAAAGGTTAGTCCGCCCAATGACGGATCATACAGAATAGTCACCATATGCACAGGAGTAACTTCTACCCGACGTCGGAAGACGAGCACGAAGAAGTCTCCAAATCAGAAACGTACACATCCATCGCTCGGACGACCTGCTACAATAAATGACTTGCCCGTGGAGACTCTCGTGGAGGTAACGCACGGGCCATTTCTCCCCATTTCTTTTCCTGAACCTTCAGTCCGCCAACACCCACCCCGGTAGATTTGTGCTTTCATGAACCCATCGACGTCCTGCACATTATTCGCACCAACACCTTTCTTCGTCAGCTAGTGAGAAACAATGACAAGATATGGCGCATCGCCCGACAAAACTTAGCCCAGGTTTCCCGATTGTCCTCCAGATATCAGCGAAATCAAGTACGCCATTTTCGTATTCGGAAAAAAATGCATGGTATGTGATAGAGCCTCTTTGGATCGGCCTGCCTAAGCGATGCTTGTATATCAAGATATGTGGTGCGTCTGGTCCCCTTGAACGGAAATACACTTTAGTCCTACGGGCATGTCATGACTGCCTTTGGTCTACGTGCGTGCCTCTTATCATCCTTGGGATGAGGACGGTCTGATTACCATCCTTCAGGCTATTGGGGACCAAAGATCCTGTCTGTGTAAGAACACGTGGTATGGTGTCAACGTTGGGGTACGACGGTCTTCGTGGCTTGTTGCACCCGATCCCAGGGAGTACTGTGTGCTCTCCATTACCTTCCTTGTGAAGTTTGTTGACAACGCGCAAAACAGCCGAGTCATGTCAGTCGTGCTATACAAAGGGACAACCGGGCGTGGCAGAAGGCTACGATTCCTCCGATATCCTCAAGCTTCAGAGGGATCTCCGGCAGGCAAAGAAAGTCGTCGAAAAGCACAAAGTGGTGAAGAAGTGGGAAGAACATTTTTCCGTTCGAGCCGAAGTCAGTGTTTTTTTTTGTCTCTTCTATTGGGAAACTGTGATCATGTCGTGCCTGTAGCTACGTGGAAGCATCGCCCCTTGGATGCGGCTCCATGAACCTTTTGGGGATGAGGCAGCGATTATCCAGTTTAGGGGATTCCAGTACCTTTCAGCTTCTCTTCCATACCGTCAATTTGGGTTTTAACTTTCCTTGCGTCTAGAATTATGATGAAATTGTATGCCAAAGTTAACATGGATGCCGATGGTATCACGCATGCAACCGTTCAGCGCTTCGTGAGGAGAGAAAGACAGGCATCACAAGCGCATTTTTCTTCAGCCGCGCCTACTCACTGACGAAGGTAAGCAGCAACGAGTTCCATACGAATCTCTTATTTTACCGACCATTATTACTATCTAGAATGGGAGAAAATAGGTCCTCGGCTCCTACTTCTCTGTCGTCCGCCCCCGGAAACCCGAAGTAAATAAGGAGAAGATGGTAGTATCTATTATATTTTAGTGAAAAGAGTCTCTGGTGTCGAACCATGTAATAATCAGACGACGCCTGCACAGTCCTAGCGATAGAGCATCATCTGCTCTCTGATGCAGATTTACCCCTGTCTGCCCACCTTTCACCTATAGAACAGATTCTGGCTGACTTGCCATGACGAAGACAGTTTTTATTGAGGTGCACCGAGGTTTTCTCACAGGCAGGGCTCCCAGCCATATATGGCCCCAGTTTTTTGCATTGGTGGTGTAACCGAGCATCTTTGGCGGGGCCTCTCCATCCACTTGTTCAGAATCCAGGGCCGTTGGAAGTCGGATGCCTTTGAACGTTACCTGCAGAGGACAGATGAAGGATGGTCTAGGGGATCTTGGATCTGGATATCCGTTGTTATCGTCTGCGGGTACGGGGTGACTCGCAGTGCCTCGTTGTTGACGTTACCTTTGTTATACATTAACCTCAACTTTCCTTGTTATGTCCTCGATGAATTATCGCCTCCCGTGTGTCGCCAGGCGCTGGGGGGTTCATCAGTCGCGGGTCTACACGACTCGGTCGCGCCTTGGGCTGTAGTATACGTCCCACGCTCCGAGGCTCCAGTCCATTCAACCTGGATCTTTTAACCCACCTAGCCGTGACTACAGACGGGAGATTATCTAGCTGACAGAGACAGTGAGGAACGAGACTAGTCTCGTAACCAGACCGAGTGAGCTCGATCTGGTACAATGGGGAGTTCCGAAGGCGCGGGCACGAAGCTTCCGCTCCAGCCAATCAGAAAAAGTTTTGACCGGTGTTTGCCGAAACTTTCAGTTGGTTTTTGACTGGCAATCATTATTATGCCTATCGTAGTTTCAATTTTGCTGGACCTCATCAGTGGGCTGGTGAGCGTATAGATGTCACTTGAGTTCTTTGCTGCCGATTCCTGGTCTATTCGGCCTTCGATATCAACGCACCACCCACATACTACTAAGCAAGGTAGAGCCCGTGACTAATACCTCCCATAATTGGTAAGGCGATCGTCGCATACCCAACTGAAAGCGCCGGCAAACACCGGTCAAAACTTTTTCTGATTGGCTGTAGCGGAAGCATCGTGCCCGCCTTCGGATCTCCCCGTTTCACCAGACCGAGTGAACTCGGTCTGGTAACAAGACTAAGCTCAAGCAAACGCTTGAGGGAACTTCGGTACATCCCGCAAACTATCTAGAAGGATACGCTGACTAAGCGATGAGCGTTAGAGCTCGCCCATCCCCAATTCCAACAGAAGAAGAGGAGGAAGAAGAAGAAGAAACTCTATAGGAGGCGGTCGCACAGAGGACCCCGCAATTAGTGGTGGGCCCTTCTTTTCGGGCAGTTTGCACACTCCGTGAAGGTGGTGCACCACCTCAAGGCTCTAACACTAAGACTAGCAATATCCATTTTTGCGTCTGGACCTTCCCAAGTTCGCCATCGGCGTAGCTGACTCTTCCCGGGATGACTGGCAGTTCAACATCGGATGTCAATGACCACCCGACTTCACCTGCCGATTCCTGCAATCCCGATTTAGTGCGGCAGTGTACCAACAAAGAGGCCAAGACCTTCCCTCTCAGACGCAACGCCGACAGCGATACATTAGATGCGTCAAAGCCAACATTACCGAATACAGTATATCGATGGTATTACATAATATATGTGCTCGGTGTGTGGCCTCAACATGGCAATGCTGCAAATTCCCCGACGTAATTTCCCCCTGCCTGCCGACCCATACCATCTTGTGGCTAATAATGAACAGACGATCGATACCAACCTATCTCGCCAAAACATGAATTGTTTTTCCTGCTTCATCAGAGAGCCTTGGGGAAATCGGCTCATCCACTGATCTATTATCTGGAGGGATGCGAGGAGGTGATGAACTCGTGCGGGCCTTTTGTTAGTAGCCGATGCTTTGATATTTTATTTCTCCATGTGCAACATCTTGGACGTTCTCTTTAAAGAGCGCCAAATGCATCTTCTGGCTAAGGCTGGCTGGAGGTTCATCCACCGCCCATTTATATCCAGAGACCTAATATCATCTATCATCAGAAAAAACACTGGGGGATATCCCCGATTTCGGCGCGTCTGCGATTCCGGCTCTTCGATTCTGTACAATGTGCTGCTGTGGGTGGGTGGGTGACCACGGCTGGAGGATATAGTGCTAATTCCATTGCTGCTCCTTTTCCCTCTTGCGGTATTATCGCCGGGAATGCCAATATCAGCGAATGTACGGTACATCGTGTCTTTTCTTCAATTGTTCACAGCTAACACAGCTGGCCTGCATACCCGCCAGTACCTAAAAGGCGGGGGACCCAGACACAGAATCACAGAAATGAAGGCAATCCCTTCGGGATCCTGGATTCTCATTCAAGGGGTCGCTGCACATACAGTAATAGCGGGATTCGGGTCCATTCTCGGCACGACTGATATTGAAGATGTCAAGTAAGCCGTTGGGCCAGTTGACGTCGGTGGAGAAGGGCATGATGCTATCGTTGTTACCTTAGGAAGGTTGTCTCATACTCTGATCCACTCCACATCCTTGTCAGAGGACTGGATAATAGAACTCAGTCTCGTATTAGAGGACTATTATTATTGTAGATAGTACCTGGATAATAGAACTATATACAATATGTAAGAAGTCTGAAAGGAGTGGAATAGCAGTACTTCTCGGCTTACCTCAGTCTCGTATTAGAGGACTGAGGAAAGCCTTCGGGTGTATCCGATAATCTATACAGGTAGATGAGCAATGGGATATAAAAGGAAGGTGTTTCATAAAAGGAAAAATGTCCTAGAAAGGCAGTCGGCTTAGCCTTGATCTCCGACAATCCTACACTCAGGTGCAACTTTAAATAAATATAATCAGGGGGAAACATCGTTTTACTGTATGCCGTCGTCTTCACTACGAAATCCTATCTATTCTGAATGGAGATAATCAGCATCAAGTGTGTACACTGGAGCCTCGCTACTTGGCCGCACCTACAACCAAAAGACGCCCTGGATTTGACAAATTTTTCGAATACCAACCCCTGACGGAGTTGGAAAGCAAATCCGGCATGTACCGTTGGATGATCCACTTTAGGTTACAACCCCATCGACGAACATGGGACGGGTAGAAGGAAAAGGTTCGTCTGCCAAATGTATGGATCATGTGCTAGAATAGTCATATACACATGTAGCTTCTGCCCGACGTCGGAAGACGAGCATGAAGAAGTCTCCTACACATCCGTTCGGACGACCCGCAACGATAAATGACTTACCCGTGGAGACTCTCCTGGAGGTGATGCACAGGCCCCTTTCTCCCTATATCTTTTCCTAAATCTTCAGTCCTCCAACACCCCGGTAGATTTGTACTTTCATGAACCCATCGACGTCCTGCACATTACTCGTACCAACACCTTTCTTCGTCAGCTAGTGAGAAAAAATGACAAGATATGGGGCATGGCCCGACAAAACTTAGGTCTAGGTCTCCCCGGTTGTCCTCCAGGTATCAGTGAAATCAAGTACGCCATTTTCGTATTCGGAAAAAAATGCATGGTATGTGATAGAGCCTCTTTGGATCGATCGGCCTGCCTAAGCGATGCTTGTATATCAAGATATGTGGTGCATCCGGTCCCCTTGAACGGAAATATACTTTAATCCTACGGGCATGCCATGACTGTATGTGGTCTACGTGCGTGCCTCTTATCATATCGGGATGGGGGGGGGGGTCTGATTACCATCCTTCAGGCTATTGGGGACCAAAGATCCTGTCTGTGTAAGAACACGTGGTATGGTGTCAACGTTGGGGTACAACGGTCTTCGTGGCTTGTTGCACCCGATCCTAGGGAGTACTGTGTGCTCTCCATTACCTTCCTTGTGAAGTTTGTTGACAACGCGCAAAACAGCCGAGTCATGTCAGTCGTGCTATACAAAGGGGAAACCGGGCGTGGCAGAAGGCTACGATTCCTCCGATATCCTCAAGCTTCAGAGGGATCTCCGGCAGGCAAAGCAAGTCGCCGAAAAGCACAAAGTGGTGAAGAAGTGGAAAAAACATTTTTCCGTTCGAGCCGCAGTCAGTGTTTTTTTTTTAAGGTCTCTTCTATTGGGAAACTGTGATCATGTCGTGCCTGTAGCTACGTCGAAGCATCGCCTATTGGATGCAGGAACATGAAACTTTTGCGGATGAGGCCGGGATTCTCGAGAACAGGAAATACCAGTGCCTTTTAGCTTTTCTTCCATTCCGTCAATTTGGGTTTTTAATTCCCCCTTGCCTACAGAATTATCAGAAGATTACGCGCCGTCGAAGGTATCACGGAGGCAGCCATTGGGCGCTTCATGGCGAGAGAGGACAAGCATCACAAGCGCCTTGTTCTTCAGCCGCGCCTCCTAACCGACGAAGGTAAGCAGCAACTAGCTCCATACGAATATCTTGTTCGACTGACCATTATTGCTGTCTAGAATGGAAGAAAATAGGTCCTCGGCTCATTCTTTCCACTCGTCCACCTCCACAAACTCGAAGTAAACAACCAAGAGATGGTAGTATGTATACTTAAGTGAAGAGTGTCTCTGCTGTCAAACAATGTGCATGTAAAAAATGAAGGAGTACTGGATGAGATCGATACATTTAGCTAGTAGGAGTACCCCCTCTGTGGGACCGAAAAATAACAGCATGAATGGTGGCCCCAGGCCACATAATTATTTCAGTCCTTCCTAACACTCAGTTGGGGGCAAACCACCAAAGTGTCGTGACTCCCACGGGAAAGGAGTACATAGCCTGATACCCTCTGAACTCTATCGTGGTCGAAACCGACTGAGGATTCCATGAAGTGGACGAGGAATCGTCCCAGTTGAGAACAACCTAAGAACAGCCCGCAAGAAATCAATGCCACAGCACAGGCATTTTCACGGCCACGCGGTGAGGGTTCACGAGAATGCTTACCATACTATACCGATTCCAATCCGCACTATTCAGTCGAGCCGTCTTGAAGGCAGAAACGACCAGCGCCCAATCAAGCGACCCGCCCACACTGACCCCAATACGCTGTCCCCATGGGCCGCCGGGGTCCTTCGGAAGTATAGCCTTGTTGGCCTGAGCCATGCCGAGAACTATGCACCCAGAAAAAGGGATGTGTTATCGCCTCTCACGTTCTCACGTCAAGCGCTCTGCGCAATGAATGCGCAAGACGGACGTTCGCGCACATTCTTGATTCACACTCCACGAGGCACCCGAGACACTAACAACACCCCGGCATCCTCCCCTACACGTATCCGTACTAGGTAGAACAGGACTCTATTAACGATTATCCAGGAGAATATTAGCGCGTGCGGGTCCACTCAATGCAACGCAAGAATAACCGGCACTTACACCGTCACTATTGGCAACCAAGGACCACATCAACGCCGCACGAGCCCAATTGTTAACGGCCCCAATCCACAAATTGCTTGTTTGCCATTTGATATCAGTCCACCGGTCGGATCCGATTATGCCAGCACACTCGGTGAAGTAGATTTCTTTGGTGGGATACGTATCCGTTACCGCAGATTGCGAGGAACTGTCGCCCGCATAACAATGCCACGCAGATCCAGAGATAGCACTGTTCGCCTCCGACAGCTGAGACAATCAGGGGTTTAGGTGTCAACAGGTACGAAAGGAGGGTGATCCAAAACTGACCACAGTCCCAGCATACTCTGAAGAATCCCCTACAAGTTGCATTAGTTGAAAACCGAGAAGCAAAACGAATTCACCCTACAATTCGTCTCGCCTCTGCATGATGATCACGATCAGCGTGAAGCTAAATGCCTTTAGAAGCGCAATACACGTGCCCGATAATCTTCACACCAGAGAAACCATTCTTATCTAGGAGTGCGCGCAGAGCCATGGCCACCTGGGCCTCTTGGTCTGCCGTCACGATCGCAGTGGGGTACGTAGGATTAACATTCTGCAATATAAAGATCAGCAAATATCGCGGGCATACATAAGAAACCAGATAGACTTGTGGCTCATTCTACGAACATCGTATCCCAAGCGTAAGACAGGAATGCGACATCGACGCGAATTATTTATCCATTCACCTGGATGCCTATCGCATACGCAGTGAAACCCTTGGCGCCCCACGCCTGAACACATTTGAACAGGTAATGGGCGACTGAACAAGGAGCGATGGACGCATGAGCACAGAAAGAATGATAGGTCATAAGGGGGGGATCTTACGGGTATTGATATGGGCACTAGACAGTGACCCGCTGAATAGAGTGCCCGAATCTTTCATCCAGGCAGGCTAATCAGAGGAAGACAAGTCAGTCAATGGCGGTGTTCAAGGCTCCCAAAAAAAGGGACGCCGCACTCACGGGAGACCACGGAATCATATGAAGCTTAAGAATGTTGTTGACTGACTTGATGTCGTTCAAAACAGAGAAGACGTACGATGGAGTGACATCGATGCTGAACTGAGAAAGAGACGTGTCACAACAGGCATCATTATACGTGTACGCAGTGGCGGATAGATCGGTAGAGCCCATCGGCAGGCGAATATAGCTGAGCCCAGCACCATCGGCACCATCTGTGGAATTGAACATATATTGCAAAAGCGACCAATAGCTCGTACTATTCGCATTTTTGAGATTCGTCAAAACCAGCGCCGCCGAATCGGCTGTTGTAACCATATTAGAGAGCTAGAAGATGCCAAGTATACCTTCACTTACTCATTGCAGCCCCAAACCCATCCTGCAATCGCGGTGAGCAAAATATCTAGGAAACTATAAGATGTCTGAAGTACCATCTGCTGAAATAACTGTTCATCGTCGATCACTATGTCAGCAGAACTAATGGGTCCGGGAGTCGCCCAATTGATAGCGCCATTCGTGTTATTATAAGAAAACTCGATTGCCCCGTCCCACGTAGTCTAACGAAGGGGAAAGCAGCAGTGTTAGAGAGCATATAGGATGTCATGTCATTCAACTCACCTGCCACACATCGTTTATACCAGTTATCTGAGAGGAAATCTTGTCAATATACTGTATCACATAGGCCTCCGAGAGAATGATAACGAACACGCTGCGCAACAATGAAGGAAGAAAAAACTGAAATAAAAATGAGGTTTTGAAGAGAAGGCATTGAGAAAAGGTCTTGGGGTAGATAGATCTGAGCACACTATTGAACACGCCTCACCTCTCAAACGTTCCAAGGCCTCACGGAAAGCACGGGGGCCCCTACTAAAGTCATCGCCATAGAAACAAGCGGTCATAAGATCATGTCCCCGCAATCGCCAGCACAATCAATCCCGCCTAGAGGGGTTTGAAGCAACGAGAAAGCCCACCCCCGTCCTCAAACCATTGGAAGCAGAGTTGATTTGCTGATGATCTAGATCACGACGACATCAGGCACCCGATGTGGCCCGATCCTAGAGCATGAGTAGGTGTATCATCAAAGGAGAGAGATGAAGAAGAAGAGGAAGAAGAAGAGAAGGGACTCTATGGGAGGCGGTCGCACAGAGGACCCCGCAATTAGTGGTGGGCCCTTTTTTCGCGCACTCCCTAAAGGTGATGCACCACCTCAAGGCTCTAACACTAAGACTAGCAGTATCCATGTTTACGTCTGGATCTCCCCAAGTCCGCCATCGACGTAGCTGACTCCATTCCCGGGACGCGACCACTGGCACTTCAACATCAAATGCCAATGACCGCGCGACTGCACCTGCCGATTCCTACAATCCCGACTTAGTGCGGCAGTACACCAACAAAGACGTTCCCCCAGACGCAACGCCGACAGCGGTGGATTGGATGGGTCAAAGCCAACATTACCGAATACAGTATATCGACCGTATTACATAATATATATGTACTCTGTGTGTGTGGCCTCGACAAACGCATTGCCGGCTCAGAGGCCGGGTCGGCATATCGTTGGCAATGCTGCAAATTCCCAGAGGTAATTTCCCCCCTGCCCGCCGACCCATAACCATCTTGGTAGCCAATAATGAACAGACGATCGATACCAACCTATCTCGCCAAACTAGTATGATCATATTCTTTTTCCTGCTTCATCAGGAGAGCCTTGGTGCAATCGGCTCATCCACCTGATTGATATGGAGGAATGCGACGAAGCGATGAACATGAACTCGTGCGGGGCCTTTTTTTGTTAGTAGCCGATGGATGCTTCGATATTTCTCCCATGTGCAACAATCTTGGAGGTTCCCTTTAAAGAGCGCCAAATGGATCTTCAAGCGCTCCTGGCCTCTGAGGCTGGCCGCGAGGTTCATCCACCGCCCATTTATATTCGGAGACCTAATGTCATCATCTATCATCATCAGAAAAAAAAAAACTGTGGGATATCCCCGATTTCGGAGCGTCTGCGATTCCGGCTCTTCGATTCTGTACACAATGTGCTGCGGTGGGTGTGGTGGGCGGGTGACCACGGCTGGAGGACATCGTGCTAATTTCCGTTGCTGCTCTTGCGGTATTATCGCTGGGAATGCCAATATATAGCGAATGTACAGTGCATCGTGTGTCTCTTCTTCAATTGTTCACAGCTAACAAAGCTGGCCTGCATACCCGCCAGTACGTAAAAGGCGGGGGACCCAGACACAGAAATGAAAGCGGATGTCTTCGAGATCCTCGATTCTCATTCAAGGGGCCGCTGCACATACATACATCTACTTGTCGGTTCCTGGCTCCAAATTATATCCCGTCCCCCCTCCCCCCCACCTTGTGATTCATACAGTACAGTACCCTCCCTCATGGTCAGCTGCGGTTCAGATGTCCCAATCCTGCCTAATGGGGAGGCGGCTCACGGGAATCTAGAGAACAATCGCGCTCTACTTTTTTAATCAGCGATCCATACGTGCTCACCCCTTTTTCTTGAACACGCTATATTCCCCAGCGTTTAAATTTCTCGCCGCGCCGAGCCTGATCCTGAATGAAGAAGGGGGGGGGGGGTGAAGTTCACTACAAACAAATACTTATCCGACAGGGGTGATTGGTATCAATGGCTCGCTGGCCCATTGTGAAGAAGACAAAGCGGCAGGAATGCAACCAGGCACAACCATTAAGCTAAGAAGTAAATTCATGGAAGCAAGAACCCCCTCCTTATCTAACTGGCAAGCACTCAGGCGTGGCAGACCCTGTGTAATTGGGTCATACGGTTGAAAATTTGGCATTGATACCACGAGGCGACGTGAATCAGTGGAGTGAGTGGCTCAAGGCCACGTGCAGCCTTGCTGTGGCCTCGATTAAAAAAGTATTACTAGTAGTTTCCCGCAGCGGCGATCAAAACGGTGGGCAACTACAATGAGGCCCAACAAAAAAAAACATCGATATCGAACCTATCTTGCTCAAATCTCGGGGAGCAAGAAAATTGTATCATATGGCAAGAAAAGACGGAAAAAAAAACTCGAGGAAGAATGCGATAGGGGTATCATTGTTGTAAAAAGTCCTTATTTCATGTCTTCGTTTTCGATCCCTAGGGCTCCTTAATCTGCATCCGGTATGTCGCCGACGCTCTCAGCTTTCGATCTGTCCCCAACGCCGTACTCCGGTGCAGGATCAGGATCAGGATCAGGGAAACCAACCTCTTCGACCGCATCTCCGCTATCGTCAATAGGACTCGGAGGCTCAACCTGGACATTTGGATTTTCTAGGTCTTGGCCAGCTTCTGTGTTCAGCTCTTCCTCATTCGTCAGCAAGCAGGTTCAGGGGCACGAGTGTTGTCATGCGAGTTACCTCCTGCCTCGTTTCCAACGGCATCAATTTCCGAGGTAGACCCTTTGGAGGGAGGGCTGGGGTGTTCCCAATTCGAGCATTGCAACAGCTTCATCTAGATCGTGCTGTTCACGAGAACACTTCAGCGGGATTATTTTTCAACAGATAAACTGGTTGATCGCACACTGACACCTCGTGTAGTTCCGTCCGCGGTAGCAGATTCAGACACGTCAGGGGCCAGATCAGGAGAAGCGTGAGAATCGGGGATCTCAGCTTCCGTCGTCGTAGCTGGAGAAGCTGTAGGAGGTGTAGGGGTGCTTATTGCAGGCACAAGTTCCGCCGGGAGTGTAGGGATCGGTGGAGCCGCGACAGCAGCCCTGGCTGCCAGGGCTGCTGCAGACACACCACCTCCAGGAAGACTTACGCGTGGCCTACGAGCTGAAGAGGGTGCGGTGCTAGCGACAGGGACTTTAGACTTGGGCTTTCGTACTGACGGAAACGGAACAGCGGAAGTCGTCGCAGGCGGTGGTGGGGTCTTGGCAGGTGTCCTCCTTCCGTCAGATGTTGTTGAGGATGCTAACGTTGAGGCTTCGAAAGAGATTGATGAGCTTGATTGCGTGGGAGAAATGGTAAGAATAGAACGGACCTTTCTTGACGGTACTAGAGCCAGATGGACTTTTGGAAGCGGCAGCAGTAACGGGCTGACGAGCCTTTGCGAGTGAAGACGCGGTTGGCGCGGTTAACGCGGATCTTGTGCCGGACACGCTGGCTCGGGCTTGTGGGACTGGGGTCTTGGTACGTAACGTGGAAGTTGATGGCGGCGGCTTTGAATCAGCAGAAGACGCTTTGGACCCGTGCCCGTGTTCTGGGCACGAATCGGTGTTGCATAGATGAGGGAGATGAGATACGGTGTTTGGAGTCGACGCTCTTGATACTTGGGGGCGCAACGGTGTCGAGGGAGCCCTGCATGCTGAGTATTTTTGGCCGCTCGCGTGGTGGCAGGGATGGCACTAGCACGTACAGCCCGCGTCGAAGTTCCGCCCGGTGGGGTGGGTTTAGGCGATACCACCGATCTACGGACGACGGATGATGCGCGTGTGACAGCTACGGAAGAGGGTCGGGAGCAACCTTGATTGGGATTGGTGTTTCTGGTTCTGGCTCGGGTGGAGTGATAACCTGTGGGATTTCGTTCGTCGCGGGGACGGGTGGCATTTCGAGGGGTTCTTCGATGAGAACGGGCACGGTGGCTTTCTCGTATGGAGGAGGAGGGCCCGATGGATCCCGGTGAATGTTCTCGGCAAGGACACTTACGGGATCTGATAGGGCTGTTGGCTCGGATGCGGCACGCGCCTTGAGCAATCCAGCCCCGATTTCAGGCCCAATACTAGCCTTGCGTTCTTCAACTCCGATTCTCTTTCCAGGAATCACGATGGAAGGAGGTGTGGCCGAAGATGTATTGCTGACGGGGTTGCGATTTTTCTGTTGCTCGAACCGACCAATCAGATTGGCCACACTTTGGCGCGGTCTCTAGAGGCGCATCGAAGGAGTATCGTGAGCATGATTCAAGCGCAGCATGGCGACTAAATGACCTCGTCTGGCAAAGGCATCTCAAGTCCAGATCAAGGAAGATGCGGGCGAAAAGCGCAAAGTGCGATTGGAATCTAGCTTCTGCCACCAAGAAGATACACGTAGCAATGCTTTGGCTTAGTGACGAGGTTGGTACAAAATTAGGGTTATGAGTGTCGACAGCAAAGCAGTGTGTAACCAGAGTATTGAGGAGACTAAAATTTGCCTCCGAAGGTGGTCACCACCATTTCGCAGAGTGTAGTGAGGTGCAATAATTGGCGGCCAATTACACCTACACCGTGCTTGGGATATCGGAGTAGCCTATGCGAATACTCTATCATGTGTTTGATGAAATCTGAAACTCAGCAAGGTGGTTTTTTTAATGGTATAGCTTGCTCGAGGTGACCCTTCCTCGGGCAGCGGCCCTTTCCAGATTGCCATCGCGCAGCTTGTTTCTTTATGGAGCAATCGGGCCTGATCCAGTAGCCCCGAGCGCCCTCTTGCGGCGTCATTGGTTACATACATCATGATTGCACGAATCCCATACTCTTCTGGGACACCCCCTATCATCGCCGTCGAGATAAGTGTCGAAAACCGGTAAGAGATCCTCTTAAAGCCGCTTTAAAGTATCAATTCGGGCACCCAATCAAAGCAACAATTCAGTTGCAAGCGCTATGCTCCAGGACAAGCCACAGCCCAAACCGTGGCCTACATCGCATCTCACTTTGACCTTTATTGGTCTAGGGTCCCACACCATTCAGCGCCGTGAAGAATCCGCAGCATAAAACCCCTCTCTTCATGCTTTCCAACGAGTCTCTGCCGTAGCTTTTTCTCTTTCCTGCGTCCATCTATCCATCCTCTGTCTTCATCCTAGCCGCCACGCTCGTAAATATGTCAGTATACACCAAAGTCGGAGACCTTACCATCCACCTCCAAGAGTGGTCCAAATCCGTCACCCCCTTCGATCGGTGAGCTCTCACCCACCCCTCGGGCACTCGCCCCCCGCAAATTCAATGTCGCCCCCACACATAGCGTCGTATGCGAATTTCACGGATTTATTCTCCTGGATACGACCCACTTGCTATCCGGTGCTAAAGAGGCCCTCAAAGCCGTCCTCAACTGCGAGACCAACATCGGCTCGATGCACCTCCGCTTCTCTGGACGCTCCCCCGCGGGCACTCCCTTTGCGTACGACGCATCCGAAGAACAGCGATCCAGCGGGGGAACCCTCCCCGTCATCGCTTTCGCGGCCCGCATCGATGATCCTCGGCGCGGAACAATTGTCCCCTTTGTGGTGCGCGTACCGAGGCAATTCTGGCCCGAGGTGGGGATCAAGACCGCATACAGCCTGACGGCTAGTGCGACCGTAGAGTTTTCGCATTTAAACGAACAAAGGGTCGAGCAGTTGCCCCGAAGGGGGAGCACTGGATGTGAACTAGTGTGTCACCCCGCTTTCTAGCACTTGAAGTTGAAGCTGTGGCGAGAGGCCTTTCTCGAATGCCTGTACGTGTCTGTCTTGTGCGGCTATCATTTGCCTTCAGAACGGTTCATATCAATTAATTGGGTTTAATACATGTTGATTCCTTTTTTTGTAGATGCAATCCGACCCTTGGAAAACCCTCATGATCGACCCCGATTTACAGCCGTTCCGGCCGATCCTCCCGTTCCCATATTCCATCACAACGCATTTGCATTGGAGATGTCACTCGCTTTGATTGAGATGGCTTGTATTATTGGACAACCATATTCTGTTTCTCTTTCCGTTTCCTTCCCTGCTACTACTAGAGGCACACGATGTATTACACCTTCGTCCTTCCAACATTCCAGCGATCAATTACAGCACGAGGCAACTGGTTCAGAAACACTATGCCCATTCCCATTCTCACTATTGAATTCAACTACTTTACTGGCCTTGTCGACAACGGCCCGAACATCGATAGCTGGACTCCATTTGAAAAAGTTATTCGGCTTCAATACGACGCGAACATGCTCCACGGGCATACTATAAAAAGAAAGTTGGATCAATAACGGCAGCTCTCATCGACCAAATTTCGGATAAACGCACACTGGCCAGTCTTCAGGTCTGCAAAGAGGGGTAAAGAACACGGTGTCAACACGAGGGGAGGGTGCTTCACGGAATAACTCACCTTGGTACATGATTTGTCCCTGTGCGAAGAGAAAGTGAGTTAATGACGTCAGGGAATAGGTACCGATCTAGAACAAAAGGTGGGACCACGAACCGAAGGTTAGGAAAAGAAGAATGTCCTCGTTGTCGAGGGTTTTGTCATCCTTTGTCCATTCACCCACGGAATCAGGAGGTGTTGTTCGCCTTAGTAAACCGGCGCGCAAGAATCAGTAGCCGCTCTAAACACAATCACAAACCAGTTTCCTACGTTTGCGGACATATTTTCCGGCAGGGAACATGCGATTCCCTTCGTCTTCCCTGACGACCCACAGGGCTTTAGTAGCGAATACGGCACGTCTCGCCACCCAAGAGTCTGGTTTCGCCAGAAGTTGCGTGGCAGCACCACGCAAAGCAATAGAATACCCTACAGGAAGGCCGCTGGCGTAATGCTTCCTAGCAGGATTCACAATAGTCCACTTCCGATCTCGGACGGCGTCGTACTCGCGAGCGCCCTCGGACGCATGTCCAAGGGTTTTAATATCCTGGACGAATCCGTTTCCAGCGAAATTGTCCTCCGAGCCAGTAGGAGAATCCAAGGGAACCAGATCCGACTCGATCACAGAATTGTGCAATCCGTCAACCATGGGATCCAGACGCAGAGAAAAAATGTGCTGATGGTAATGGGCCTGCACTTGGGGGGCAACCAATGTCCCGTATGGGGTTTTCTCCCCCTGTGCAGCGGTATACACATTCAGAATACCGGTCAGACGCGTCTCGAGCTCGATGGTACCATCTTGAAAGAAATTGTAGTAGAAGCAGTACTCATAATTTGCCACAGTGGCAATCATGGATACCCTGCATGTCGTCCATCAGCTCAGACAAAAAAACAAGAGCGGATCTGATCCTTACACAAGTTTACGACTTCGGACGGCCACGGACTTGCCTCCCTCCCGGAAATCGGTGTGCTTCCACAGGATACCTGCATGCACATCAAACAATGAATATATTCAACTAAATTGAAAGGAACTCACCCGCATCTTCTTCGTGAATACAAACAGCACGCTTCAACTTAGTCGGTTGACCATTATGATTGACATACGCCCCGGGCTGTGTTCAGTAATTGGTTGGGAGCCTAATTGCCGTGGCAGATGAATCAACACACCAGGTAGTGGATAGTCCCAAGGCAATCACACCCAAGACTAAGATCATTCGCCATGACACCCATCCCATACTCGCCGCTAGTCAACAAGGCAAACATATGTCAGAAACACGCGATAACCACATATCACTTGTCCATTCTTACACATCAAATGCGAATTTACGAGGATGAGGGTGTTCTACAGGTTTTCAGTGCGGTGAGCCCCTCCGTACGTAGCATTGAAGAACTAAGATGCACACCTGGGGCAGCATACGGGACCACCATCTCAGCGAGCGACATGCGGTACATAATGGGACGGACTTCGCCATCATCGTTATAAGTCACGGTCGAGATGACCAAGCCTTCTCTCCCGTTGAACGCTGGAAAATTACATCCGAAAAGGAATGCACCATCAGCAATCATCATTCGTTGAAATACGTCGAACCCCCAAAAGAACGGAAAGTGGAAACACGGGGATCAAAATCAGCTCACAGACGTGCATCTTCCACTTTTGCCATTCTAGTTCGCTGCCCTTCACTTTAAAGCTCACGCCCTGGGGCTGAGAAACGTGGAGCGGCCGCAACTCATCTCTCGCCTCCTTGGCATGCACATTCGGCGGGGGCATCAATTCAGGTAAATACTCGTGTCTCTCCCTTGGCGGCAGAATCCTCTCGCGATTGAGCCCGAAATTGGGCGCGGAAAGCGGAGGGGGGGCCGTATTCGCACTGCTCAATTTCCCACTTGTGGGGGAGCGGTGCGCCGGGAAGTCAATGTGCACGACTTTTCCTGTATTGCAATCAAGAACCGGAAAGAAGTCCTAAGTTGCATCCCACCCATCGGTTTAGGGTCCATGATGACCACGATTGACTGCCAGGCTCACGTACCAGTGGATGTGCGTATAGATTTGAGTCGGGAAAGAATCGCGCATACAGCAGACACTGCTGCACACGTTGGTGTTGTGGGAATCGATCATCGTACCTAGATGAACATTTCGGTTTCAGCGCGCCTTCGTCGGCCAGGAAGACCCAAAGCAAGCTGCAGTAGGATTTAGAAAAAGAACCCCACCCAATAGCCCAACCATCGGCACACAACTCTTCAGGCTTGACGCCAACCTCCGCGGCCAATCTAATAACAGTGGGCTTGAGGGAAAGGAATTGAAAATGTCAGGCGGAAAAAGGTACATTAAGACTGAGGAAGGCGAAAATAAAAACCTACGTCGCTACGAATCATGTCTTCGGATTCGAGGAGCTCGTCCATCGTAATTTGTGGCTGAGTGCCTTCGGGCAGCTTTGTCACAGCGGTGATATTCCAGATGCCTTCTGTGAGTGTCAAGACAGCATTATACGCGAAGCTATTGGACACCGACGGGCTATCAATGACGGCCCTGACCAATAATGGATGAACGAGTCTTACCCTGAGACCACATCAATGAACTGTATGGAGAAGACTGCTTAATGGTGCCATCCAGCTACACCAAGAATGATAAACGTGTCAACTACTCACATCTGTTTCTGCCTTCCTCTCAATGAAAGTAGGGGGCTCAGAGGGAGTGGCACCTGGTGCGGTAGGTATCCCTAGATAGGCGAGCACCGTGCTCTTGGGTGGGAGGACGATTGTGGAGGCGATGAACTTGATAGCCTTGAAATCGGCGTGCTTCACGCCATGCTGGCGCACAGCGAGGGAGACAGCGGAAATCTGCCATGGTCAGGATGATAATACTGTCACTATGGCTACTACTGTGTGTGTAGGATGGCGAAGCGCAAGGCGACTGCATGGCCGGAGTATCTTACCTCTTCAGCGGTAAGACCATCGAGAGGATGGTACGTTGCGGCAGCAGCGGCCTTTGTGGACGGCTTGTCCACTGTTACATTCAGAGCAGCGGGAGTAAGAGGTACCTGAGGAGTTGGAACAGCAATGGGTGCCATAGTAGTCTGCAGCGACACTGGGGAGAGTGTGCAGTTTAAGTATTTACACTAGGCGAGGCATAATCAAGATAATGATAATGGCTGTCGGTCGGCTAAGGTCGGAAGAGAGGATTCAGAGATAATGTAACCCAAATTAGCAATCATCAGGGGGGAGGCTACCCCTAATGCCGAATTTCATTGCACAGTTAGACGCCCACAAGGACAGCAACAGGGAACGCGTGAGTCGACGTGGACGCTCCTCACAATGTCCTCGAGCATTCAGTGCCGATGCGCAAGGCGTTTGCCGTAGCGCGAAAATCAGAAACGATTGACGTCCACTCCATTGTCTCTCTATTCTCCTGTGTGCGACTTTGAAACTTCTTGCACCAAAGACCCCTCAGATTGCTATAGCCTATAAAATATCGACACGATGTGCCACTTTTACAGCCAAGTGCCTTCTCATCTACCATGCCAATCGATGTGTGTAGTTTCGCGAGTGGCATTGAGGCTTGGCTGTAACATCTTCTTCGTGATTCCCACACATCCATACAGGTGCAGAATCCACGTTGCCCTTACTCGATCTGGGCCATGGTGCCAGTATCGATGGGTCCAGTCTCGGTATACTATGAGCCATCGCTAATGCTCAGTATCCACCTTATTAGGAGACGCATGTACAACGGACGATCCAGAAAAGCCCATTACGGCCGGTGTGTTCAGCCGTGACCAAAGCTGACACACCTTTACTGTACAAATACGGTTACCACGAGATGAAGATCATCCTTGAGGGCGAGTTCTGGCTCGAAATTCTCGACGAGGAATCCAAGGGTAAGATAATTAAGGCTGTTCCACGCGATATCATCCGTATTGGAAAGGGCATGCACGTATCGTTCAGTAGCCCTACTCACGGGAAAGGTTCGTCTCTTCGTCGTCAAGCCTATTCTTCCTCGAGTCATACGACCCTCATTTAGCTTTCTACGTCGGTCAACGAGACTACCAACAGTGGTAGTAATCTCACGTTATCTCTTGGCTCTCTTGGACTATGTGGGCTATGCACCACACCCAATTCGTGATTGGCACACTATCGAATGCAAATCGAATGTGGCTACCGACCTCGAAATGCTCTAATACATACGTTCTTCCCACCTGTGAATTCTATGCTACCTGGGGAAAGGCACCAATCCCTGGACAGCGACCCTGATTCATGGTCTCGCCTGGTGACCTAGAGCTGGCTTCGGTCTTGTGACTTGGCGATAGATAGCAGGGGATGTCCTTATCACTCTTCCCAAATAGAGAAGATTGGGGGAACGCAGTGAAATGAATGAATCCTCCTGACCGAGTTGACCATTCCGATCCCTAATCGGATTTTGCTTGGCTGTCAGCAGCCCAAACTCTCAGGAATGCATCCCTATCAGTATTACTCCATGTAGAGCGAATTTGCACGCAGCAGAGCAGATGACCAGGAATCGAAGAAGGACAGTTGTCCGTATGTGGCACCGTGTGGGTACCCGCTCCCACTGTCAGCGGGGGAGGGGATCTATTGTCAGATATGCCATCCCTGCCCGGACGGCTTGGTTCCAATATTATTTGAGAGTTGGGAACCGGCCTCTCTTCGACTGGACCATCTCGGGACGCATCGGAGATGTTCGTGAGCCACAATGCCACAGTACTCATATCGACAGGCAGTTTCCCCTCGGTGACGGCGCTCACAAGATATACCAAATTGAGCGTCCGCAATTTCTTGAAATTCCGTAGATCCTGTTGACAAGGCCTAAATTGAAGATGAAATCGTCGCATTTGCAAATAAAAGATCCCTGTTGTGTTGGTTTCTCAAGTATTGATGGCCAGAAAAAGCAAAACGTCCAAACGAAATTGACGACGGTCCCTATGCCCTATCTAGCCTGCGACAATGACAAGAACCAACCACCCCAAATTCGGGGGCCACTCAATCAGCGACTGTCATCCGACTCAAATTTTCTAAAATCTTGAACTCGTTCGAGATCTCCGTCACCAATTAGCCCGCTCCGGATTTGTTCGTGTGTCTTTTCTTCCAACCACGGTCCAAGCGCGTCCCAATATGCCGGGGCCACCTATATCGTCCCAAATTCCGAGGGATTTTCACGACAACAGGACAACATCAGTAATGCAATTGACAGATGACAATATATGAAGTGATAATAACAGTGCGTACCTTATAAGTGATCAAGTCCGGCGCACTATCGGTATGAATCTTGTGCAGGAGTGCAGGGATGAGGGCGACTTCGTGAGCGAGCCGAGCGTGCACAGCAGTGGGTGTACACCAAAGATGATCCCGCGCGATTTTGGAAGTTTTCGGAAGGTCTCTACATGTACATGAAATAAGAAGTCGACCAGTTCGTCAGGTCAACACTATGGAGAGTGGTACGACATGCAAAAAGAGAGGGAACGCACGTCTATCGATCCTTAAGAGCAAGTCTTCTGGTTTCACATCAACTTTCCCGCCCTCGGGAAGCTTCGAGATGTTGTGTTGGAAGAGTTCGTAGTCATCTACGAGTTCCCATGAGGAGCGCTCGAAGGGTGCCGAAGGGTGCATGCGCTTCAACGTCCGCTCCACTGAAATAAGCAGTTTCTGGTTAAATTGAGGGACGGGCGCATGCACCTCTTGCATGGGTTTGCCGATCTTTTCCGACAAGAGATAGAACCCTGCCCATGCAATGTCATTATTAGTGGACAGGGGCTAATGGAGCAATAAGGAGACGAGACGGAGAGGAAGGGGGCATACCTGGGAAAGCGACCAGCCCACCGACAAAATACACATGTCCGTCCTCGCGTTCGCGTGCCATCAAGAAGTCGCATTCTGTCAATCTGAGAGTGTTCCAAGTTCCAAGGTCAATCTATCATTACATCCATAACAATAACCACCATCCATCCAACGCATGTGGCACCACTCACCTGCTGAGAATCTGCAATGCCACCTTTCCTTCGGGCGCTGCCCCGATGTCCCATACGTATGTTTCCCCGGTCGTCTTGCTAAATATCCCGTCGGAGAGAGGATTGCCTGATGTGTCATTGCGCAACAGTCGATTAAAGAGCGAGGGGTATCGCTTCGGGAGCCAATCCACGACGGTCTCGAGTAGCTCCTGGCACGCAAAGTCGTTCTCCGGGAGCGAATCGAGGACGACTGTGCCCTGCCCAAGAGAAAACAGAAAGCACCAGGGAATTTTGGATTAGAACAAGCGCGAGACTGGTCCATGCAGACCGGTAGTTAGGCACGCCACAAAGAAAAGTACCTGTTCTTGGATGACACGCTTCTTCTCGGAGAGATACCATTCATAGTCAGAACTGAATGATCTCCGAATTAGTTTTCGCAAGTTCAACTTGTCACTATTGATATGGCTTGTACCTGATTTCAATCCAATTCTCGATCTCGAGGGGTTGATGCGCTAAGGGAGATGGATGTATATGAGCATTTCGGGCCTGCTCCTCATCGGACAATACTCACCCATAGTCTGGTAATATGGATATCTAGGCTGTACGGTCAGCATGTCCTGATGGCCACACTTGATTATTGACAGCCCACAAACCGCAGTGTCTTGTTAACATGGACATAATCCCGCGTCCGTGCTGTCTTGAGGTCAAAATCCAGGATTGGTTTTGGATCTGGGATGAAATTGGGATCCTCTATCCCTGCATAATTGGGGGAAGTAATACAATGGCAAATATTTCAAGAACGAAGAGAGACATTCAAGCACGCAGGTGGAGTACCTTTCTCTACATTGCTGTGGTATATACTCTTGGTGATGATTTCCAATTTAGGAACATTTAGGCCACGGCGCTCGTTGGAACGACGACGAGAATAATACACGAAGCCCAGGATGGATAGAGCGAGTATAGGTGGGATAAAATGCAGAGGAGAGCCCATGGCTTGTTAGTGCATCGGGTAAAGAAGTGGAATGGCCAAATGCATAATATGGGTGGGAGACTTCTGAGTGGAGGCGATATGGATTTCCCAAGAGTACCAATAACAGGAGATAACGATCCCATAACAGACTTAGGGTGGTAGTCTAGGGTTCCTTAAATCCGGCACCTCACAACGAGGACTGCGGGACCCACGACAAAGAAAGCCTGCTTGCATCGACGATGATGCCCGAAAGTGATACCATTGGACTTTGCGACCTTCGTAGCCCGGTTGAGGCTTGTTTGCTAATAATCGTTCCTTATCGTTTTGAATGTGTGCCGAAGTCACGTGGTCACCCTCCACCGGAGAATGGGTATACTCACCTTGATTCGATGCTTGTCCTCGCTCTTGTCTTGGGTGTCGCTCTCCTTGCGATCAAATTATATCGAGGGCATTATCACCCTCGAACTCACGACACAGAGCCACTAAACACCTCGTCGACTGAGAAGGGTTCGCACACACCCGACGAGGAGGAACGTGTGCCCGGTGGTGCGCATCTCTGATATAACCCCGATCAGCCCCCTCTTTGATTCTTTGCGAAAAACGTAGATTGGAAGCCAGTGTCCTTTACTTACCCTGCCTTCAATCCCGATACCGAGTTTGATATTCTAACCACCAAGGCTCCTGCCTATCGCCCTTTCCGATGGGGTCCAAATTATTTGTGCGCTCTACATCTACATGTCTAGATTTATTTAGTTTCCTAATCGTGCTTCCCTTCTAGTATCACCATGGGCATTCGTAACATGGAATGGGACGAATGGCTTCAGGTGTATCATAACTTCTCGTCTGATATTGCCGAATGCACCCTTACTCCCAAACTGCGACAGCTCGACAATCGTTTCCCTGCGTACCACGCCATAAAGGTACATCGAATGGCCACACAAGGTGACAAGATGGTACGCACGCTTCCTACAAGCATAGGCATTCCCTCTGGAACTTTAGCAGGTCAGAGCACAATTCCCTCGTATACTGTTCATCACATCCATATACCCTAAAGCCTCAATTCCTTACTCGTTCCTGTACATAGCAAAAGAACTCGTGCATGAAATGGCAGAATACTTGTCCCGGAGGTTTCCACAGGTGTATAGCGTTGTGCGCAAGCCGCACGTCTCGGACGATTTTGGATGGTACGGCGAGGGCGAGATCCACACGATTACAATCACCCCGCTGGGCGTCACCTATGACTTGTCGGTAGAAGATCCCATGTCTGTCGCAGGCCTCCTGTAAGCCGTGATTCTTTTAGGTCTCCTCACTCTTCTTGATCCCGTTTTCTTTGTCTTCGTGGGGGTGGATAGCGTCCAGGACGATCTGGCCTTGATGTTGGAAGGCAGTGATGGTCGATATTATTTCCAAGCTGGATCCATCTGTCTCCCAGGTAAAGTCGGGGCAACTTTGTGTATCAGGCCACTCATCATCGCCTATTACGTTCAAAGGGTTCTGGAAATTAGCGGATAAGATTGGTCTCCCTCTCGAAGAAATTCACATCCGAGGCAAAGTGCCCCAATGTACGTTCTCCTTACCGGAGTATCCGCCCCCCACTCGAACCAATTTGCACACAATCTCATCGCTTTTACCAGACGAGCAAAAGCTGATGCACAGCATCGCCCGCTTCTTCACGAAGATCCGCGTTTCCAAGCCCGTCACGCGAAACAACTACTTTATCCAGGTCGTGAACCCCGCACGGGCTGATTCTATCGACCCGGACGAGCTAGGCTGGTCCGACACGACCAATGGACCTGAAGACGCGTTCGACCAGGCGACGAAACAGCCCACGCTCGCCGCACAGGCGTCTGGACAGATCAACTTCCAACCCCCGCAGCCGTCGCACGACGTACGCGATGTGAGGTTTAGGACGGAGAGGCAGAGTTTGAGGAGATTGCCCAGGAGCGGGGCGATCGTGTTCACTGTCCGCACATATATCGATCCAATTGTGGAGCTGGCTAAAGAGCCTGGGGTCCCAGGTCGCTTGGCAAGCGGGATAAGGAGTTGGCCTGAGGATGTTGCTTCGTGAGTCGTTGTCTTTTGCTTCATCAGCTGTTTCCTCTGGGACAGGTGAGCATTAGGAATGGGTAACTGATGTTTCCTTCTGCTCGTCGGCGGTGGCAGTTACAAGGGTCTCACACTCTACCGTGATGTCGCGCTCCCTTACCTGGATGAATGTCACGCAAGACAAGTGGCAGAAGGGATATGCGTCGATGGCCAGAGCCAAATGAACTATCCATTCTAGAGTGTTTACCTGCGGGTTAAATTAAGTACATTGGGCTTACGTACTTCATTGTTCATCCGTGAGTCCCCTTAGCACATGCAACACATGCCCCCAAGGGAAAGATGGTACAACGCAAACCGTAAGTTCAATGGGATTCCACGCGGAGGCCACCGGGCTAGGGAGAAACACCCCTCCAATACCGACTCGGAACGAACGGCAGAGGTTGGATGACAGCATTGCGCGGCTTCCCTCGCACTTGGACTTTGACTTCCTTGCCTTTCCGGTTGAAGCCATCCACTGTTTGGACGTACCCCATGGCAATATTCTTTGAGAGGGAAGGGGAAGGGATACCAGAAGTTACGACGCCTATGAAAAAAAAACGGCCCAGATCAAAGGAGATTCTATCATGAAGAACTGAGACGGCAGCCGGGTGACGAAACGCACCAATATCCTCCAGCGTTTCTGGATGCAGGATCTTGGCACCCTCTGTATCGGCAGTAAGAAACTGTCACGAACGCGCGACAGCGGAGGCGAGTGAGCAAAACGAAGCGAACCTCTTGCCGGCACGTCCTCCACAACAAGACCCACTCGCTTCCTCGTGACGCCATTCTTCAACTGTCCCAGTACGGTTTCTGCCCCAATGAAACCACTATTATCTTGTCGACGGTCCTTCCCTGCCCAATTCGATTCGGGAATTTACTTCAGGGATGGGGTGGAGACACGACATCAGACGCATCCCGTAGACGTACCGATGACCCAATTGAGGCCCGCTTCCACGGGAGAGGTCGACTCATCTAAATCATGTCCGTAAAGACACATTCCAGCCTCCAGACGGAGACTATCCCGGGCCGCGAGACCGATCAGCTGGACGGGATCTTTTGACAGCAGCCTGGTGGTGGCGACAGTGTGTTCGGGTGGGATGCTGATCTAGATGGAGTAAGGGTAAACCGTGCGGTTGAGGAAAACGACTTAATTCTCACTTCGAATCCGTCCTCGCCTGTGTACCCTCCACGAGCGACATGGCATTGCACATCACCAATATCCATGTACGCTGACTTTCCGAATGTCAATTGTGGAAGGTCATAAGATGTTAATGTCTGAAGGTAGGAAGCGGCTTCAGGACCTATCCAAGGTTGTCGGTAAAAAACCACACAAATCAACATTTCATGCAACATGGAAAAGGAAACAGAACAAGAAGAGATTCACCTTGAACCGCAACCAGACCCCAATTATCAAGGACTTCCAAGCGCACGATGCCCCCGCTATTTCGGTGATTCTCATTCCATTCGCCGATCTTCGAACGAATCCACTCTATGTCTCGATCCCGTCGAGAAGCGTTCGTCACGACGTAAAACTTCTCCTCTGAGTGCTTGCATATTATAGTATCGTCTATAATGCCCCCTTGTTCGTTGAGGAAGACCGAGAGGGTGGAGCTAAATGGCACGAGAGAAGAGAGGGAAGATGGCGTGAGCCATTCCAAAAATCGTTCCGCAGAGGGGCCGGTGATGCTGGTACATAAAAAATTGGGATAAGCCAGTACCATAATAATATGATAATGGGTTAAGGCCTAACAAACTCTGCACCATGTGGCCCACGTCGAAAAGACCAACATGATCCCTAACATATTTATGGCTCGCCACTGATGCAGCGAATCAGATGGGATTCACTAGTTATTCGGTGAGAAATGAAAAGTGATCTGACCTTGCCCAGTTTGTCCATATAAAAGTGGCATAGAAAACCCGGCAAATGGAACCATCTGCGCCTTAATCTCAAGATGAAAATCATACAATCCGGTCCTCATGAGCTGTTAATCGGGGCATCAGGGAGATGAAACAACCGACATCCTCCGAGGTACCTTGGGAGACTCGGTCTTGGTGGCTAGGAGCCTGGCGTGGCTTCTCTTTGGCACAGAAAAGGCCATACCTGGAGAACCCCTCGCGAAAGGCGCGCCAGCGATTCGAGAGAGCACCCTAGAGCTGTACATCGACTTTTGAGGCCCAAATGATTGCCAAACTTTAGCAATTATGACTCTCGGAAACTACCGAGCGCTCAACTGACCGATGTCGGACTTTCCTGTATCGCCTGCGCGGCCACACTCCTCCTTACCGGCTGAACCAGCACTGGAGGCCCTGGCGGCGTACAAGCGGCGTGATGGCTCTAAAGGCGGGTCTTCTGCTTGCTGCGCGCAAAACACAAAATTCACAACCATTCTCTGACAGTGATTGTGCGCTTCAGAGCAGTGGGCAATGCACCTATCATGAAGCAGAATTACTACAAGATCACGGCGTCAAATCCCTTCCAAACTGTTATTCAATTCTTGCGCAAGGAACTTGGATGGAAACCAACGGATCCACTTGTCAGTTGTCACCTCGTATAAATGAGCATTCGTCCCAGGCTGAGCCTCGTGGTTATTTTTGCTACTTTCAGTTCACGTACATAAATATGACATTCTCACCTGCACCAGACGATACTGTCAACAATTTGTTCAAGGTATGTCCCTCATCCGCCCAGCGAACTGATCACTGAGCTATCACCCGTAGTGCTTCGCGACCGATGGCCATCTAATAGTAAACTACAGGTAGCGTTCTTCTTCTCAGTCATGTGTTGCTTTGGAGTCGTGCGAGGTCATATTCTTTATAGTACAAACGCCGCATGGGGCTAGAGCGCTTGCATTCGATATAATTTATGTCTCCTTTCTCTATCCTCTGCCCTCTGTTCGTGTGATTTGAATGCTGGAAGACCCCACCGAAGACGCCACGCCTCACAGCTCCCCTTCGCTCTTGCTGGTGGACCTTCCAGCCTAGTATGGCACGTACTTGCATTTTCCGCGCGTACTCCAGAAAGTCGGGGATCGTGGTTAGAACGCAAGCCTATATGTCCTCATTGTCATTGCCAAGATGGGGTTTATTATCACTGTTCATACCATGTTTATGATGTGACTACATAACTGAAATGATGAAGCTCTCAGTGTCCTCCGACACATTACCTCTAGATATATTTTACGAGAGCAAATGGTCTATCATCTATCCAGATGCACCCTCCATCTCGAAAGCGGGACCGCTACCAGAGAGATGAACACCATCAATAACCCCTCTAGTCCTGATGTGGAAGGGTGAAGCGCACCTTGTAGTCTCTTGGCGGCGGGCCATATATAGGTAACAAGAAGGACAGCACCGATGGCGATGCAAATACCGGACACAGCGTAGTACCCATCCACCTCCATCAAGCAGTCACCACCTAAGGAGGCGCACCGCTCTTTACCCGGTTCCGATACGCACTCTTGCACTACCGGTACGGACGACGGAAAATTCAGAACGAAGTCGAGTAACAGACGAGGTTAATCCAACCTTGCATGATACCATTTGCTTCTTGAACACGGCACTTCGCGACGCTGAAAAAGTCCACGCCTGGCCATCCAGGTGTTGAATTATTCAGCACCCGCTCTAATTTGGGATTCTGAACATAAGTATCTTGCCTGCAAGGACAAAGAAACGCGGCCATGTCCCGCCCAAGTTTGAGACGGTGTTTAGGAGCTGCAAGGCTCCGATAAATGACCCATGGAAAGTGACACGTTAATACGATGCTCACAGTCATGTACGTTCCACCGATGACGGGATCAGAAATTTGGGTATGGAATGCCGAAACGCCTACGAACTGGAATGTCCTAAAGAAACCCGTTTTGAGTTGGTGACCACCGACGGAACGTATAATTAAGAACAGATCCGTACGATGCAAACGATGTCAAGACCTTCACCAGAATAACGATAGCCAGATATCCAAAAGGCACGGGGCGAGTGGTGGGGAACCAATGCACCAACCCCATGCTGAACACCGCAAACAACAGTCTCACCCAATACCCGTGCAGCCACGGACGAAGTTTGTATTCTCCAGTGGAAAATTTGGCCGCAAAGTAACCGCCGATGATCTGGAAAGGGAAATCGATTAGGACCACGAGAGCAAGATCCTCTCTACTTAGTCCTTTCTCGACAAGCTTGAGGTCGGTTACAGCATCATTGGCCTGAAATCCTATCTTTGCGATCATGTGGACCAGACATAGCGTTTGGATGTCTGATGGAAAGACGATGCCCAAAGTCGAATTAGGTGCGTGCAGCTAGAGGAATGTGGTATAACATACGTTTCAACTTGCAGATCTTCCAAATAATTTCATACACTCGGGATATCGACATATCCTCTTCCTCTGGCTTGACCGGATCCTGAACAGAAACGCACCCCCGGTTCACTTGAGAATATTTCCCAGGACCGAACAAGCTGCCACAAGCACCTCTGTCCAGAAGAAGTATAGCCAGATTGTGACAAGAAAGCAGAAGAAGCCCCAGAATTTCATATATCCTCCTAGATGAACAAGGGGTTCATTTGACGGAATAGTACGGAAATATTTGTTGCTGTGAGGAAATGCTTGAAAACATCATCCAATACAATCAGAGGCACTGGTTTGGACTCACGCAAACTCGTGACTATTAAACGCGAGGAAAACGGTGAATGAAAGGAAACCTCCAGAGGTTAGCCCGATCGTTTGGGCAGTAGAAGCGTATGAGAGGTTCTCCTCGGAGAGTAGCGTCAGGGCCCAGCCTTGTATCAGAACGCAATTCAGTCACGGCTATTATTGTATTTCCTTTTGACAAACCATCGACGGCAATATCTATGGGGCATAAAAGTCTGGTAAGCGTAAATTGCTGAACGAGAGCAGACAATATTACCTTGAGTGGCTGCGAAGACAACAAGAAATGTGAAAACGAAGGTGAGAGTGGCCAATGTCGTGTTCAGCGTTCCGTAACAGTGTTTCAGCATTGCTGCCGATCCAAATCATTAGGACCCCTATGATGGCTTGCATGGGAACGATCCAGGATTTCCGCGACCTATTCGAGTATCGTACACGGAGTCGACAATTGGACTCCAGAACAATTTCAGAGAATAAGGATATGTGCTGCAAATAGATCCTGTTGGCCGTAGCTTGATGTGGCATAGCAAAAACACCACTTGCCTCAGGGAGAAGACTCCAACATGAGCATAGGACATTCGGGACTTGAGCAGGAACGGTATCGAACCGAATGCTAAGCCGATGGGGATTCCCTGGATAAAATCTAAGTACCACTGTTTCAACTGATGCTGACATTCACGGATGATAACCGAGGAATAACGGACAAAGAACGATAAGAAGGGCAATGGCATTTCTGTCCCGTATAGAGAGCGGCGAGGCCGATTTCTTAACAGGTGTATGTTCTAAAAATGCGACAGAAAACCCGCTCATCTCTTCGGGATTCGACGCGATTGAGAATTGTGTAGAGTGCCTTGAGTGACCTGGACGACGAGTCACGAATGGAAGCGAAGTCCGCCTGAGATGACCAGATGCATTCGAGGTGTTCAACATGAGAGAAAAACGACTCCCGTCGTCAGCCTTGGATAGTGATCTCTTTCGGCGTTGGGTGTATTAACCAGGACTGGATACTCTTAACTGCTGCAGGGTGTGACACGCATTCAATTTCGGATGTTGCCGACGTTGCCTTGACTCCAAAATTTTGAATCTAAGCAGTGCCCTAAGGCACTTTCCTCCATCCAGTGTACTTGGGGCGTATCACTCCACCCTGAGGCATGGCTATTATATTGATATATTGGTAGCTTTTCGTATTGCTCCATTTCGATGACCGTCACTCAGGTTAACCGCATGCACGCACCCGCCGGGAAATATCTGCGATATTTAATTGGAAGCCTATCTAGGCCGGTTTCCTGCAAGTTCGGCTCAAATTGTGGGCCACCGAAGACATGGTCTTAAAGTCGATAGAAGGACCCTGGCCTTGTAATTCTCTACCTATGAGGTGAGTGTTTACACCTTTGCGGTGTTTTTTTGTGGCCCATCGGGCTCCATGTATGAATCCTGCTTGGGTGCGCGGGATGATTTACAAGGGCTAATAGAACTTCTCTTGAAGAATCGACTCCTGAACAACATGTAGTACTATGCCCACGTACCCCACAGCTCACTCCTATACTACATTGTTTCGGTGATTTACTTGGTGTACCACCACCTCCGAAAATATAATCATGCCCGCGTCGCAAAAGCCTAAATCTGGGTGTCCGCTCCTGGAGCAAATGGACCCAAAATACCAAGAACTTCCCGGGGGCGTCAGGGTTCCAAAATTGACCCAGATTCCCGGCGAGACTCACAGGGATTGCACGTGGCCCAACTGTCGAAATAGGAAAGTATTCGTTCTCCTGTAATCGTGCGCATCCCCCAGGAGAGCTAACGTAGGCCCTCATACGTGAACATTCACAACGTGGTAGGGCCTAGGCCGACTAACAAAAGAGATCTATTCATTCTAAAGCTGTTGGAGTGGGGCCCACTCCTCACACATGCTGCGAGGCGGTATCCCTCCGGGCCAGGTTCTCTCCTAGACCGTTCTTAGGGATGGCCAGTATGAACGAGGAGCGTTTCCCAAGCGCCTACATACGCATACGCATTGATTTAACACGCGCTACGAGCATGCATGAATGTCAACAGTCCAACTGCGGTCACCGAGGATAATGTCAACACGTCGGGGGGGCTGACGTGGTAGGCGTGCCAACAAACGTCCTGATGGGGATTGAGAAGAAAGAAAATTCGATGGTTTATTGAGGGGTTCATAGGAGTCACAAGTGAAGTTGTCAAGACTGCAGCTCGACTAACATCAAAGTGTGGAGTGCGCAATGGGAGCCGGGCTTGGGAAAACAATGAGAGAATCGGCGTAACGATACAAGGATGAGTGCATCTTTAAGGTATTCAAGAATACCATCGGGAAGTGCGTGCGACACGATGTCTACAGCAACGGCAATATCGCTCGATGTTGTCGGGGGGTATATCCAGGATCCCGGGGGTTAGGGGTCAGGGCGAGTCCCATAATTGTGTCATGTTACTGGGTAGGTATACCCGGGACTTCCGGCGATATAACTACCGTCGGAGGGTGGTTCGAGATCGCAGTGCTTGTGCTCCCATGGCTCTGTGAAACTCTTCTACAGGAAAACGCAAGCGCAGCAGCTGATACACGATCGCAGGCGGAGAATCCCCCACTCTGTGAATCCTTTTCGTGCATGAACAGACAAAAAGGAGGTGTGATTTCCCCCTCTACATTCATCTAGGAAGCGATGGTACCAAACGGAAATTGAGGAAAGATGGGTGTCGGGTGATGAGTTCTCTGGAACTAAGCGATTGATTTAATCACACGATGTTCTCGACGAGGGGATAGCATCCCGATGGCACCATGTTAAGATAGCCGGACTGGCTAGAAGGTCATTATCTGGCCTGGGAAATGAATAATTGAACGGCAGAAGAGGCGAACCTAAAACCCGAAGATCGTTAAGTAAATGAGAAGACAAGCAAGAAAGGGAAGGATCGCACTGGCATTGGATTTCGTGTTATGAGCTAGAAAGATACGAAAGAAAGCTAATTGCGACCAATATGCGGAGGTTAACCGCACCCCAGACCCTCGTCCGACTAAAGGGAGAAATAATTCGTCACCGGGGACCTGTACGTTTCATCATTTGGTACAACTCACAGCGAGCAGTGTACAGCGCAGGCAGGGCTTCGAATGAGAGAAGGGAATAATCATTCAGATCTCATTTGCAACTCCTCGCGTGGCACGATTATTGGGAAGCAGGTCCTGGAGTGGAAAGCGTTCAAAGATAGTGGCGAATAAGGCCTGAAAGCGCATGCCTTCATGGGGGAACCATGTCTGGTATGAACTCCCGGCCCCCCGCCGAATCTGGTGACCATTCTGAAGGAAACAAAGATGGGGTCAATTTCTGAGAATTGGAATCGTCCTCTTGGGCCCGCGCATCTGAAAGATACGACGGATAATCGAAATAGTCCGGAAATAGCGATGGGGATGCATGATGATTGATGTGATTCTCCGAGCTCTCCGCGACGGCAGGTTGTTTGGGGCTGGAATATATCGGGAAGTTTCCTCCGGGAAGAGAAAAGTTGTGTGGCCACGAAGGAGTGTATTCATCTGGAGCATAAGAAAGAAAGATATCCAAGACACCGCTATCCGTGAGATGGGTGGGTAGGATTGTAGTCGATGAGGGTGAAAGAGCAGGGGTGGAATGATGAATGAGGGGATGAGCAGAAAAAGGCGAGATGTTAACGGGACTGGTCCAACGATCTTCATGCTCTTGCTCCTCTTGGGGTGCATCACTTTCTTCCATTTGATTCATATGGTCCAGGCGACGGCACTTCCGGGGTGGATGGTTTCAAAGTCGGAACCCAGTTGTATGCCTCATAGAACTCGGCCAGGCGGAGCATGTTTGGGTCTGACAGGGACGGAGATTGATCTCACAAGGTTAGTCTGCAGCATTGTAAGCAACCCACCCCTTTTCGCTCGCTCTGCGAGAAAGCGCCTAATAGCCTCTAGGCACTGCTGCCCCGTTGCCTGCGAATGAAGAATAATAAAATATAGAACCATCCCCCATTGCTACGAAGAAGACATACAATGAGCCACAGGGGCCTCTTGGGAGCGTAGCCGAGGCACTCGATGTTGAGCCTTCAACAAGGTGCTCAGTTATGTAACCAGGCGTCTAGGATCCTTGCATACCTTGTACAGGATACACAAGCTGACTGATCAGTGGGCTCATCGCATTTCTGTGCATGGATTAGTGGAAATCGCGCGGATCTGATGAGCCAGAGAGCGACATGCCTTTCGACGTATGCGACATGTCAAACAGCCTTTTCGATATTAGATCAACGTGCTGATAAGCATTCTTTAATGAAAATGACTTGCCTCGCCTTGATCGGGTTTGTTTGTGATCTGTGTAAGGCTTTGGCTGAGAATTTGACGCTGCCGATTGGCGCCGCTTGGTTTGCGATATGGTGCGGTGCATGTTGAGGGGCAAGGAAACAAGATGGGATCCAGATAGCACTTGAAAATACGGATGCTGCGCGGCAGATGGCAATCTCCAGTATCTCATGAGCACTTCTGCTTACCTTTGTATATTCATCGCCTGTCGGCGCCTTTTTTGGACAGGACTTTGCCGAGAACTTGCCCCCCATTAAGCGATCGCCAATCGGCCACCATAATGGAAATGGAGAGAGGCGTAGCGTCACCTTGATTGCACGGACTTGTCGTACGACTTTTACGCCGGGCGCTAGAGATAATAGAACAAAAGAATTTGTCTCATCATGTGGTTCCATCCCTGATAGCGCGCGCCTCTTTAATCGTAAACGGTTATGCGTCGTGTTTGTGGTGCGGTTGGGGCCAGCTTTTCATCTGAGAGAATCTGATCGGGCTTGATGACCCCATGGAGGCAATTAATGTGAAATCGCAGCGGGGTTTGAAATATCGATAAGGATTGGAGGCTTCTCTTGATTGCATATCGTGACGTCAAAAGATGATTGGAATATGACATGACAAGCGCGGACCTACGACAGAATTGTGACTCACAGCCTGGGCACCGCAGCCCAACGCTCGTAAAAGACAGTCCCGTTATCGGAAATCTTTCTCCAATGGGCAGCTCCACATGCGTAGGATACAAATATGAATATTGTGCTCACGTGGCTTTGACAGGTAATAGGCGCCGGTGCAGGGTTGAAAAAAAAACCGCGATAGCTCTCCTGTCTGGAGAAGCCCAAGCAAAGTATCCCAGGGTGCCGCAGTAACATCTACCAACTTTGGCGTGATCCACCCCTCATTGCGGACAAGTCTGCCCACATGCCTTTGACGCGCTGAAAATACGCCATCTTTCTCTAACAACTTACCAAAATCAGCTCGGGAATTTGTGCCACTGAAATACATAGGGGCTTCCAGGGGCGAAGGGGAATGGAGATCAGGGTGTCTCGAGCGGACGACCCAGGCACAGTAGCTGAGGCAGGCCGCAGGCCGACCTCCATCCCGCCTGACCGCACCCACATTGCTCCGCGTGGTATAGTTTAGGTGATTAGGGAGATCTAATATATCTTGCGACGAGTGTCGGGGGCTGGGCCGTAGTAATTGAGCTGCGTGCATGGATTCCTAGGTTCCCGCGCTGCCTTCCGTCAGCACGTCCCATCCTTCCTACATGTGGACCCGATAGATCGGGGATATAGCGAGGGTGTTTAGGGACGCGTATCAAATGGGAGAGCAAGCAAAGCGGTAGATCCTAGGGGCCCGGAGACCACGCTAGTATTGACAAGTGCGCCTGCTGACGGGAACGAGCTGCGTCCTCGTGTCCTCGTCGAGGAAAAATTGGCTCAATTCAGATGGGGAGGCAGGGGAGACGTAGGTCGCCTCGGGCAGATTGTTCATCAAAGAGTCTAGTTGGTATTTGGAGCCGGAAAAATGTACATGGTTCAATCAACCTCAATGGGACCGACGGATATCGTGTCATCTATCTGATCACAGGCAAACGAGATCGCTTTTTCCAAGCCAATGAAGATAACACCCACCAGGCTCTGACACTATCCTGAATCTGGAATAGCCGTAACTAATTGCCTTGGTAGTTCAAGGGGTTACGAGGATTCAAATTCGAGACAGTGTCAGACCTGGTGCACAGTTCCGAAGGTGGCCCTGTGGTAGGAAGATCCGGATGCAATCGCAGAGCGTCGGCCGCTTACCTCAGCAGCGAGTAGCAAAGTGGCCACGCCATTTCCTTCGAGGAGCAGGAGTGAAAAAGCGCGCTCTAATAAACACCCGAACCATCAATAAATTGCGGTGTCACACACATCCCGTTAAGGATGGGAAGGTTGGTGCCACCAATCTCCTCTACATATAATGTTAGTCAATAAAGGGTGGACCGAGTGATGGGCAGGAGATCTGTTTCGGAATCGGAATTATCAGATACCGCGACGGTTCTTTTGTTCTGTGGGGGAGAGGATGACAAAAGCCCAAGATAGCAGCTCACCCGAAATGGCGTTCTTTCAGATTTGAAGATCCGTTACTTCCCCGGACAATATGCATGCGGGACACTTCCCGAGCATTGGCAGTTGGCACCGATTGCGATGAATCTGCTACCCGAGGCGCAGATCAGGAGGGGACCTAATAATCGTGTCGCGGTGGATGGATACGGACACAAGGATACGAGGATGGAGTTGATCATGAGGAATTGGCCCCTGCTCGCGAGTATCTAATAAAATGTGTGGCAGGGCGCAGTGAAGATTAAATAGGCAGTTGAGGGAACAACGGGCGGCGACCGCAGGCCAAAGCCCCATGACGCCGCAACGGGTCCTTGCCAAAAGAGATTGATCTGCAGTCCGGGGCAAACAGGGGTTGGCATTGCCAGCGATATTCAACGACCCACCAGATAAAATATTGTGGAATCTGCCTCACGATGCCAGAAAGTCGGATTTGGGACATCCTGCACTGACGTCCTCAATTACATGATGAGGGGAGATATGTTCGATCAGTGCCTCCTTGTTTCCCGAGCATATCCCGCTCATACTCAAAATCCAAATGTAGGAGGCATAACCTGCACCCTAAGGTGCCGACCAAGAATGGAGAAATAACCGGAAGTGTGGACGAAGTCCAAAGCCTCAGATAGTGTTGCCGCGACTTGCGACTCGCGCCGACCCAAGTCGCAAGTCGAGTCGAGTCGAGTCGCTCCTACGACACCATAATGTGCGGCTCGAGCCGACTCAAGTCGCAAGTCAAGTCGCCGGAAGTCGCTCCGAAGTCGAGTCGAGTCAAGTCAAGTCGAGTCGCGGCAACACTAGCCTCAGACATGTCTCGGGTGTCGGGTGTTCAAATGTTACAAACTCTGCCCTCCCCGAACTCGCCAGACCGCCCAAACAGAATGCCCCGCAAGACCCAAGTCACGGTGCAACAGCAAGCGCGTCCTACCCACTCGAACAAACCCAAGGCAGACCCAGGTGACTATGAATAGATTACAGAGCTTAGATATTTGAACTGAAGACGATTGAGCTCCTTCGGAGATCCCCTTGTCTCTAGAAGCCATCCTGTCCAGGCTGGACCAGCTCGAGAAGTCCGATGTACAGCAAGGACAGACGATCCGTGCCCTTGAAAACACTATTCAGGACTTGCGGGAGTCTGACGTGCAACAAGGACAGACCACCCTTGCCCACGAAAACACTATTCAGGACTTGCAGGAGTCTCATGTGCAACAAGGACAGACCATCCGTGCCCACGAAAACGCTATTCAGAACTTGCAGGAGTCGGATGCGCGGCAAGGGCGGGCCATCCGTGCCCACGAAAACACTATTCAGGACTTGCAGGAGTCGGATGCGCGGCAAGACTGGGCCATCTGTGGTCTACAGCAGAGGCAGCAAACCATGATGCAGGCGATCGCGGGGGCGGGTGTATCTATCCTCTCCTAGATCAATCCTTTACTTAGAATGCTCCTTTACAGGATAGGGTTGCGATTAACGCCATTCGCATTCGAGTCCTGCTAGACCATGGTCGTGATCATCTTGCCAGATTATGCGGCTACACTAATTGGGACGATTTGGAACTCAAAATCCCATCCGATAGCCTGCGTGACTTGGTACACAAGGTTCTGAACACCTCGAAGGACCCGAACTGGAAAGCGATTGGACGCAAGCCCGAAGTCCTGAATATGCTCCTTGAACCAAGCACACTTCGGCGTGATGGAAATACAGCTGCACATGCCTCAACACAAGAGTTAATTCCTCATGGTGTCCTTGCTATGTCGGTGAACTGGGAACGGGCCGTCATGACCACCATTTTCAGGGCAGTATACGGAATTGAACCAGATGCTAACTTTTAATTTCCCTTCGGCAAGTTCTACGCCTCGCCGAGCTCTGCATCATAGCATTTCGTTATAATTTGGGTTTGCGGTTCTTTGTAATCCAGACTGTTTAGATGTGGCTTCTGTTCTCTTCCGGTAATGTAAGAGCTATTCTCATATACCTCAGTACCGCGCCAATTACGACTGTTACAAACTACCTTAACATTCCATTCCCAACTTGGGTCTTTTTTTTCTATCATCCGGAACATTTCCAATGTCGATTGTACGCAGAAACTCGAGCCCAATGTTAGGTCTAAAGTCTAATTGCATTTCTACCGCGAATCATCTGGCACATTACTGCTTCATATGGTCTCCCCACCATACGTATGGGCATGGGCCTGCACATATATACGACCGTTAATCGCCTACGCATCGTAAGCCAGAAGCTACAGCCACTCGACGGTCTGTCAAGGTCCCACGTCAGGAAATCAAGACCTACGGACGCTTGAACGAACAGAACAAACTCACTCCAGGCGGTTTGGATGAAATATCATAAGTGACTCGATTCACGCCTTCCACCTCGTTCGTAATTCGGGACGAGATCTTCCTTAGAACCTCTGGGGGGAAAGCGAACCTTGAGGCGCACAGATATTAGAAGAACCAAGGCTGAGGGTCGTATAAAACCTTACCAATCTGCCGTCATGAAATCTTCCGTCTGAACTGCACGCAGCACAATTACCTGATAGCATAGACGATATCATCAAATCGGCTGGTTTCAAGTAGAAGGATGACGCAGGCGTACTTGCTCGTACGTTCGTTTGTCTCCCATCACACCCACAGCCTTCACGGGAAGTAAGACCGCGAAGGCCTGACTGATTTGATCGTACAGTCCAGCTTTGCGGATCTCATCGATGTAGATCGTATCCGCCTTTTGGGCGATCTTGACTTGCGATCGAGTCACTGGTCCAAGAATACGAATCGCAAGGCCAGGTCCAGGAAATGGATGTCGGTTGACAAGTCGGGCAGGGATGGACAGCAATCGTCCCAGTGCGCGGACCTCGTCTGTGCGTATGAAATGGTCAGCACCATGTCGTCTAAGCGAGAGGGGTGGAAAACCTAATGCACCTTTAAAGAGCTCGCGCAGAGGCTCAATCAGTTTCAGCTGCATGTTAGCGAGGAGCCCACCGACATTGTGATGTGTTTTGATCGTCGCGCTGGGACCTTTGAAACTGATACTCTCGATGACATCAGGATACAGGGTCCCCTGGAGGAGCCACTCGATCTTTCCTTTGGCCTCGCCCCCACGCTCCTCGAGGTCTTTTTCGGCGTCTGCTTCGATCTTGGCAGCTTCCCGTTCGAATACCTCGATAAAGGTGTTGCCGATGATCTTTCGTTTCTTCTCGGGATCTTCAACGTCCGCAAGTCGAGAGAGGAACAAGTCGGAGGCATCGATAACGGTGAGATTCACTCCAAGGTCCTTGGAGAGCATCTCCTTGACTTGCGCCGCCTCGTTCTCGCGCAATACGCCATTATCCACTAGAACTGCGTGGAAACTAATACCAATTCAGTGAACTAGATAATCCACATTAGTTGTAGACGTACCGGTCCCCGATCGCCTCATGCATGAGCTTAGCGGCAACAGAGCTGTCGACCCCACCACTGACGGCGCCGATGACCTGCCCCTTCTCCCCACATATATCCCTGATTCGCGCGATCTCCTTGCCAATGAAAGTTTCCTGAGAATGAACGGAGAATCTCAGGACGTCGGTTTTCCAGCTAAGTCGAACTAAGAGGGATGATCACCATCGTCCAATTTGCCCGACAATTCGTGATATCCAAGACGAACCGAGAAATAACCTCTTTTCCTCGCAAGGAGTGGGTCACCTCTGGATGGAATTGTATGCCCCAGAAAGGTCTGGTCTTATGGGCGATTGCAGCGTATGGTGCAGTGGTAGTCTTCCCAATAACGTAGAAGTCGGTGGGTATTTGCGATAGCTGATCACCGTGAGACATCCAGACCTAAAAGAAACCTCTTGGATTTTGGATGTGAAAAAAAGTGACAAGAGAACCTGCCTGCATATCTGTCTCTATGCCTTTAAATAAAAGATCCACCAATGGGTTCGATGTCTTTATGACCTCGACCTGTGCAAACCCGTACTCTCGATGATCACACTTCGCGACTTCACCGCCGAGATTCCAAGCTATTTCCTTTGGCCAAAGTGCGTGAGACAAAATTCGAAACCTCACACTATTTCTTCACTACCTGCAGACCATAACATATACCTAGTACTGGCACTCCAAGATCGAAAATACTAGGATCGACGTGTGGGGCGCCGTCGTCATAGACGGAATATGGTGAACCTGACAGGATGATACCTATGATGGGGCGATCAGCCGCGTACATTTCTCAAAAACGTTGGGAGATAAATACCTTTTGGTTTCCACGTAAGATCCTTTATTTTCTGCGTGCAAGGCATGAGCTCCGCATATACACTCAATTCACGGCATCGACGGGTTATCAGATGACTGTACTAATGCGAAGAAAGGACGCCCGTCAATCAATGAGGCATCGAGAGCTTCCGACACATCTGGCAGACCTGAGAACCAAAATCTAAGATGAGGATTGTGTCGTATGCATCGTGGATTGCGGCGATTGACATTTCGGTTTGTGGTTCTCGAAATGCATCCGAATCGCTACGGTTGCGAGCAATAATATGCACCACGACTACCAGCTCAGACACAATTCGTCCATCGTCAAGTAATCATTCTTCTAACTTATTGACCGAAATTTGTAACGAACTGGCTCGTGCATTCGGTAGTCAATCCAAGTGGATGCCTGGATTACTAACTCGATAACGTCGATCTTCGCTGTAAGGTCGGATACCCAAGAAATCCTCTCCCCTTGATCTCGACAAGGAAGAAGGTGCCACGGAGTACGGCTCTGTGGTCGTTATCTCGTCATTCGCAAGCTTGGTTGGGGCCACTTTAACATCGTGTGGGTTGTAAATGATTGACGGTAACAAGACCATTAACCACCGCTTCCACTGCCACACTAACGACGCGTCGCTTTGAACAGTGCCAACGTGCATGTGGCTCTCAAGTGGTCAAGTCCTCGCCCAAGTATGCACAGACCGCGCGCGATGAGATCGCTCTCCTTAACTAGATTAGGAATATCCCGAACCCGAATCATCCCAGCCGTGCGCATTTGGTACAATTTCTTAACTCGTTCGAGCTTAAGCTGGATGACGGCATTCCTGGGTCATCCACCATACATGTGACCGACTACCGACATGTTTGCATGATATTTGAGCCCCTCTAGGGGGATGTGCTTACCCTTCTGTGCTTACACTGGTGCGACGAGACCAATCTCAAGGGTGTCCTTATTGTGCTCGTCCAGCAAATCACACGTTAAATGTGACAAGTACTCGAGTTCTTACATCAAGACTGCCAGCTCATACACATGGACCTCAAGCCGGAGAACGTCATGGTTGTCGTGGACGACGTCGAGGAACTTGTCGGTGAAGATCACGCAGTCCGAGAGTTGGTTTTAGCCGTTGGAACGGCTGATATGTTGGGTCTACCGCTCGGGCGTTGGTAACTCGATAACGTTAATTTCTGCTGTAAGCTCAGATATTTGGCAGTAAGACAGATGTGAATTACAGTGGCAGATCTGAGAGCCAATTTGCGTCGCACATCGGTCTCTGCGTCGACCAGATCTCGTATACCCTCTGCCTCTGTCATGTCGATCCGGCCGCTCTCAAATGCCCAGCGATTAAATTCACCGGGCTCGGCAGGACGGAGAGTGGGTATATGTGACAGAGCGGAGAGGACGGCAGAGGTAACAGCACGGCCCGAGTGGACGTGTAATTCGAGGACGTTACGCGAAGTATACGTATTAGGGGCTAGTTATGCATTGTATACCGCCGGTAAATGCACATGCAGTGGTCGTTTGCACGAGAGATGAGAGGAAGACGAACCGTGAAAGAATACGGCCATTCCGTCGTCTAGGACTTCCCGAGTTTCAGGATGAATGACCATGCACCTGAAGAGTATCCGGGACGTGTTTGTGCCGAGCTGTCGAAGAGGCGAAACAAGCATTGAAGTCCAGACGTCGCACACGTACGAACCCGAGATGCGTATCACACCGATTCCACCTCAGCCTGGAGGAGTCGCCAGAGCATATATCGTATCCCGCCCAGAGGGACTGGGTGGAAGATGTGCTCTTGATGCGGGGGTGAGAAGAGGAAGAGGGAGTGGGGGACATTGGACGGTAAGATGTAGACGGGAAGGGTTCGGGTTCGCGGTCCTCGTCGAGAGTATTGCTGCAATGACGATCGGGGCTGGATCTCCAGAGGATGATTGGGTACGTTCGAAGCAGAGGCGTAGAGATCAGGGGCAGAGGCTGGCATGGTACGGTGTATTGGCGCTGAAGTTCCGAGATAGCGTGCGGAACCACGAAGACATGGCGGTTTGAGGGCATCAGCACCGTAGGATCGATGGCGCGAGCCCCTCGTGTAAGAATTTTGGGTGGAAGTGCGGGAGAGGGGCGTCATCGAGTAGGCGGTAGAGAAGGCACGCAGCTTAGTGGCAGTAGCGTTACTACTGGAAGAAAGCGCGCCGTTCTCCGCATTCCAGCTGTCGGGATCGCTGTTCGCCATTGGAAGAAAACAGCCTAGCACCCCAAATGCCTGAATGGGCGCTTAAGCTGAAAGGACGAACAAGGTTCATAGCAAATATCGGGCTGCTCAGAGACACCCCATAGCAGTCGGAGCTGGAGAATGGAGGTGAGCTAACAAAAGAAATGACTGGAATAAGATGCCCACGCCCGGAAAGCCGCGTACAGGTAATGCGAAGGCCGTTTTCAATAACCACAGGGGTCGCGCCGTGACCATGGACCTTGCTTGCTTCGCGCCTTAGCAACAAACAGCAATGTTATAATCAAAGGCACTTGATCACCAGCCCAGCAAATGCTCAAAATCAAGGATTATGGTGGCGCGTTCAGGCGCAAGATCATCCATTGTCGACGGTTGAAACGTACTCCAAAGTACGGGTGAAGCCGAAGTTGCACTGCCATGGAAGCACAGCCCGTAAGAGTCGGGGATTCTGTGGTGATATATTCGTGCCCCGTCCAATACACTAATTAATGATACCTCCCCATCATACTTATCAGCCTATTCATATAGGCCATTCATCTTCATGGGCCCCTTGTATAATACCTAGGAATTGATGTATTATTCCAGAACCAAGTGTAGGTGTATTTTCACAACCACTGGCTTAGAACAGAAAGCATAATTAGGATTGTCGTTTGCATCTACACATGCACATTCCTACCCTCCACGAGATTAGAACGAACACCCCCACTAGGATGGCCTAGGCTGTCAAATTCCAGAGCGTGAGGCAGTTTGCCCCCATCAAGTTGCACAGGGTTGTCGGTGGTTCCACCTATGGTGAGGTCCATCCCTATTTAGTGGCATTATCATAGGCACGACTAATTTCTTTTGTGCTTAATCGCATCAACTCTACAATGCAGAGGTTCTTGTGTTCCCTGATCATGCATGGACCCCACGAACAATGCTCAAGTCGTTGTCGGCTGTTCTGGCAGGGCACTGGATATTGCCGAATTTGCATCCGATACATCAAGACCCGTTCAGTGTCCAGCATATCTAGGGGCGCATTTGGACCTCTGTGAGTGTCGTAAACGTCTTGCTAGCTCCCGGGAACCCTACTGTTGCCACCAGTTCTGGAATGGGCTCGTTGGGTGTCGTGTTCTGGCTGGATGGCTGATGTAACTTTGGATGCCTCAGTAGGACCCTCATCAACCATCATGATTATTTCCAAGGCAAGCAGGCGCACAATCTACGAGAACCTCTTCAAGGGTGGGTCAATGGTCACCGGCGCAGTCATATTCGCATTGTACTGATTTCTTGCAGAGGGCGTTCTTGTTGCCAAAAAGGATTTCAACGCCCCAAAACATGAAGATCTTGATGTACCAAATCTCGAGGTTATTAAAGCCATGCAAAGCTTGACGTCCAAGGGCTTCGTCAAGACTCAATTCTCATGGCAATACTATTATTACTCTCTGACGAACGAGGGTATTGAATATCTTCGCGAATGGTTTGTCCTCTAGTCACGATATGGTTCGTCGCATCGCGACCTGACAGATATCCGCAGGCTCCACCTCCCTGCTGAAATCGTTCCAGCGACACACAAAAAGGCAGCCCGCCCTCCTCGTCCGGCTGGTATCCGCAGCGGTGGTGAGGGTGCATACCGTGCTCCTCGTGGTGACCGTGATGAGTATCGCCGAAGGGATGCTAAGGAGGAGAGCGGTGCACCGGCTGAATTCAGGCCTCGATTTGGTGGCGTTGGCAGGGGGCAACCAGTCGCTGCCTAGATTCTTCGCTTTTCTCATGTATGCCTTTTTTTGCGATGCCATGCAACAAATCGTCATGCACACATGCAGCACATTGGCTTTGTGGGACTTCAGCCCAATCTTAGGAGAGTGACAGCTTCCGCTCAGCCGGACTCGACTTAAGTGTCCAACTCTTTGTGGCTGGAGTTTGTCCCTTGTACGAGCTCGGGTGCACTCTGCCTGAGTGATGCGGACTTTCGTAGAGCAGATGCGACACAGATAAGTGTTGGATACAGATCTCGGTGCTATTGCCCAATGCCCCATGTCAAGCCAACTGGAAGAGCTGCAGGGTATCATCTCGTTTTTTCCTCTTTCAGTAGATCATGAAGGGACTCTATTTCCATGTATGGCCCGCTCTTATTGGCATCCACACCGCCAACATCTCCTCGAGAACCAGATACGTCTAAGATTTCCTGAGCCCAGCCGAGGTACTTCGCAACGTTAGATAGAATGGTTTGGTCGGGATCCTCGGACACTATGTATCTATTCCATTCGGTCTTTGGGGAGTGAGCATGGTAAGGCAAAGCGACAAGTGGAAAGAAATCGAGAAATCAGAACCTTGGCTAATTCGAGGGAGTGGAGGCCTAATTTAAAGGGCGCCAATGTTGAATTTTGAACACAACATGCGAGGACAAAGAATGATAGTACCTGTAAGTGGATAGTGGGAAGGGTAGATAATAAGATACATCGCGAGTAATGCTAAGCCGGCGTCTGAGGCCATGGGGTGTATTCCATCATGTGAGGCGTCGCTGAAGCGCGCACTGAGGTAAGGAAGATGAGAACGATTGAGGAGTACGTATAGATCTGGTGGTAATCGGTCGATGCTCATGCTTGGGATAAGAGTTTCAGAGGCCAGCGAGTTGGCCACGCCAAAGACAAGATCGACGAGAGACCCGTGGAAACGCAAGTAGTCAGATGAATTGGGCGGTGTTGGGGGAATAGAGCTAGCAATGGAAGAATCGAATAGACATCGGCTGCATGTGCAAGTAAATCCATAAGTCGACCGCAGGGCGTCCTGGCGGACGCTATAAGGATGAGCTGGGTCAAGATACGGTACAGTTATCTGTGTCCCGCAGCAACAGTCAACACATTCCAGATGGCGATACGGAGTACAGTTTACCTCGGTTCCCGATTCCATATCATTCAATGCTCTGACCTCCATGAGCGGACCAATGCTATCGAAATTATAGACTTGTATCGCTGACGGCTGGCAGGAGTGGTTGAAACAACGACTAGCTTGGGGCACCACCGCGTGTGCAATGGGTTTGAGATTCGAAGAATAGACCACCCAGTGGTTGTTGATTGAACGAGACACCAATCTACGAGCTAAATCGTGGCCGAAAGACTGGCACATGCCGACGACGATAGGTGGTAAGGGAGGAAGGGCGGGAGGCCTGGGATGAGGAAGAAGGGTTAAGAGGATATCTCGGTCGGTCAACTTTCCCTCGTCCCTTTCTCCTAAGGGTTCGATATTCGGGCTCGAAAAATGTTCCACCACGAGTCGACTGAGCAACAAGGACTCCAACTGTATATGCATCGGAGATGACTGAAATGCCCTGCTGGCCATGAATCCAGGTAATATTTTGCACAATTTTCTATGATGGGCGTTCCACGCTCGAGTCTGGCCTAGCGTTGCTCTTCAGCTGCAGGCCTTACTTCCGAGACTGAAAACAAACACTCAAGGCCACAGTACATTTGGGTTCGACAGCCAGTACAAGCTTTCAAGGAAATGACTGGAAACTGACGGAGGCATGCATCGCATGACGTTTTTCTGGTCTCCGTATGTACGACAGTTGACATTGGTCTAGTCGCGGTCAATAACACAGTACCTCGAGGAACATCATAGGCAAGAATTGCGCGACTTCGTTTGTCGAAATCGGGCTCGAGATAAAAGCAACGAGACATACAGTAAAGGAGACAAATGCTCTCAAGAGAATGCGTATTTCTACTTGACAGCTTGGAAGAGCGGAGTCAAACGAGGTGACAAATTGAAACCCCGCTGTCACCTTCCCTCTCCAATGGACACCGTGACAGCGCCCAGCGGGCAGCCTATGCCTAAGATGGATGATGCCACCCTGTTACGCCAGGCAGCACTGCTCTCGCTCAAGACGAAACGAAGAACTGGGCCAATGCGCCAGAGTCCGACCCCTCGAGCCGATCCTGATGCGGTTACTCTAGTATATGATGAGCCACCAACTCAACCTCCAGATATTGCGGCCCCCAATTCGTCTGCTGAGTCCCGTGTCATGCCAGAGGCGAACCCCCGAGCCATGCGGAGCTAGAAGATGGCGAGATCAGTGATCCTGAGGGAATTCCTGTCAATGGAAATCCGGGCAAGACAGAAGTTGCTCCACCGCCTGACCCACCACCCAAGCCAGCTCAAACTCCAAGTCACCAAGCATCTGGTTCTGCTGCGAGCAGCTCCAGGGCCCTTCGAGTGAGTGTTTATCTCGCTTACGATGCACTTACACATCGATGACCCAGCCTACAAGGTGGTGACTGTCCCCCTTAAAACAAGGATAGGGGAGGACCCCCCTTCAACTCTTTCTGATTCAGTGCCTTCGCACTCATCCAGCCGGCCTTCTCCGTCTGTTGTAGCGAGATTACCCTCGCCCACCGCCTTAGCGAATCTAAGATCTAAACTGCAAAGTGAGTCAGTGTGTCTCGCTAGGCAACCCCCACATCTTATCTTCATGTCGTCAGTGACCCACAAGACATCTTTGAAGCCAAAGTTGTCATCCTTGATATATTGGGCTGGGGTGTTCCTGCTTCGTTTTTACTGGACTGCGGGTGTCCCCTCTTGCCGTTGTTGTCTGCCTCTCGGAGCTGAAGCTGAGAATACCTGAGGGTCTCATTACCATAGTGGAAGAGGCCGAGAATGAGGTTGAGGCAGCTTCTGCGAATAGCCCTGACAAAGGGGAAACCGTGACGATCTCTCCAATTGGATCCAACATGGTGGTTTCCTCGCCCGATCTTTCACCAAAAAATCAACCTTCTTCCCTCCCTTCTAGACCTTCGTTTCTTCCTCCGAAACCTCCCACACCATCGAAGCCCCCGAAGAATCCGGCCCTATCAGGGGAACTGCCTGTACCAATTTCACCCACACCTGTGCAACCAACGCCTGTTGACCTTAACGACATCGAGCAGCAACGGAAGCAAGAACTAATGGCCCGCCGTGCGGTCCTGCAAAGTTTGAAAGGCAAATCCAACCCAGGTCCATCCCTCTTTGCGTCAAATTCTTCGACATTTGGCCGCGATGAAGAGGCCCTCAAGGCAACTGAGGAGGCCTTGAGCATTCGTCGCTTGCTAGCCGCAGATCCCCCCGAAGTATTCCGCCCAGATCTCGCTCGTTCTGTTAGCAACTTCTCTGATCGTCTTCCAATCCCCTCATCCCCCTCGGTCCAAGCCTTACCCCCTCCCCAAGCTCAATCCTCCGGGCGACAAGAATCCTCTACCACTGACGATATGCAAATTGACATGTTTATTGCCGATGCCATTACCCGTAACGAGGATCTCCCGAAGAACATCCAACGCGAGGCGGAAGAGAGTCCTAGGGATGCTATGGAGGTGGAGCAAGCTCTTCAGAGCACAGAAAAAGAAGAGTATACCGCATTTTCTGGACTTGCGTTCTCAAGGAATTCAGGGATCCAGGATTCTCGTCTAGATATGGGACACCATCTCGGCAATGGATCTGTCACTCCAGGCACTTCTGGGCCCAGTACTCTCGTACAGCACCGACCTTCGGAGAATGGAAACAGCTCCTCATTCGCAACCCCTCCCGTTCCTGGCTCACCTACCTCTGTCTCCTCTCCACCCATCAGCTTTCAATCTCGAGTGAATGCGACCGCCCCCACAAGTCTTAAAAGGATCGGCAAACGCCCTGTGGCCGCTGACTTCGTCGATTACACTCCGGGCGATCAACCGAGGTCTCGATTTGATCCTGCTTATAACGAAGCGGCACCACCCCATCACAAACGGAGGAAGCACTTTGGTCCGGTTGTGTCCCACCGATTAGTGATCGACGTTTCGGATGGTGAAGCTGGGACTGATGAGGAAGATGACCACATTCCAGAGCCGAGGCCACTAAGCGATTTGAACGGATCTGTGATTCAGACACCCGCCGAATCCCATCGTGAAGGAAGCGCGCCAGTCGATGACGACAAGCTAAAGCTGCTGGAGGAAAAACAAAAGGAAATTCTACGGATGCGCGAACTCATCAGGAGTATGGAAGAAAAAAAAAGGCGCACGGCTCTCGCTGAATCCACTTCTTCGGGTGAAGGAGAGGCAACGCGTTCTGTATCCGAAGCAACTACCGATAGTTCGACCTCAGTCTTGAGACCTCCATCTACCAACTCAATTCATCCACCACATCAGCGAATCTCAGGAGTCTCCGCTCCCCCGGCTCCTTCCTTTACCGTCAAAACAGAAGACCTTTCACCTGACTTTATGACCGGTGTTGAATCCCATGGCAAGAGGGATTCACGTAGTACTGCCGCAGATTCGAGTAGTACGGTCACAATGTCGAATTTTCCTTCCTCAAGTTGCGCCTCGCAGTTATGGTATCTCTCTTGGACGCTGACGATCCACCTATCTAGACACCACCGCCCACATTCCTTTTGATTCCCATACTTCTCCGGCAATCCTCATCGGTCCCTACACGTTCCCTCTCTGTGTGCTCCATGTCCGTGTCGCGGATACTGACTAGTTTTTTTTTTTTTAGCGGATCACCAACGCCAGGATCACTCTGCAATTATGAATACGCTAGACAACAGTTCGTCAGGCAAGTCATCTACACCTCTGTGTGTTCTTCACTCTCATCCCTTTACTCTATCATCTTTCGCGGCTTAACATCGTCCTATATCTGCGTTCAATCTCTTTTCTTGAACCTGGTGATTTTGTGTCCCAACTTGTAGGTTTAGGTTGGAATGGTACTGATACGCAGGGTACTTCAACATCTTCGGCAAGCTACCTCGACTTTTCTCCCCCTTGCCGCTCCTCGGCTACTAAGCTTGATCGACTCGTTCAGTCCTGACCTCTCGACCCTTTCATCTTCCGTAACCATTCCGGACTTCTTTTTTTTTCAAATTCTAGGTCGAAATCGTGCACAACTCTCGCCATCTTTCTGATGATTCTGTATCCGTAGAGGTGCGTCTACCGTCTTCCAAATTCTGTTCTCTCCCGAGACCAATGTGCCGTTCGGGGATCTATGTTTCTCTCACTGAAAGACAGCCTTCTCATGACCTTTACCCACCCCAGTCTAAGCCAGTATTCCGTCCATATATATCTCCATTTGCACTTTACCCTTCTCTCCGTCCGCAATCCTCATCGTTGCATTCATCTTTAACCATTGTACCCGCTTCTGCATCTCCCTTTGCGTCTTCTTACCCCGCACAGATTCAGCAGCCCGACCCTAGGCAGTTGCGCTGGTCACAACATTTTTATTTTGCAGACCCTCAACGTCGGCTTTGTCAATACGAAATTCCCGGAGGCGGGACTTGTCGAGACGACAGTTGTCAGGATCTACACCACCGGAACTTAGTTCCGGACAGTGAGTCATCCCTTCGATTTGCGTCAGCATTGTTAACCTCGTTGCTCATACATCCCCCTCTTCGATTGTGGTAATCGCACCTCGGCAGTAGATGGCGAAATTGCACGCTTTGTCGCACCATCTCTTCCGAATTTCACTCCAGAGCAAATCCTCCATGCTCTTTCTTCTCTGCGCTTGGCATCAACACTCGACCCGACAGGACAGCATCCCCTGCAAGCTGATCCGCTGAGCCAACGCGTGGCGGACGCTGTCCACCTTCTGATGAGCAAGACCTCCGACGAGATTGTGGCATCATAGCCCGTCCTCCTTGATTTACCGATATTGAATGCTCTGTCTGTCGTCTTAATTCCTGTTTCTACCGCCGATGTAATTCCCCGCGCCTCCCAAAAAAAAAAAAGAGAAAAAAAAATAGTGGCGGAGGCCGGGCTCTATACATGTTCATGGTTGTAATGTCATGCATTTCTTGTTTTATGTGCACTTGCGATACAATTTATACCGTCTATTGTGTTCTGAACAATTACCAAAGAAATTGTGGTTCCCACTTCTAAGAGCACAGCTAATGTCGACTGTCTTCACGTTTACAAGTCTTTGTTCCCTCGCAGCAGTTGTAGTGGCTCTTGGATTCGCTATCGTGCTCTCGCGTCTGGTGCTTCCAAAGAATGCGAGCCCGAGGGATAGGCGCGTATTCGTCTGGCTGGTGCGTTCTAATTTCTCGTCACTTTTTTTTGTCTTCCCAATCACCTCGTTCCTTTTTATGCTATTGTCTAGAGCTTTGACGCGTTGATACATTTCTTCCTAGAGGGATCATTTCTGTATCTCTCAGTATTTGGAAGAACCGTTCACAGGAGTTCTGGGGCATTTGCTGAAATGTGTTCGTCGTCATTTACCTTGTTCCTTTTTTTTTTATGTCCGATGAAAGCACTAATTTCGGAGCTGCCACTCACATAGGGAAGGAATACGCGCGGGCAGATCTCCGATGGGGAGTAGCTGACCCCACAGTCGTTTCCCTTGAGCTCTTGACGGTGTTGGGCGTGGGCCCACTGTGCTGCTACGTGCTGTACCTGATCTCCAGGAAAGATGCGATGCAGCATTACTGGATTATCGTCCTTTCCACAATGGAACTTTACGGGGGTTTTATGACCTTTGGACCCGAGTGGTTAGTGGGAAGCCCAAACCTCAATACCTCGAATCCTATGTATACCTGGCTATATTTGGCAGTAAGTGTTCATCTTCCGTACCTTATCTCTTAATTTCTGCTCATCCTGGTTTTTGTCGATATCGTTTAGTTCATGAACCTAATGTAAGATGAATCCTATTTCCTCGTTCATTATGTCGTGCCGAGCTCTCCTATTTCTCCTGCTTCAGTTGGGTGTTCATCCCGGCATGGCTGTTGTTCGATTCATACGGCTCCTTGGCGCACAGTCTGCCAGCATCGGCAGCGAAAAAGGGGATATGATGGAGCGGATCCCATTCGTAATTTGGCGTATTATTACAGGTGCTACCTTCCCAAGAGTGGGGATAGGTAGAGGCATTATAATTCCGGCAGTGCCGCCCCTAGCCGCTCTCGTAGATTAAGCCACCATTCTAGTGATACCTGTTTCTGCGCATCCCCAACTCGGGACATCACTTCATTATGCACCTCTTCGATTAGCTCCCCTTGCATGTTGCTCTCCTGCTTTTCCTGGGATTCTTCGGATGCCATGATCTCTTTGTCTACCTCGATGAAAAGCCGTCCTAACAACGGCAGATTTACGGCAGAAATGAGAGATATGAGGGTCAAGCGCAAGCGATGAAGTTGAGCCGCCGCATTCGGTTGTCCCTTGGCGAGATTCAGGGCGTTGAGCAGTGCACCGATACATAGCCAAGCTGCAGCGTCATCGCCAGAAGCACTGGTGCTTCGTACCACACTGTGGAATGCTAGCCGCAGCTGTTCAGTGGACAGACGACCTTCCGTGGAATTCTGTCGATAATTCAGGCGTGGACAAACCATTAATGAGTGCAATCGGCACCAAGTTAAACATGCATACATTCAGGAGCGACGCAAGGTAGAACGGGGTAAGACGTAGAGCTAGTGTCTCCCGACGGTCGGGCCCGTAATGCATCGAGCCGCGGATGCGATTGCCATTGTTTGAAAAAACAGCAAGTAGGACTGAGTGTGCTGATTCAAAGGTCTCGCGATGTGATGGATCATCGAGGAATCTGCTGACGAAATCAGAATGGGGCCACGGATTAGGCCGTATTGACGAAAGCTCACGTTTTTGCGAACGGCAGTATCGACGATTCGATGATGTGATCACCCACAACGGGGATCAGTTGCTCAGCGCAGGCAAGGAAAAAAGCCGCCCTGCTGCGCCGGACAGCTTCCGAAGACCCATCTGGAAGGCATAAAGTACATTGATGAGACTCGGGGCATGCAGGGGCAAATAAAGCTCGGCGAACCGGAGTTGGAAACGAGAGATCCCAAAAGCGCTTCACTGGCACTTGAATCACCACTAAGAATATCAAGGGCAGCGAAAAATGTTCGCTTCTGCTCCGTGAAGCCTCCGCCTTCGGCAGTTAGACCGCCAAATTTGGAACTAATGAAGGATAGATGGAATAAACTTCCTAGAATTTCGGAAGCTAAGCCTCCTGATGAGGGGAGGCTTGATATCGTAGAATGGGGGGAATTTTGGAGGATGATCACGTCGATGATCGATTGGAAAATGAGGACAGCGGAGAACAGAAGAGTCTTGAAGACGTTCCACAGCTGCTGAGTTGTTGGGCGGATGGTGGCAGCTAGGGTACTAGGGATCACGATGAGAAGTCCGTAGAGTATGAGTACTCTCACCTAGAGTGTCTTCATCAGATATCATCGATAGTGCGGAACTTGACCAGGAATGTTCGACTTTGATACTGATGCCGTCGAGGGTTTTCGCTACTTGCCCCATTAACACCCATACTGCTTGCGAGCGCAATTCCGCGAGCAACATTAGTGATCTGGACATGAGTTTGCAGATAGGGGCGAGGGATTTGAAGACACTATCTTGAGAAACTGATACTATGTCCTGAGGAAGGTTAGATTCAGGCTACGGCAAGAGAAAAAATGTCTTCGATTGCAATCTCGTCACGGTTGAATATGAGTCTCACCAGGAAATCCCATTTGCTGTCCTCATATTGGGCTACTTGGACCACGCCAGTGAATAGAGAACCGTTTTTGAATGTTCGCTTATATGCCTCGAGGCAAGCAGAGATTATACCCTACGAAATATTATTGAGCCTCCTGAAGAAAATCCTAAAAAGGGCAAGAGAAAGGACCTCGTGGTCCATGTGTCGCAGCCTGTCTCCTGGTACGAGCGGCAATACAGACGATAAAAGACATAAAACGATTGAAGACACATCTATCCAAGGGGTCAGAGACGCATCGTGACACGGCGACAAGCCCTTACTCTCATCTCCGAGGGAGAAGACATTGAATTCGCTGCCCCAGCTCGATTTATCCTTCCCAAGCGATAGATCAACGAGGTTATTGCATTTTGTGGTTACCCGATCCCGCACGCTATTATGGAGGCGCCCTAGGTTGATATCGGGCTTGATATCTTCAAGGCCCTGGAGAAGACCCCCTAGAACTGCAATATTCGCGCAAACCTGTTGCACATTATGCCCAGAATCTCGTAACCCCTCAAGTACCCCATTGACCCATTCTTTCAGAGGTGTGCGAATGTCGGGATCGTAGATATACCCGGAAGGGGCCAATTTCTCAAGAGAGGCTCTCTTCAAGTGGAGTGACTGGCGCACTGCGACCAATATCCCGGATAAGTGAACCCATGTACGAGTGTTCCAGAGCGTTTGTGAAATGACAAGTGCGCGAACCAGCGCAGGTATATGTATAATTGGGAGCACATTGAGATAGTGGGTTACAGCGCCATGTAGTGTCTGGTTGGGAAGGGTTTGCAGGGTGTCATTTGGACGCTGGAGAAGGTTGATCAAGGTGGTGTACCCAGGATCCATGAGGAAGTCGCGTGATTTCGGCAAAGTACGAGGGCCTATGCCTCTGTGCTCGAGTCAAAATAAACCCACTCATTCGAGTAGGACCATGGGCATCTTCTAAGTCGCCGAGGGCGCTCCCTCCCCCTCTTAGACCTATATCGCCCTTCTTCTTTCATGTTCTCCATATAACATGGACACCGAACGCATCGAAGACGAAATCCTATCCATTGCAAGCATCTACGAAGACTCATTTGAACGCGACATTCCCACAGTATGGCAGGTAATGTCTTCGAGTCACCCAGCCCATGTACTTGGGAATTCATCACTAGGCTTAGAAACACAATGCACCACCCGCGTTCCATATCACCGTCGTACCAGACGACCCAGATTTACACACACTTGTCAGCGTCAGAGTAAGTGTGACCTACCAGGAAGTATTGGATAGAACCTGAGAAAATTCTCCGTAGCTACATGTCACATATACAAACACATACCCCAAGAATCCCGCAACATTCGTGGCACGACAACCTCAGGGGTTGTCTCCTGCTCAAGTCCAAGCATTGAATAAACTCATGAGAGATGAAGCTTTACGCTGCGCCGGCGAGGAAATGGTCCTTACTATTGCGATGTTTGCGTCCTCTTGGATGTCGTCCAACAACAATATACCGAAAGGAGCAAGGAAACGCCCTGACAAAACCATTTCATTGGCTGCTGAGATGATTCAGCGAACAAAAGACCGTGAAGAGGCGAGTTGTGTTCCTACTAACAAACGCTGGTTCCTGATTTGACTGTTGGCTATTCAAAGGAACATCGCTTGCGTGCAGAGCAAGCGAAGAACGCGGAGGAGGAAAAGGTGGCACATCTCGTGCAACGCATAGACCAGGCGGTGCAAGAGAAAAAGGAAACCATGAGTCGCCGTGAAAGCGAACGGAAGACGAACGAGTCCCAGAGTATCATAGACTCATCAAGTGCAGCAGACCCATCTATCGAGGTATTTGAACAGGGCGTTGATCTCGATAATGACTCTCCCGTTTACACCTTTCGGCTATCCTGCCCCAGGAAAGGTGGGCTTAAAGCACTTCTCAATGCCTCTCACATTTAGTCACACGCATGGCGTCAGATGGTCTCGCAACAGTATACTACGCTCAGCCGGTTGGTGACACCCAGCGCACAGTTGCACTCCTTGAGCTGCACAGGGTCGAGTTTGATACCCACTATTATACACACGGGCAAGGTAAAGGCATATAGACTATTACTTCCACATAGGCTTATAGATTGTCTACTCCAGGCAATCGAAGATAGCCGCGCTTCACGAAGAATTCCGCCGTTTGATTGCCCTCCGTCACGAGAATTTGTTGCCAATATTTGCCTCAAAGCTGACTTCCAGACCTGGGGGGGTGCCGGTGTTGTGTTTTCTGGTCGAACGTGTTCCATCTCTCTCACTCCTCGATCTACTCCACAATTGCGATACCCTCCCGTTCTCCAAGTGTCATGTGAGTACACCCTTCTCAGGGGTCGCGCGTTACGTTTATACTTTGGCTGTCAGCTCCTTCTCGCCCAGGCATTGAAGGCACTGGAATATATGCATGCGAAGAATCTCACCCATAGAGGTAGTTCTTTTCTCTATGCCCACTGTATGTATGGCTCAGGGGGTTTGTCAGCCGTGACTCCGGCGAGTATATGGATCTCAACTGCTACAGAGCCGGTATCGACGTCGATCCTGAAATTGGGCCGATTTTGGTATCATAGCAGACTCCTTGATCTTTGCAAGTCGAATCGGTTTGGTCCTGTTCGTCAAGATCATGGAAACCTACCGGATTCATGGCTTCCCCAAGAAGTGATCCAATCCCGATATCAGTACACACGAAGGCGAGACATTTGGTACTTGGGAGTTGTGGTGCTTCAAATGCTGGGTGGGCTGAACATCATAACTGACTTTTCCCAGCCTTCCGAAGCGATTGCTGGATGTAAGTGAAAGAGAACGGAATGAGCCACGAGGTGCGATTGCTAACAGAATGACTTGTCGTGTAGTGGCTATGCCGCTGGAGATGCAAAGCCTCCTTTTGTCTGTGTTTGAAGACAACAAGAAACGAACACCCTCATGTTCCGACTTACTTCAACGATTGCGTGAATGGGATGAAGCCCCGAAGTTACCCTTTCCATGCCAATGGACAAAAATCGTACCAGTGGGTGTGCTTCTATTCTAATTCCACAAAACCCTACTGAGCCGAAGCGTGAGGCGGAGCGCGATCTCCCACCGCCACTGTTCATGCGCGCTCACCGCAGATGAAATTCACTCCAAAATTGCCGTCCCTCACGACCCCTTCAAGTCGCTATCACCAAGACTGGGAGGAACTAGAGTTTCTTGTACGTTCATTCCTATATTGCTCTGTTCATTATTTGCTTCATGATCGAATTGCCGCACCAGGGTAAAGGCGGGTTCGGAAGTGTCGTCAAGGCACGGCTGAAGCACGATAATTGCATATACGCTGTGCGGGGGTCTTCTTATTATGTTGTTCGTCGTTAATATCAGGGTCTCCATACTTTTGCAGATCAAAAAGGTCAGATTGCGTCGCGAGAATGATGCCAAGATTTTGCGAGAGGTCAATGCTCTCTCCCGCATGTCTCATAGCTCGATCGTGCGGTACTACACGGTCAGTGCTTTCCGTTGATTTTAGTGAACGCGATTGTGCGATTGATTTTAGTCACTATATTAGACTTGGGTAGAAACCGTCGCATCGCGCAGCCAAGGATCGGTCGATACGGAAACGGGATCGTCTTCAGATATCTTCGATGATGATAGCGGGGGCAGTTCAGACGAGTCTGACCCATTTCATGTCAGCGAACCGTCTTTGCCAGAGATATCATTTGCTAGAAGCACAACGTTTCCAAGCTTGCAAAGAAACTCGGCACCCGCTTCCGAAAACGGCGATCATGACGATGACTCGGGCAGCTCTCAAGAGACTCAAGCGCAGTTATCTCCGAAAGCCCTTGGGATGAGGGAAAGCTTTTCTGTGCCTGCCGACCGTCCGTTGGAGATTTTGTATATCCAAATGGTGGGCCCATCAATACCACATATATCCTACTATGCATCAAACGTGTTTGCCTTGTGTCCAGGAATATGTCGAGAAGCAGACTTTGCGAGAAGTGTGAACATTCCCTTTTTGGCAATGCGGCCAGATAGATAATTTGATTTGATCCAGGCGATTGATGAAGGCTTATCAGAGGAGAGAATCTGGATACTCTTCCGCCAAATTCTGGATGCCTTAGAACATATCGCATCGTGGGGGATTGTCAGTTTTTCACTCTGCCGTCTTCCGAGTCCTCGTGCTGAATTTCAATGCTTGAATGCTAGGTGCATCGCGACATCAAGCCTGGTAACATATTTATCGGTAAAAGTCGTCATGCGTCTTCGTGCATAAGATCTTGGGCTGAGTCCAGCACTTCAGATGCTAAAGGGGACGTAAAGGTCGGTGATTTTGGCCTGGCATCCTGGCGAAGTCTTCCCGTGGATATGCCGGATATTGAGGAAATTATGGGGAGCGTATCGGAGTTCTCAGAGTTGACAACCGGTATGGCCGCTTACGGCAGGTTCGAATTTTTCAACTCACCCTTCCCCGTTTGCATTAGGTGTTGGCACGAGCCTTTACATTGCACCCGAAGTGATTGACAGGAAAAGAGGCCAGAACCATTCCAAGGCTGACATGTACAGCCTCGGAGTACGTGGCCATATCTGGGTTTATACATACAGCTCATGGCTTTCCATATTTGATAGGTCGTGTTTTTCGAGATGAATATGCCGGCATTTCATACGAATACTGAGCGATTCCATGTGATCACTGCATTGCGCTCACCCAAGATTAACTTTCCGTTATCATGGCCTATGGAACGCGTGAATCAACAAGAGGTTATTCAACTACTGTTACGCCATAATCCGGAGCTGCGTCCATCTGCCGCTGAGCTCTCACGGAATGAATTGTTGCCGAAGCGAATGGAAGAAGAGAGCATTAATGAAGCACTCCGACTGCTGGGTGCGTAATATGCCTCTTTGTTCCTTTCCGTTATCTTTCGATTCAGTGACCAATATATTGGTTTATCTCTGTAGTGAACCCTCAGTCGCGTCGTTACGATGCGTTGCTGAAGACATTGTTCACACAACCTATTGACCCAGCGAAGGTGTTCTCATATGAGGCTACGAATGCGCCGCGGGAATACGCGCCATTGATTCCAGTGGTGCGAGACCATGTAGTGCATCTGTTTCGATTGCACGGGGCGATCGAGGATGACCCGCCATTGCTGATGCCTTTAACGGAGAGTCAGGAGACCGAGAAGAATGCGGCTCCGGTTTTCTTAGATCGCCAAGGGGATCTAGTGATGCTGCCGAAGAGTGTTGTTGTACCTCTGGCACGTTCTGCGGCACTCTCTGGATTGGTCAGGATTAAACGATATTTCTGCGGTATGTAACATTTATTGCTTGGAATACGACCGCCGCCCTATGTCCACCTCTGATTATGTTTCGTTTCCAGGGCGTGCGTTCCAAGATGCACTTGGTCAACCCACGGCGTGGCAACAAGCAGCATTTGATATTATATCGAGAGACACGGAATCCTTGGCCTCGGAAGCAGAAGCCATATCGGTCATGGATGAAATACTTCGAGCAATGCCCGGCGTGGAAACGCAGACGTACGATCTCTACATTTCACACTCTGCCTGTGAGTTTTCATTCAGAACTGAAAAAAGCATCAGCCCCATTTCGATTCGTAAGATCCGGATCTGACCCCTAATTTGTCTGCCTGCTTTTTTTTGACAAGTGGTGGAGGCAATTTTCCATCGAATCCCATCGAGTCGGCATCGGGAGGTGATCATGGTTCTGGATCAGCAGAAGACGACTGTTCCCCAAAAGCGTGTGCTCTTGGCCAACCTCGGGCTGAATCGGTCTCTAATTGATGAGATCGAGAGCATGCTGGACGAAGGTGCGTGTGTGATTTTTTAGAGTGTAAATTCAATTCCTGCCTAGATATGGGCAAAGGTTCCGTCCCTTTGTTTCGATTTGGCGAAGCATGTTAACGTTTTTTCCCCCCCTTTTTTCTTGGATATAGTATCGATCGACGACGCACCAAATCGGTATGGATCGAGAACAGAGTCGCCGAATGCTTCGGAAGCGCTGGAGCAGATTCGCCAGATCGTGGTTTTGGTGGGTGCTATGGGGGTGCGACGACGAGTACGGGTGAAGCCGTTCCTGATGGCCTGTCACCCGTTGTTCGGCCCTGGGATCGTCTTCGAATTTCGAGGAGCGAAGCGGGTTGTGGTGGGACGTGGTGGTCGGTACGTCAATATCTGAAATCAATTAATTTCGGGCTATTGTGTGAAATGATTGGGCATTGATTCATTTTTGTTTGAATTTGGTGAATCATAGATATGACCATCTTATCTCTCAGTTCACACCGCCGTCGAAATCGAAGCGATTTGCTATCAAGGCAATTGGGTTGCAGGTCGTCCTGGAACAAATCGCGCACTCGTTAAACGCCCATCAAAAGGCGACCCTTCAGGGATTGATCAAGGACCGACGCTCGTACGGCGCTTTTTCGCCGCGTCGCTGTGACGTGTATGTGATCAGCATGATGCCGACAACGCAGGTGGATGCGCCGTTGGGCCCGCTACTAGAGCGGCGGGTGAGGCTCACATCAAACCTCTGGCGTCATGGGATCAGTGCCGATCTGATGTATGACGAAGACATTGATAACAATGTTCCCAGCCATCTGGCGCGATGCTGTGCCGAGGGCATCTTGTGCGTTGCTTACCACCCCTCGCCTTACTGGTAGACCGACGGCAATTTATGCAATTTACAGGTTTTTGCTCTGGGAAACTCGGCATGGTACTTACAAAGTCAAGTCGGTGTTGAAAGGGTCAGAAACCGAAGGCGAGTTGTTCTTTGATGGAAACTTCGTGCATACGCTCATCTTTTTCTTTTTTTTTTTTCGATTGCGGCAGAGGACTGGCACGAGATCATGTCGTACTTGATGCGGGAGATTGCTGAACAGAAACGATTGGACCAGGCGGTGTCCCTAGTGGGTGGGGGAGGGGGAGGGGTGGAGGCGGGATTGGATGCGGGGCCCACGGGGGTGGTGGATCATCGCAGATCCAGGTGATCCTGTCAGGGGATGCAGCGAAGAAGAAACACAAGGCAAAGATTGCGATCCACGGGAAGGGTGAGAAAAGATTATCATCTGAAATATAGTATATCTGCTAATTGCCTTGCGGCATCCCCCCTTTTCTTTTTGTTATTCCTAGCATTTGCAGCCGAGCAAGAGCTGAAGCGGGAGCTGGCCGGGGCGCTCCAGTAATTGCAGTGGATGCGCCCGCTGCGACGCTGGCGGCGCTTACCGTGGACACATCCTGGGTGAGCAGCCCGGAGGCGTGGCGGGGGTTTGTGAGTGAACACGGGGCCCTTCAGGGCATGGGGAATGGGCTGCGGGAGACGGTGCAGGCACTGCAGAGGAGGAAGAGTGGATATGCCTTATTGTTCAGTGTGCGAGACGACAAAATGTTTCTATTGAGATTGTGAAGGGCCCCTGAATATGAATGCTCTATTTTTTTTTCCTTTTCTCCTGAGTTCTGAATTGTATTTGGATATTGTAGCCGAAGCATGTTTGCAACCGACCCGAATTGTCATATCATGTCAGTCCCGGGAAATGTCTCCCGGGCTCACCATCGAACGAGGTGGACGACGGCGACGACGAAGACGACCCGGAACGATGGGCGAGGGGGTGAGGGCGATGTAAATCCCATACGGAAGATACCAAATATATCCATATGTTACGTAATACACTCCTGGCTCAGGACCTGCTCGTCGTTGAGCTCGTTCTCAGGCTCATCCTCGACGGTGGCGTTATCTCAGCTCCGCCAACCTGATTCCCAACCTTGTTCCGCTTTCAGACCTGTCCTGCTCACCGCAGCCTGGTCGGGGTATATCTCCGCATTTAACACCGCAACTCCGCTTCCCCCCAGAAACCTTTGAGTCGTTTCCGCTTTCCGCGATCCCACGCGACCGATATGTCGAATCCAGCGAACACTGGGCAGGCGGCGACCTCACCAACTATGCGCAACAAACGCGCGCGCCCCATGGACATGAACGATCCCTCCCCAGTGGAGCATCCCTTTCAGCATGAAGACGGCGACGACGACGACGATGACGACGACGACGACGCTGGTGCTGCTGGTGCCCCCGGCAAGAAGAACGACAAAAAGGCTGGTCGGCGTAAGATCAAGATCGAGTTCATCCAGGACAAGAGCAGGCGACACATCACCTTTAGCAAGAGAAAGGCAGGCATCATGAAGAAGGTAAGCGCCCCTTCCTCCTCCCTCTTCTACCGCCCCATCACAACGCGCCCTGATACGCGTTTTATCTAGGCCTATGAACTCTCCACACTCACCGGAACTCAGGTCCTTCTCCTCGTCGTCTCCGAGACTGGCCTCGTCTACACCTTCACCACGGCCAAACTCCAGCCCCTCGTTACCCAACCAGAGGGTAAAAATCTCATTCAGGCATGTCTAAACTCTCAGCATGGTGCTGCTCCTGCTCCTGGGGCTGCTGCCCCCGCAACTACAGGCGCTCCAAACGCTTCTCACAACAACAATGGCAGCACCTCGGCCCCTCCCCCAGCACCCCAGTCCAACATTACTCTCGCCAGATCACGACCTCCCCCACCGCACCTCTCTCCATGCCTGCCACCGAGGACGATGACGCTGGCGTGTCTGAGCCCCCGACCCCGTCGGGCCCTCCAGACGCCAAGAGACCCCGAAGAGGCACGGGCGCAAGCAGCTCTCCCCTCCAACACTCTAATACCGGCCCAGGGCCTGGTGCACCGGGCCAGCGCACGACCGAAGCCCATCGTCCTCTCCTCTCTCCCCAATCTCCACATTTGCCCCATCCCCCGTCCACGACAGCCCCTCCTTCAGACGTAGCGCAAGGGTCATATGCCTCAAGTGCTGCCGCTCAGACCGCTTCCCAAGATATTTCCGCTCATGACATGTACTCTCACCAACCATCACATGCATCGCACAATATCATGGCTCAGTACCAGCAGCAACAACACCAACAGCCCCAGCAGCACCCTCCGCAACAACAACAGTCACACCATATGTCGCCACATTCACCCCTTCAGCACCACGCCCCGCAGCAAACGACCTCTCCATATTCACCCCAGGACCATCAGCAGCATCAAGTCTTATCCTCTCATCACCCGCAACAACACGTATATGCTCCTCCCCAGGGTCACCAACCACCTGCTGCCTGGAGCGCTTATCCCCAACCACACACTCAACGACGATAATCGGCGCATATATTGCCGCCTCTCTCGTATTGGAAACGTTTCTTGATTACCCAATCTACTACCTGGGTCCCTGCTGGTCGAAACACATCGCGTCTAAGGGAGGGTTAAAATTGCGTGGTCTCTATGATTCTGCTCTCATATACTGTCCTATGCATGCGAAACATCATGCGTGTACGCCCTTACCTTTCTCTTCGTTCCTCTCTATTCCATTCTTGCTTCATTCTGTCTGAACTTGTCTGTGTCCATCTCCCCCTCCCCTGTTCTCCCCTCCAACCCTTCTACTCACTACTAACGACCTGTTTTTCCGTACCCGCCGCTCTATACCATGCACCTCCGCCCTCCCTTTTATTCGTGATGCCAAGCTAAACATCTGTGGATCTTCTTGCCCTATTTTCTCCCTCGTAGCCCTTTCTCCCCCCGTCTTTTTCTCTCTTCTCCTGCCCTTGCTCTGTCTAAATCACACGCCTCTATCTATAAGATATTGGGTGGCTGGGATATGTTTGGGTGATGATCCGCGGAAGAGCGCCCAAAGACCCATTTGTGTCGAATTCAGATGGTGGCTATGTATGATGATTTCGAAGTGGATGGTTATGGGATGCAGGGACACAGGGAACTCATACTATTGGGGACTCCAAAAGCTGCATGATAATTCAGGAAGAGATTATTTACAGTATTACTAGGATACTATACACCTCATCGATACCGTGCGTGCTTTTGCGATGTGTGACGCTCGTTGGGAGGGTGGTGAGGCGAGGCACGAGGCTCGAGGAAAAACGCAGCGTGCGAGCGAGCGTGTGGGGCATGGGAGGGCTAGTCCCGGGCTGTGCTTTACAGTAACCACATTGCCCAAGCCACCAACATAAATCGAGCCTGAGGCACCCTTACTGCAGTTATTCAACGTGGGGTGGGAAGGCGGCGGGGAGGGGCGGAGCGCGGGGGAAACTGCGGGACTGTCAAATTCCAAAGCAGCAGCCCACGCAAAAATTAAAAAGGACACATGATTTTCGTGGATAGTACATTACTTAGGAGGCATGAGGATTATCGGCAAAGATGCTCGTGAATGCGTGTGAGAGTGTGCGACTACTACTACTACTACTGGACGACGCGTGTTCTCCCAACCGTCGATCAGCATCGGTACCGGTACCACGACGACTGGCGAAAAAATCCGTCTGGAGGAACAATTCTTCCAAGCTCTGCACAGCATCTCCCACGAGTGCGCTGCCCTCGGCGTCACCACCACCACCACCACCACCGCTGTCGTTGTCGTCCGTGGAGTCAGCGAGCCGTGCGAGGCCGTACTGATCCAGGATGTCCTGGATGAGCTGCGCATTGTACGGCATCTTGGGCACGAGGGACGTGGACGGCGGCAGCGGCGGGAGGGTGGTGAATACGAGGCGCGCGACGGATACTTGGGCGAGGTACTGGTCGAGGGAGGTGTGCGGGTCTAGAGAGAATTTTTTTGTGGTGGTTGTGGCTGTGGCTGTGGCAGTGGCTGGGGCTGTGGCTGTGGCTGTGGTCGTGGCCGTGCTGGAGGAAGATGGACCGCCGTTTACGGAGGTGTACTGCGAGAGGATGTTCTCGATGGTGTGGTGAGATCGGATTAGTTTGAGAGCGCGTTGTGGACCGAGGCCTTTGATCCGCTGCGAGAAATCGGTGCCGATGAGAACGGCAAAGTCGACAAACGATGAGTGGGAGAGACCGAGTCTGGAGCATATTTCTGGGCCAGACATGAGGGTCAGTGGACTAGTTCGGTTGGTTATGTTACGGAGTAGGGGGGCCCGGTATACGAGAACATCCTGTCCAGGTTAAATAATATGAAGGGTTACCCTTGCGTCAGCAACCATTTTCTAACCCGTGGCCAGCTGGCTCGTTGGGGGAGAACGGGGGAGCGACGTACAGTGTCCTCGCTTGCGACGTAATCGGCAATGCCATTTATAACGAGGCTGGAAGCTAGGGCTTCGGCCTCATAGGGCGCTGGGGCCTCGATCCATGGCACGCCCATCGCTTCTATCATCATCTTACATTCGTCGTACATTTGTTCTGAGGGGGGTGTGCTTCGTAATTGATATGCATCCATGAGGGCCTCACTCCTGGACGCAAGCGAATGGAGTTTGGCGAGTGCTTCTTGGAATGATGTACTTGGGGATTCTGAGACTGATTCTGAGGCTGAGGTTGTTGATGCTGGTAGTGCTGTCGATGCAGAAGAGGACAAAGATGATAATGATAATAAAAGTTGGGTTTCTTCGAGCGTCATTTGATGTTGCCTTTGGGTCATGGAATCGGGGGATGTTGTGATGGAAGGTTCTGCGCTGTCGTCATTCACGGAGAGTCGAGCTGCAGGCAGAAAGGGAGGCGGTGGTAGTGGTTCTTTATAGCCATCGGTCTCAACAATATCATTGGCGTCGTCATCGCGTGTCGCACTCGGTCGAGGAACAAATGACGGTAGAGTCGTTGGGGTCAAAGGAGACATGGGCATGGGTGTCATCGAAGGACCAGCGAGGCGCTGCAGGAGAGTATCGTACGCGTGGGCCCGCTCGGGGGCGGGCAGTGCGTCGTATTTCTGGACAAGGTCGAGTATGTTTTTTAATCTCTGGGAGCGGGATTGTTCTATGGCTGCTCGAGCAGATTGAAGATGCCGATGTGCCTGACGTCGTGCCACCTACACGAAGTAGGAGAAAAACCCATTTGTTATTATTAGGATTATGAATGGGGGGAGGGTATAATCAGTGCTTGAGAACCGGGACAGGGGGGTATGGTATGGCAAATAAAATGACCCTCCAATGTAGGGGAACGCACTTCGCTACTTTTAGCTTGACTTCGTTCCTTTCCGTCGAAGACGCATATAACATTCTTGCCATGATCCCGCAATTCGGAGAGTACGCGATACCATCCCAGGATATGCCGATACTCATGGGGGACATTCCCAAAGTGAAGTCGTTGAGTCACGAGAGTCGCGTCTCTGAAACCAGACGTATTATGACGTTGATTAAAAAAAGGGGAGGTACCAAGTTTGTATCTGAAGAAAGAAAGATGCGTACATAGCAATAGTCTTACCGTCAAGAGACTTCAAGCGATCTGGGAGATGACGAATGACTTCGGGACTGCAGAATGAGCTCAGGTTTATCCAAACGCCCTAACGTTTTGTTCTATTCAGCGTTTACTTACAAGGATCCACGAAGAAATGGTGTGAGTCCAAGAACTCCCATCTTCACTAGCTTGCCAGAGAGTGGGCAATTGGATGGTTCTGAGTCGTTGAGACCCTTTGGAAGCGCTCAGGTGTTGTGGGACTTTCCGGGGCAGTGGCGTCGCGTCTTACGTAACACGTGAGTCTCCACCAGGGGTGCGAAAGGGCTATTTACATTCACAGTGGGAAAACGGTACTTATAGGATTATAACCAAGAGAGGGATGGAAAGGACAAGTTAATAAGCCAGAACTACTTGATGGCCCCACCATTTCGTGACATTCTCGTCAGCGCCATCAATCAAATCTGCTATGAAACCAGCTACGTCTTCACGCCCGATGGAAGAAAAACTGTGAGATCCACGAGGAACCTCGTTCTCTTGCGCGACGCGAACAAGTTCCCGAGGTTTTGCGTTGGTTAGAGTTGCAGGTCGAAGGACACATACGTCGGGAGGTTGTATGAACCGTCCTGGGAGCGAGTCGAGGGTCTCCTCGGAGAGAATGTTCGGATTCACTTCCGAAGCAGAGGGGAAATGTCTCGGGACGTATCGTGTGCTTGGAAAAGAAGCAGAGACTGTGGGAGGCATCAATGAATGCTCTAGAACGACTTCCATCGCAAGTTTATCCTCGAGGTCTGCTCGATTCATGCGGGAATATACAGGCCGGAGTCTGTCCCAGGGAAGGACGCCCTCAGATAGGTGAATGGATGGAACCATGACATGTCTGGAATGAAGGAGTCGACTTACAAGGGTGATAATGCAGAGGTATGCGCATGGGCCCCTAAACCCATTGAACTGACGACCACTAATTTAGGCTTCTCATTATACTCAAAATACGCTTCGTGCAGAGTGTGAACAAGAGTGATCAAGGCTGCAATTGACAAGTCCTTGATCCATCAATAGCCACTCGATAAGTCGTGCCAACGGTGGGCTCACCACGAGTGCATAGATCTGGTAGCTCAATTTCCGGACCCTTCATAAGTGACTTCACACTGTTTCTGAAACCAGGAGCTCGAGAATATCCTATATTCACCAAAGTCGACGATGTCTTATCGAAGCAATGGAAACGGAGAGGGGAGCCGTACCGATGGAAAACACAATCGCAGTGAGGGTCTCCTTCCCCTCCGAAAGCAGACGACGAACGTCATCCTCACTATGGGCATCCCCTTCAACCAAAATCGTGCGCGAGACAATATCGTCATCGAGAGACGCGAACTCGACAGAAGTCTTGAAGTCAGTAATCGATCGAACGAGAAGTACGCTCTGCACATCCGGATTAAGGGACGCGAGACGCCTATAAGCCAAGAATCCCACTCCACGGGATGCCCCAAGATAGACGACGGTAGGAGGGACTGGCATCTTGCATTCAACTTGCTCTGAGGGACCTAGCTTGAAGTCGCTCGACAACATTTCCATGATGGCGGCACCGTTTGCTATCAAGCCAATCCAAGAGGCATTGCCTCAACATTTGATAACGTGTGCATTGCCAACAACACGCTTTTGAAATCCTCTGGGAGTGCTCTGGGGCTGTGATTTGCATGGCCAAATGTGGCGCTGAAAGTTTTAGCCGCCGGAAGTTACCGTCCGATGTAAATTGGCTCGCCAACGATGACCACGACAGAGGACGATGGCAACGTCCAATGTCCAATGGGCGATCCGGAGATAAGCCGACAATTGACCAATATCTTCTTTCTTCGAAGCCTCTGTCATCTCACGTTGTGGCAGTTCGTAATCCACTGCGTTGCGGCGCGGCCCCTGGCATCAATTGGATGGATCTCCAGCCTCCATATTCTGGGTGCGCAGCGTTGTCAACTCGGCGTAGTACGAGGTAACAAGAAGTTGCGCCGACACGATTCCAAATGCCTCTAATTATTTTGATAAAACGACAAAGACTCCTCACCCCTGTTTAGACCAGGAACCCCTATAGAACTCATCGGACATTCATATGCATGTAATCGTCGCAGAGGTTTTATTTTTATTTTTATTTGTATTAACAAAGGCGCCCCCTATCCTCCTAACTCGCAAAAGTGTACGTGGAAACGTGGCCCATGATAGAAGTCAGCGGGTGAATAGCCAGTTGCCTGGCCAGGCTCTAGCAACTTTCGACCGGAAGTCTTGTTACCGGTGTACTAGCGACATGACACAAACATTACCTTGACAGGGCTAATAATATGGGATAATAATTGTGGCTACTACTAGTACTACTCGGCACGGCGCGTCATTCTAGGCCCCTGAGCCACTCTCGAACATACAATGCCTCCTCAGCTTGAAGATACGCCGACACGGGAGCGAGTAGAGTCATCAGCGAGTTGGACTTCGTCTCTCCGACAGCCACGCTACGACAAGGCACTCGCATCATCCAGGACAAAATATTTCCTCGCCCACCCCCCATTGATATTTACTGACTGTGTCGTGGGTACGGGGAACGGCCCCAGCCACACGCGATCAGATCTGCCCCTGTTACGTCCCTGGTACAATGAAGCACTTTCCAGTGTTTCACCGACTGACGCCAGTGGAGATCATTTACAGTAATTTTATCTCAAAGAATGACTGAAAGGAGATAGGCCGCTGACTACCAGCTCAGGCCAGTCATCGTCATGGTGTTCCCGTTATATTAACAATTTTCTTGGTCGTTTAAAAACCTTCCTCGTGTGCGCTGAATATTCTCAAAATATGTCTTCCTTCAAACTCACGCTCCTTATCTTACTTACAAGTCTCTCCTCTATTTATGCCTGGGTCCATCGTACGTTATCATTTGTGAACACTACCTCCTTGCGTATTTACCCAATATGCAGCGGGCATTCTTCACAGCGCTGGCGATCTCAAACGAATGCTATCTTACGTTAATGCAGGGCGTGCAGGAACGCCTAGTAATCAATATAGCGATTACCTTCTGCTTGCCAGGGACTATTTGTCCTCTGATACGTATGGAATGAGCACTCCTGTTACCATTCTCACACAGCGGGCAGCTTTTGAACGGGACGGTACTGCCGCGTACCAGAATGCTTTGGTGCGTCATCTGAGCCCCGTGGCCTCCCCCCTTCATGAATGTCGTTTGAATGAATTTTTCCAGATGTGGTATCTCACTGGAGACAAAAGTCACGCGAACAAGTCTATCGCAATTATGGATTCGTGGTCCAGCACAATCAAAAGTGTAGACCCCGCCTGTGAGATATACTTTATCTCGCTTTTAGTCAGAACTGATTTCCCGGTTTTGCATTAGACCGCGATAGGCAGCTAGCTTCTTCTCTGGGCCCATTTATGATGACGAACGCTGCTGAAATCATTCGCTACACCGATGCCGGATGGACCACGACCGGTATTCAAAATTTCGAGTTCATGTTGACGAATGTGTTTTATCCTCGTTTGAATGGTAGGAATATTCAAAGTGGATGTCTCTGACCCAAGAAATGACTAGCCTGACTCTCTACCCCAGACCATTCCGGTTCACAGTATGAGGCGAATGTCGGGTCAGGCAATACGAAAGCCATGATGGCATTTGGCGTATTTACTCAAAATCAGACTATGTGAGTGGATTGAATCATAGTCAGACGCTCACCTCATACAAATATCCTCAGGTATAACGAGGCGATAGACTACTACTCGAACGAGCGATGCTCCGGCCTTCCACTAGACATCTCGCCAACAGGCCAGGCGTCGGAGTCAGGTCGGGATCAACAACATGTCCAATTAGGCTTGGTGAGTACTCCCATCCGCGTCATACGGTTCTCCTCAATGTGCACTCCCATATCTGTGTCCTTTTTCAGGGAAATTTAGCTGAATCGTGCCAAATAGCCGCCGTGCAAGGGACGCATGACTTGTACGGGCTACTCTCAAACCGCCTCCTGGTAGGATATGAATACACGGCCAAATATAATCTTGGCTACACCGTCCCATACGATGCATCTTTTCAAAGATGTTCAGCCCATAATATCGGCGGTCCCTTTCCAACCATATCGACTAGTGGGAGAGGCAGGTTTAGACCAATATATGAACTTGCGTATGCGCACTACGTCAGTACGAAGAAGCTTAGTATGCCTTATACCAGTCAGATTGTAAGCATTCCCCCCCCCCCTAGTGCTGAAAGTTTCGCGCGCATGGCTGAGGATATCGACCCTATGATAGATCCAGCAGGTTGTCACGGAAGTCGGGAGTGGCGTCAACAGTCGTGCCGATAATTCTGGCTGGGGGACTCTCAAATATCGAATACTTTGAGTTGGCTGGTCATATTCAAACAATATCTCCACATTCTTCACTAGCCATTGCAGTAATATTACCGCCCCGGGCATATGCTCCCGATATCTCCCTGGATCTGATAGTCAAAGGCGATGTGTATGCCGTTGACAGATCTCGTCTCATCGATGCGGCAGGCACTGGAAATTTTAATTCATGGAACTGTTCTCCCTGCTGTTAATCTATAACTTAGCAATTGGCCCCTGTCCGGTAATCAGCCAATGGTCTAATGATAGACACGCGTCTTCTGTATCCACCGGCATGATGTTGGCAACGACATATCCAGCAACTTGAATCTGTTTCGTCGCGGCTCCAATGCCACCCACCCTCTTGCCTATAATTCTGACTGCGCATCCTTAATTACAATATTATCCAAGCCAAGTTGTTGCTAAGACCATGGAGTGGAGCAAGCAAGGTCTGAGTCCGTGATCGTTGCACCCCTAGTAATGGAATATTCAAATTGTAGACCTTGGCAGTGCAAGCCGTCCGGCAGAACATCACAGTAATATTTCAAGGCATGGGGCAAAAACCCATCATGTGTACTGCACTGGACTTGATGAAATCCAGGGACGGATCGTAATCAAAGAGGCTAGCGAGCGGTAATTGCCTGAGGAACCTCGTGAAGTCCAGTACAGGAGTGAAAACCGGGAGGCCGTTTGCAGGGATGTTTTCGCGATGTAAATTACGGCGGTGCCGAAGAGGCACATATACTGTAGATATTATATAATTTTCCCCACACTAGCATCCAGAAATGACCAGGTGGCTAATTCCCCAAATCGAGTAGATCTATATGCACAAGTAAATATTAAGCGCCGGAAGCTGGAAACACAATCAGTATTGTCAAGAGCAGAGGTTGTGGAAGCTCACTGAGCCCCAAGGCCAGAATCATTTATCCCGAGAGAATTCATTGGCAATTGGAAGAGAAGCGTGCAAATATTAAATAACATCGATGGTTGTGAGCCCCACGATAGGTATGGACGATCGTTCCTCCACTACCTATAAACACAAAGCTCCACTACACCGTGTCATAGGGCCTGTTGCCTTTGCTATCAACAACGTGCTAGAGATAAGATATGAATGCCTGCTCATATCATGAGGAGCGGAAATATCGGAACCGTCGAGACTATGCGCTTGGATGGGGAGAGATCCGCAGTTAGTTCCTTTTTGTGCAACCATTCGCGAGCCCGTAATGCATCAATGCATAATGATATTTGCAACACCTCCCCTCCTTCGATAGCTGCCTCGATACATCTACCATATTCATGAGATCCGCATAGAAGTAGCCAAGGCCTTTCCCAAGGCCTCGTCTCTCTCTCGATCTTCTCGCTCCTTATCCAGATCTCGAATACTAAATGTCGGACTACCAATTGGCGATGTCGTGAATGTCTCGGCACCACGATGTCCAGCGAGCACTGAGGTTGATGTCGGTAAAGCAGATTCCGAAAGGCGCGCTGCCAAGGACAGCCGAGGCCGAGGGCTGGGCAACGCTTCGACGGAAGTGGTACTAGCGCTACTAGGCTGTGCCGTCGTCACACTGGTTTTATTAGTGCGGCCACTGATATAACTGCTCCATCCAGCACCCCATTTCCCAAGTGTTGCTCGTGCGGCTTCCGCAGTTTCCGCAAGCGCCTGCGCCGCAGATACACTGTCTCCAGGTCCGGTTCCCGGGGTCGTCGGAGTAGAGGGCCCAGAGGGGGTAACGCGCAGACCAAGCCCGAGAGATAAGGGCCGCAACCCACCGCCAGACTGTACTGGCGGGCCGAGGGTCTGTGCACTGCCTCTGCGGTCGTACGGCCCACGAACACTGCTATTGCTGGCAGTGGATGCACTCGGCGGGGGTGTCAGTAATTCTGACGAAGCTGGTGGTGAAGAAGAATGGGAGGAGGGATTGGAATTTGCTCTTGGAGCTGCCAAACGCGAGGACAGATCGTTCCGTACGCCTTCAACTGCCTTGAAGAAATTCGACGAGCCAACACTCAGAGCTGAGGAGATGGCGTCCCTTGTAGGCCCCAAGTTCTTCTCCAGCTTGAGCTCGTGAATCCCTTCTGATAGCCGGAGGCCAAGATCAGCAATGGTGCTCGGTTTAGTATCGCATGGGTGCCTGTACAATTTCTTGATTAACGACAATTAACTTCAAGAAGGATTCATCAACATACCGAGGTTCAACGATGTCGAATATCACTGGATCAGTGATTTGATCCCATATCGCAAACGCCGGGGTCTTCTGGAAGGCAGTGAGCCACGCCTCTCCGAAATTCTGGAACACGTATGGGTCACCCGCTGAGAACGAGTTTGTCAACTCGGCGAGACATAGAACAAAAGAGAGATGTCGAACGGACTTGCTCCTGCCACAGTCACGTTCCCCTTCGCACTCTTCTTCAAGAATTCAGTATACTTGACGCATGACAGCGCCGAACATATGTAATCCTCAAACTATAGCTAAAGCTTTAGAGGTCCAGATTTAAGCCCAAGCCCAAAGGGGAGGGTCGCACCTTGGTCCGAAGATAATCATCACTCCCTTTGAACCTGAACAAGACATTTTGGGAATTAGATATTGCATGGCCGAAAAATTTCCGACGCACTGCATGCTTGTGGGCCGTTGCGGATCATTCTCGTTCCATGATTCGTTGACATCCTGTACAATATCATCCATCCATTTCCGATCCGCTGGAGTTAGTGATACTATGCGCTCAATAAGGGGATTCTGGAATTCGAACGTATTCGACTCGACCTATGCAAATAAGCCATTGTGAACATTCCAGATACTGGCATCAAAGATGTGCATCATTACGTTAATCAAGAGGTCTAATGCCGTGTCTCGGTGATGCGTCATGATGCTGTTCGTCGACCCTAAATTTGATAGTATCAGACATATGGTCCAATAGGCACTACAAACAATAATCCTACCACAAAGAAACGACTCAGTCTTCATGAGTTCCATCTGTTGCAACGGCAGATATGGCTGAAAGAAGGCATCCTGTGTATTGGAAAAAGAGTTAATATCAGGAACTGCGGAGGCTAGCCACAAAGACGTACCTTCCCAAATATTTCGAGGGGTAGTCCCATGAATTTGAGAAGACTCTGGCGATCCGATGATTTGAATTCTGTGGCTCGCTTGAGGTCCTGAGCACGGGATGCAAGAGCAGGGGCTCCGCAGTCTTCCAGTGCGAGAAGGAGACCTGGGATAAGTGATACAAGAGAGTATTGATATGTGCATAAACGTTCAACTGGATGCCCGTAAAACATCATCTATCATCGAACGATGTTCAGATTATTGGAATGGGAAGCTATCATGCAAGCAGATATAAACCTTCTTCTGAAGCATCAAAAGCTTTAGGAGCATTAACGTCCGATGCCTGAACTTATGGACGAGTTCGCGCCTGAGGATGTATAGTATTAGAAGTGTACCATGACCTCAACTTTTCATGATCTCACAAACTCGTTCCTTGATAAATAGCATAAGCAATTTTCGATCACACCATCAAAGATAGAAGACATGTGAAACACACCCATATACACGGCACTTTCGGTAAGCTGAGCACGTAAGGAAGTCTCGAGACCATCGCAGAATTCTATTAATATAGAATGATCCCTGAAATCCCTTTGGTTGAAGAAGGCTCTGGTAACCACGCCGAGCTTGTCCCGGATGAGACCAAATAGTGGTTTACTAGCTAGAAGCACTATTGCTTTCTGCACTGTAGAACGGGTAACGTCGGCCTCTTTCGATAAGAGAGTGGAGGTGGCGATTTGTCGATTGCATCTACCCAGGGCTTCAGTTATAACACAGCGAGCCTTATAATAGAGGACGAGCGCACGATATCCCAAATAGAGTGTGCGGGGATGTAGGTTGATGAGATGGAGAAGTAGGCACATTTGGTACTGTGGGTACTACGTGAAAATATGAGTAATCTTCTTTGTTCTGCATAGAGTGGATCATCAGGGCTTCATAACACTCGCAGAGACTTCCTAGCCATTGCGTACCAAATGTGCACCATCTGGAAGTGCTAGAACGGTAGGATTTTACAGAGTTCTTCATCCTGAAGTATCGATGAAGGATGTGCCATTTCGATAGTTGGGCCCAACTATCATAGCCACAAATTAATCACGGGGGCATGTAAAAAACTGAAAGGTATCACGTACAATGTGATTGAAATCGACAACTGCGAGGCCAATAACGAGTTTGGCCACGCGAGGGTCCAATATCAGGGACTCGGGGCGGATTTTCTTTGCATACGAAGAGGAAGATGTAGTTGAATTTATGGAGCCTGGCTCAGAGGCAAGGGTAGACGCCAAGGAGGGTGCCATTGATACCCGTGAATTGACAAACGAAGGTTTAGGTTGCTCCCTTTCGAAGGATTCCGTGGGTCCGGATTCCACTTCCTCATAGCCGTGTCCCTCTGCTCCCTCGTATAATCTTGGAGTCGTGACGTTGCGTAGATACTGCGACGATTGAATAGATGTTTGACGGAAATGCATATCACTGGTTAGGGGATCTTCAGACCCAGAGGTATAGTGCGAATTGCGCGACAGTTCAGAATGATTAGAAACTAAAGACGGACGAGGGGAGCCTGTGGGAGAGTCTAGAGGAACATCCATTGAAGGTTGGGACGCAGTGTCGACATCGTCCATTTCTTGCTCCTTTAGACCAGATTCAGACTCTACATTCTGAAGCAAGAATGGCCGTGAATTGTCATGCGGCTCTGGCCCAGCCGTATTCATGACAGGCGCCCTAATACTCGTTATAGCGTTTCCGGTTGGAAGTGGAGAGAGCCGAAGCCACGTGCTAGTTGACGGATATACTTTGTTCAATTTAGCTGTCTCTCAAATCTCAAGGTCGACAAAACAAGTGCCATAATGCTGCGAGATTGCCGATCAAAACACCCGACGGGAGGAGGGTGATGGAACAATCGGAAAATGAGACGATCAAGTCATCTCATAGGTATAAAGGTCGGACGTCGAAACAGAATTGTAGTTTAACTACTGTTCCAGAGCTTGTCCTTCCAGCATGGAAGGAACATGTACTCACCAAAACTGGTGCATCGCTCGAGAAAGGTCAGGGAAGCAGTAATTGATAAAACCCAGAAACAAAATGCCGACATCACGTACGGATAGCTATACTCGTGGCGTCCGTTTGGCCCCATTGCTGCTCTGATAATGTATCCGCCAATAGGCGCGCAAGTTTCCTCAGACTATCCCTTAATGAAGGTAATGGAGTCGGTCTGGAGTGCGTTTCATCTTCTAATTCGTCCACCTCGTTCTCATGATCGTAGGGCGGCTGGTCCATCTCTGTTCCCCCGATGTCAACGTCTTCATCCAATTCCTCCTCATCGCCAGAGTCCTGCCGGGCCACCGCTCTGGGGGCAGCTTGATGTGGATTAGGTGCAACGGCAGACGACCCGGGAGGCCCCCCATACACCATTGGAAATGGCAGTGTACCCGGCGAATGCCACCCATACGCTGGGGTGCCCGATGGCGGCTGATGTGGAGCCACAACTTTTTGGTTCTGTGGTCGACGCGTTGTTCGTCTTGATGTCTATGCAGTCCAAAATTCAGCAACGGAGGGCGAAATCAACAAAATTAAAACGCACGGGCCCTCCTTCCCAATCCGGATTTAGTCGATACTTGTTGGCCACTTTCTGCAGTCGGCCACGCGTGAATGCCTTGCCCAAAGCCTGCGATGCAGAGGGGCGGAAGTTCCCAATAAGGGGCCAGTGGCTTCAGTATTGTAGTTAGAACACCAATATATGTATATACTTTAGAAATTAGCTGGAACATACGCGCTCATATAATCGAAGATCACTTTGGGTTGAACTCCATCAGGCTCGTTTAAATCATGCAATGCCGCAACGATCATTTCTTCATATGAGGGCATGCCCCCAGAAGCGGGACCATTCGGCGGTCGTCCTTTGGGATTTCGAGGAGCTTGGCTGACATAGCCGACCATCGCATATTGTTGTGGATTCATATGTGGCGGTAATGGTGGAGGAGAGCTATGCGAGGCGTTTGGCTTTGGAAGTGGAAGCGGTGTAGATTGTCGTGGTGGCTTAGCGGCGGGCGGAAGACGGGCAGGTATAGCGGGAGCCACTGGGGGGGAATGAAAGGGAGTAATAACAGATCCAGGGTATTCGTGAAGCGCCTTGACGGCACTTGCTAAATCGGCAGGCCAGATGGAAGCATTTGGATCGCGATCCAGAGCGAGTACGAGGTTTACCAAAGTGTGATGCGGCAGAAGGCGGAGATATGACTCCTTCATGCTCAGTGTCGAAGTCCCTTCGCTTCCACTAGCAGATGGAGCGGCGTTCTAAGAGATTCAGCTCCCCTTGATTAGTCTGAGCGACCTCGGGACGGGAAGAACGTATCATGGGGACATACGGGGGGCATATTTCCTCGCCGGTTCCCGGATATTATTTGACGTACACTACGTCCTTCCGTATAGCTGCGAACACTGAGGGCGAGAAGAATTTCGGGGATCTCCGAGCATGTGAATCGCATCGCCACAACAGAGTACAAGTATCATTCCAAATATTGAACTCCCACAAAACGGATCGCTGTTATTACATACCCTGAGGGGCTCAAGACATCTGTGGATCTCTACGGATACATGAGATACATGACGAGAAAACAGAGTCCATAGTACTCAGAAATAAATGAAGACGCCTCCTTACACTAGGTGGGCGAGAGAGACGGTGTTCTTGGTGACGTCAGTGGAGAAGTAAGCGTTCTTCAAGAAAACGTCGCCACTGTAAATGATGAAGGCATTTAAAGAAAAGTGGTGACGAAACAAGAAAAAACGAGCACTTACACTAGCCACTCAGTAGCAGCACCAATAGCTCCGGAGCTAATGCCAGACACGCAATCGCCCGTCAAGTTTGCCGGGCTCACAGGGAGGAATGTCATATCTCGGGGATCAATAGCAAAGTTCCGCCCACCAACTGTGAGGGCAATCGAAGCGGTGGTAGTACATGGTATCGTGAATCCACCATGTCCATCCGCCCTAGAACCTGGGATGGCAGCATGCACAGCCTTTGCATCGGCGGGAGGGGCAATAATAAGAGTAGTTCCCTAATGATTTGGATATCAGACGTGAGTGTACAAATGCCCTCGAGGAGGAAATGACGACGTACCGTGTCCATTATCGCCGTCCGTCCCATCAGCCCAAGGTTCCTTCCATTGACACTAAAGTGATCGACTGCAACCTCCCAGAACCCAGACTGGCTCACGTTTGGAACCGACACGAGGGTGGTAGCGTTAAACAGTGCAGCTACGGCCAGCCGTCAGTCAGCGTACATTAACCAGGTATGTCTGATTCCACGAACTGTTCAACCCCCCAATTGTCACCTGCCCGTCGTTCGTACCATCGGCCAGGCGAGAAAGTTTGAACGAGGTGACGGCCGAGGGAATGGCACCCGCAACCGCCAAGGCTTCGATTGGGGTAGGCATCCCCTGCTTGGAAAGCCTCGACTGTGCCACACCCATGAGACCGTCGAAAGCGACATCGTTTCCCGAAAACTGCCATGATGAGTCAGTAAGTGCCAGCCCGAAGTACCCAATCTGACGATGGACACACGTCTGGACTTTCAAGTTTACTAGTGCCAAAACCATGCCCTGTGAGGACCATTCCTGCCAGGGTCACCGTGTCGCTAACGATTGTGCCAGATACCTTGCCCGATCCTAGGATCGAATCCAGGTTCAGAACAAGTACAATCGTTGGACGACGGATAGACTCTTACCATACGTGACTTCGAAAGGGTCTCCAAGATCCACAAATGATGAACTCGTGGTGGGTCCAAGGAAATGGTGCTGATTGCCACAGGCAGCACCTGTTTTACTGTCTTTGCATTCAGTTGACCCAACCCAAAAATCGGCACTCCCACTACACATTGCCGTATTTGAGCGAGTTGTCGAAGCAAAAGAAATATCATAATCTTTACCTATCCATGAGAATACTGAAATTTTGGGCGGGCTAGCAGTGAAAAATTATAAACAACAGTGAATACTGAACAGTTCATCGTACGCACTGTCCCAATCTGCACTTGCGCGACGTAGCCAACATCATTGGCTACGATAGCAAGACCCGTTGTCCCTGTCGAATCCGTCACGTTGGATGCTGTAAGCCCCCCGTTATTAGCTGCGTTAAGATCGACCTGGGAGAAGCCACCGGTTGTCGACCCTGAAATTTGCAATAAGGAGACATACACGAAATACGGTGATGATCCATACCAGTGCTCGTAGTACTATTGACAACCACAGAAGTACCGTTGACGGTACCACCATCGGTAGTGCAGTTCACAGCACTAACCCCCTTATGGTGATGGTGGTGCGCTCGCACGCCAATATTATCACTTGACGAAGACCTCTTGAATCTGTCCATGAGACCCCTCGAGATATCGCGCGGATGCGATCGGACAATCGGTGCAGCTGTTTTCTCAGTTGAAAGAAGATACTCCCGGTTGTCGAGCTCACTATGCGACTCTTGTGGGTTCGCAGGAGTACCAGGGAGGACGTAGAACCTCTTCTCCAAATTTACCTCATCTCGTGGTCCTAGAGACGCCGAATGAGGGCTGGAGAGGATGTGCAATCGCTTCTCGATATTACGGCGCATCTCCTCATTCGTCGGTGGCGTCCGGCTAGTCATTTGGGCTAATCGACGGTTTCCCCTATCATGATGAGCGAAGCATTTAAGGATACTTGCGCGTGTAGATATATAAGGAGGCTTTACACATACCGGTTGGCGTGTTGCTGATAAAGCTGGAAGAGATCATGAATGAAGTGAAATCCCTATTGACAGCAGACTCACAAGGATTGGATGAATATCAGATCGACCTATATTATGGACACGTTTGAGGGGTATATGGATCACGCTGCCACCTCGTTGTGCCTCGGCGGGGCGAGCATGGACACTAAAAAACGCCGAAATGATGCTCGCCAGGAGCACGATGTTAGAATACCAGAGCATGCTTCGAATGTGATTAAAGAGAGGGAAAATAATAAAACAACGTCGGGTGAGGGAGCAGTGGAAGAACAGAGGAGAAGGAAAAGAAACAAAGCCCGCTTTGAAACTAGGAGAGGAAAGTAGGAGAGGCAAGTTCAGATGAATAAAAGGACCCTTTTATACATTGTTCCATGGTGATGCCCACACAATCACCGCACCATACTTGCAACCAGAGACAAGTAGCCAGCCGATCAGGTTCGGCGCTTTGCTTAGAGCGTCTGCAACTAGGCAGTGACTGTTACATCATTCACCTTCGATGTTGGCTTCTGCTAGAAGCCCATCACAGTAAGTTCGGCAGAGACCGAAGATCTGATTGTAGACCCGTGACCAGTCCACCTCGGCTTGCTGAGGATCACATTGATATCATAAATATGCTTTCTTATGAGGGTGTACCCCTCGAATGTAGGCCCAGCTCCCGAGTCCGATGGGACTTAGGTGGCTACCGCGCAGCTGTCAGCCGCCACATACAGTCTCCGCAGCGTTCCCACGGATCTAGCCTCACAGTCACGCGAAATTCACAGAGTCTTAATAGCCTCGCAAGCTCAACCAATTAATTATAGGTTGTGCCGATTGCAGTCGGGTTCAATCAAACGAAATGTTCTACAAGTCCAAATGTGCAAGCATGTACATAAACATTAATAGCAATAGCCACACATAGCATGAAGCTATATATAGTCACAAAGCAAGGCGAGAAATTGGCACCGAAATCGATCAACAACCGGCCATTGTCCGAAGGGGCCAGCCGTCGCTACAAGTAGATGACGAGCCCTGCAAAGAGACCAATAATAGTTACGCCCATGGCTAATACGGCTCCTCGCCGCTCCCAAGGCACGTGGGCCGCGCTTGCTTTGGTTGTAAAACTCGCCGTGAAAATACTGTAGGGTAAAATGGTACCGGCTGCTACACTTGGATTGGAAGAAGTTGGCGCAAATGTTGGCGTAAAAACGGCTGTCACAAGCTACACCGGATTGCTCATATAAGGAGACGGCGACCTGAGTGTAGCTGATATTACTTACGGTCTTGTTTCCAGAGGTGTCCGTTGTTGTGTACACATACGTAGTGGGTGCCTCGGGCTATGAATAAGATCGAATCAGTTTGGTGCATAGGCTCTCAGCACAAAGCAATCCCAACCCCGGTCACAGTGTTGGTTGGGGTTGGCGATCCTATAGGGCCCTGGTAAGGGACTGTGGTGCTTGTGCTTGCGGAGCTCGAAGACGTCGGGGAGAGTGTCGAAAGGGCTACCGTCGCTAGGGGCCGCCCAAGGCCGTCGGTGCTGATATCTTCGATGATGGTATTGCCATTACTGGACCAAAGATCAACTCTATATTTGCAGTCGGATTGGAAGGAGTGTCCTCACAGATCTGTCGTCGTGGTCGTAATACCCTGTGCGTATATTCTGGTGGCGAGGAGTATCCAAGCCAAGGGTGTGGACCCACACGGACCATGCAAAAACATGTTGGCGGCGAGAATTTATTACGTAATGCTATTTTTCGGCCCTTTCAATGAAGTTCCAGTTCGGACCTCTCCGCTACTCCCGTTCTCCATCTCGGCTTGCATATCAGTGTACGTCTGTAACTGCTATCTCTTCTGGAACATATCGCCGCCTTTTCTCTGCTTCTAGTAATCTGTATAAGAGGGTTAAAATGCCTCCAAAGAAAGCTCCTGCCCCAGAGAAGAAAGTTCTCCTTGGTCGGCCTGGGAATAATCTGAAGATCGGGATCGTTGGATTGCCCAATGTTGGAAAGTCCTCATTTTTCAATGTATTATCCAAGACTGGTGAGTCTGTCCTTCGATCCGGGTGTACATCGAATCAACACTCTTGCAGATCTTGGGAAGGCTGCCAACTTTCCGTACGCGACGATCAACCCCGAAGGTAAACTTTTCCTTTCCTTTTCCAGGATTTCCCATTCTCATTTTATTTTGTGACGACTAGAGGCGCGAATCCCGGTTCCAGACGCTCGCTTTGAGTGGCTGGCGGACACATTCAAGTCCGTAAGCCGAGTCCCAGCTTTCTTGACATGTATTGATATCGCTGGTCTTACTTCTGTGCGTATAATTGGGCGCTTTCAAGTAACCGTGGGGTATATTGATAGGGTTTTGTAACTAATTGGGGTATAGGGCGCGTCGACGGGCGCCGGATTGGGCAACGCCTTCTTGTCTCATGTGCGGGCCGTCGATGGCATCTTCCAGGTGATACGTGCATTTGATGATGCAGAAGTAATTCACGTCGAGGGCGATGTGGATCCCATACGGGATATGGAGATCATCTCGAGGGAATTGCGGTTGAAAGACATCGAATGGGTTGAAAAGAGTCTCGAGGTCATGAAAAAAGGGAAGCCACTCACCAACACAAGCTTGGCGGACAAGGCGAAAAAGGAAGAGATCGCAACACAAGAGAAGATCCTCGATCTCCTTAAGAACCAAAACAAAGATGTGCGAAAAGGCGATTGGAACAACAAGGAGGTACGTTCGTCGCATTTGTGCCCGCCCCTCCCTGGTTCCCTCAATATAGATGCTCAGATCGAGCATGTTAATGCATTGCAATTGCTCACCGCAAAGCCTGTTACATACTTGGTCAATCTCTCTGAACGCGATTACATCCGCAAGAAAAACAAGTGGTGGGTCCCTCCCTCCGGGAGGCCTTACGGAACGTGAGCGCGACTCACGTTGCAATGGGGGAGTGACAGGCTCCCTAAAATCAAAGGCTGGATCGATACGAATAATCCTGGGGATCCATTGATCCCTTTCAGTGTGGCCTTGGAAGAGCGCCTAACCGCGAAATCTTCTGCCGATCCGCCCGAAGTGGATCCCGGAGCCATCAGTGCCCTCGGGAAGATCACTACTGCTGGGTATGCCAGTCTCGACGTGAGCTTCGCTATTGTAGATTCTATATCGTCGTTCTCGTAGACTCAGTGGATTCATCTTTTCAGCTTATTCGATACTTCACGTGCGGTCCGGATGAGACGCGCGCCTGGACGATTAGAAGGGGCACTAAAGCTCCCCAAGCTGCGGGCGTCATTCAGTAGGTCCAAGCCTGACACTAAGGCATTTCCTTAGTAACTAAATTGCTGTACTGGCTACTGGCAGCTCTGACTTCGAGAACAAGTTTGTATGTGGTGAAATCATGACTTTCGAAGATCTGCGAGAGTATGGGTCCGAGGCTGCTGTCAAAGCTGTTAGTGTTTTCCGTCTCCCAGACTGGTCATGGCTCCTCATGTTTTATTTCCAGGCCGGCAAATATCGACAGCAAGGAAAGCCATATGAGATGGTGTAAGAGTAGTCCTCTGTCTTACTTGAATCTTTTCTGATCTACGTAATATTTAAGGGACGGGGATATTGCCTACTGGAAGTCTGGGTAGTCTTCCTTATTAGGAAATGCGGGAATTCTTGCACCCTCTATGGTTCCCCAGACATCCGACGAGAGCACGTAACGAATCTAGCATCCAGCGCTGTGTAATACTTCTTGAGTTTGACTGAACTATGGCAATGAATGAGTGCGTTGTATTGGAATGACATCAACACACCGCAAAAAAGCCGACTTCGTTTGACGCGTCAAATTAACCAGGGGTGACACCTGAGGTGTTTCGAAATTGATATCCAGGAACATGGCGTGGGTGTGGGGGAAAGAGATGGATAGACATTGGAACGCGAATTTCTCTCTCATAGAAAATCAAGCGGTGTCCTTCTTTGGCGAGGGGATAGAACATAGCAGTCGAGTGCTGTCAGTCTTGACTACAGGACGTTGCATTTATCAGGCGTCTTACAAAAACCAAAAGCGTGAAGTGCACATGACGACGGGAGCTGCCGGCAACTGCCGGTGGCGAGTGCCGTTGTTTGGCCTGGTTTTCCATAGAATTGTTGAAGTGTTGGTATAACCACAGCGCACCCTCCATTTTTTGCAACCTTGCACCATGAGCAACAACGGTCGGGTGAGACATGTCCACCACATTGGGGCTCATTAAAAGTGCATTTTGAGCTCCCAAATAACACTTCTTTCGCCTCTCCAGGCCGCGGTCAAGCCCCGCGTCGGCGCATCGCGCATGAAGGTTCTCGTTGACGAGCAAACAGTGGCTGCTCGCCGAGACGCTGTGGTTAAAGATGCCAAAGCTGCCGCACGGGAACGCACCGCGTTGAACGAGCTCAGCAATCCCAATCGCGTCAAACCGAATGGGGTCGGCAAAGAAAACAAAGGCCTTGAGAAACTGAACGCTATTTCTGCGATTCCAGTCGCGGCGTCCACCACAGTCGCTGGTCCCACTACTCGTGCACGTTCAGGATCTGTCGCTGCTCAACAATCTCAATCTCACCGCGTCATCGTCTCCCGACCGCTCTCAACCTCCGCTGCAACTGCCCTCAAGCAGCCTTCCACGCGTCACACCCAACGGGAGTCTTCCATTGCTGCCGCTGCTGTCTACAGGCCTGCGGTCGGGAGTCGTCATCGCGACGAGGAGGAAAATGATACCGCATCTCGGAAACGGATCAGGGTTCCAAGCGGTGCAGCTCGACCTGCTCCTCAATTCCCTTCATCTCGGAGTGGTAGCAGTGGCACCACGCAAGATGCTGAGGATCACATGGAGATTAGCGAAGCAGAGGGGGATGTTCCATCTGATTTTGACGACGAAGCCACTCAGCCCGTGGAGCGTGATCAGCCTGAAGAAGAACAGGAGACTGTCACTTTCCACCGACCCTCGTCTGCATCGCCAGAGCCCGAGCCAATTCAAGAAGACTGGACGGTCGCGAGCCCAGATACTGAGGCACGGTACGAAGCAGAAATCCAAACCATTAAGGAAAACTTCAAGGATGAAGTTGACGAATGGGATGTGACAATGGTGTCAGAGTATTCTGAGGATATCTTCGAGTACATGGGGAAGCTCGAGGTGCGCGTCTCAATCTTCTTTTCGCGCCAAATTTCGTAGTTGAAGCCAAGCCAAACCGAAGGTCCAGTCTATGGCTGATCCAGATTACATGGACAACCAAGAGGAGATTGAATGGCACCAGCGCGCGACTCTGGTTGATTGGCTTGTTCAAATCCATGCTCGCTATCATCTTCTCCCCGAGAGTCTATGGATAGCAATCAACATCATCGATCGTTTCCTTTCTAAGCGTGTCGTCTCCTTGGTCAAGCTTCAGCTCGTTGGCATCACCGCTATGTTTATTGCAGTGAAGTATGAGGAGATCATGGCCCCCAGTGTTGATGAATTTGTCTTCATGACCGAGGGCGGCTACACAAAAGACGAAATTCTCAAGGGAGAGCGGATAATTCTGCAGGTTCGTTCGTCTTTGAGCCCCGATGTCCTCCAAGGCCCTGACCTGTGGGGGTCTGCGTAGTCCCTGGGCTTCCATATCTCGCAATATTGCTCTCCTTACTCTTGGGTTCGAAGGATTAGCAAAGCCGACGATTATGATATTCAGACTCGAACGTTGTCCAAGTTTTTGATGGAAGTTTGCCTTCTTGATTATCGATTCCTACGTGCCAAGCCCAGCATGATTGCTGCAGTGGGGATGTATACCGCACGAAGGATGCTCGAGGGCGATTGGGTATGTTGTTTTCGGCACGTTCCGTTCACCGCTGCTGATATCAGGCTTTGCAGAATGACGCATTTGTCTTTTACTCAAACTATACCGGACCTCAATTGGAACCGGGCTATGAATTCATTCTCGAAACCATCGCGGCTCCTTCTTTTAGCCAAACGCACACTTACCGAAAGTATTCGCATAAAAGGTTCCTTAAGGCGAGCATGTTCGCTCGCGAATGGGCCAAAGACCACTGGGCGCCTGAGCAGCCACAGGAGGAACAGCAGACAGTCCAACTTTCCAAGGACGCCGGACATGGGGAGGATATGTGTCTCGATGACAAGCAATAGGGCCGAGTATCGCGACCGTTCGCAATACTAGGTTGCCGCTCATAGATTCGTCTAAATGGGGTGTTTCACGTATCCATGCATATGCCGGCCACGTCGCATCGTCTCCCTCTCCTCACCTGCCACTCTAACGGCTTCGCACGAAATCTATGCAAGCAATATCCGACCTTCCACTATCGCTAACGATTCGAACAGGTTCAGTATACACCGCGACAATTCGCTCCATGCCACAGAACACTGACAATACAGCAGAACAAAATCATCCTACAACTATAGCACCACGACATCGCACTGCACAGACCATGCCACTGATACGCACTTGACCGTCTCGCCTTGTTTTCGTCTTTTCTTTCTTCGCGCCGCTCATATGCGACTCCTCTGCACCTTCGACCTTTGCGCCTCCTCATTCCACAACCCCAGACCCCCAATTTTTCGTGTTGAAGCATTAATTATGGGTACCTCTTTAGTCATTTATTTTGGCTTTTTCGTCCATCCTTCTCACCCTTCTCTCATTGCGTCTTCCTTTCTTGTGTTCGTCACTGTACTGCACTGCCACGATCATTGACCGTCCATCTACTTGCGGTGCCTTGCCTTTGGTACTAGGCTAGGAGCTAAAAACAGCGAGGATTTCCTCGCCAAATCATCACACACAGGTTTAGGCCACATAACATACAACTGAGGGCGGTATGGGTCTGGGGGCTGGGAAAGCAATCTAAAGCAACGTGTGAGGGCGACAAGGGTGATCCCCTAAATCCGACAGCGACGAAAAGTGACCGAGGCTCGTTGAGTTAGTATACATAGTAAGTTGCATGGCAAGCTAATGAAGAAAAAAGCTTTGTTGTCCGTGTGATGAGCCGCCAGGGAACTACGCTTCGAACGACTGGGACCGATACTCGAGTGGTGAATTCGGACACACGAGACTCCAGAACAGAAGATTCAGTCGTCGTCGAACTCCATTCCAAGTCCCTCCAGATCCTGCATCGCATATAGGTCCATACAGGCATTTAACATTTGCATCGTTACCCTGGGTGGTTTTTTTGCGACTCGATCACGTACAAGGGTGCGTTTTCGAGCTCTTGTGGACTTGAAAACAAGACAAGTTTCTAATGGAATCCTCCAGAGACATAGTGGCAGTGGCCAGATGTGCGTTTGGGAGTTCGGGTACCCTTGTGGTCGCAGGTCGCAGTAGTTGAACGTTCAGTTGTAGCTAGTGAACGACTTTGCATCTGGTGCACTGTATATGCCAGAGAAAGTGAGAGATACGCAGATCTAGACTCCTACCCAGTCCTTACAGCTGGTAAAATATATAGGCGGTTTCCAATGGTGGGCCCGTGGGAAGGCCATTGCGGAAAGTTCCAAATACGTCACAATGGCCAATGGGAGACGATGACGGCCAAACAGACTAGCGAGAAGACCAACTATCATTTACTGTGCACAAGGGCGGTTGTATCGAGGCCAGCCATAGGTCCACTGCTTAGTGTTTCTTCTGAGGCAGCGGGGTAAGTTTCCGCCCACCAACAACAAATGTAAACAAACCATAAGGACTGGGTACGAGTCTGCTCCAGACTCCTACCCAGTCCTTATGGTTTGTTTACGTTTGTTGTTGGTGGGCGGAAACTTACCATAAGGACTGGAGGCAATGATTTCAAACTCCGCTTGAACTATGTTTCGGGTGCAAATTCGGTAGCCCATCTATTATGTAATATTTTAATGTACCACAAGTTTAACATTCTCTTTCTCGTTTTCTGGTTGCAGGAAGCCCCCTCTCAGTAATTTTCAACACAAACTAATTTTTTGATATGAATTTATGGAAGTTGCGCACCGCAATCACACACAACGCCCAAAAGCTAAGTATCGGGATTGATTTTCGGAAGCGGATCTATTTCGATTTAGCCCCATGGCGGAGTCTGAACCGGACTTCGAAATGATTGCCTCCAGTCTCTGTAGTACAGCAAACAACACCAAACATCAGTGCTGTTACGTAAGAGACTGGGTAGGAGTCTGAGTCTGCTCCAGACTCCTACCCAGACTCTTACGTAACAGCAGTATGTTTGGTGTTGTTTGCTGTACTACAGAGACTGGAGGCAATCATTTCAAAGTCCAGTTCAGACTCCGCCATGCGGCTAAATCGAAATAGATCTGCTTCCGAAAATCAATAGTAGTATGGACTGCTTGTACTCAACACCTCCCCTCTGACTGTGTATTCCTGGTCTCAATGCCACCACTGAAGTACCCTGTGCCAGCGTGGCACGAAATCCAGCAAAAATCTCAAGTTTACTATCATAAAATGCCATGCTTATTCCAACTTAGGGCCACAGACGCCCAGCTCAATCGTCGGGATCTTGTAGTAACATCTCCCACAGGATCAGGGAAGACATTAATATTTTGGCTCCCTCTTCTTTTCAACAACAATGGGACTATTATTATCATTACACCTCTGAACATCCTGGGGGCACAACAAAGAGCCGACTTGGCAACAATGGGCATAGACAGTCAATATATATAGCCGGGACACGAAATTTGGGAAAGGATATATACACTTAGAACATAAATCTCGGGGAAGGAATCACTTACAATAGTCAGGAGCGCGTCATGTCATTTCTGCGCTGCCTCTTGACGTTGCGTAGGCTGTTTCGACACATTCTGATCGATATTGTCTTCCACCTCAGCGTCCTGTCCGTCTACATCAATTTCTTCGTCTTCAATATCCTCCACGCAAGTGGCCTTAGCTAGAAGATGTCCAAGAAGACTCCATAGTAGCCGGGGGCGAGCGCACGCATCCTCTGAGCCATCAAAGGCATAGAGAATTCCTCTAGCACATTCAGCCTGAGGTCACGGGAGTTCATGTGAAAGCCGCTCTGAGTAGCGATGAGCGCATCGAGCTCATTGCGATATACTCTATTAGTGATATCAAACACATGTCGTTCGGATGAGTATTCATTGTAATAGGTAAGCGTATTCAGAATATGGGGAGTGGAGCATCGAACATCGTCTTTCGTAGTATTCAAGCATGCATTGAGTGGATCAAGAACTTCAGAAATGTACTCGTCGAGAGTGAGCCCATTCTCCTGCAGTGAGGCATAGACATTGTCAACCCGGGCACGACGTAAGCAATTGCGCCGGATAATATCTTCCATAGATTCGGCATTACGAAACCAGTTTGTGTTGGACATTGCTGAGAGGTAGCTTTCCGTTCGAGAAAGACAACACGGTATGGTATTGCAATATTACATAATAGATGGACGCAAATTTGCACCCGAAATAGAGTTCAAGCGGAGTTTGAAATCATTGCCTCCAGTCCTTATGGTAAGTTTCCGCCCACCAACAACAAACGTAAACAAACCATAAGGACTGGGTAGGAGTCTGAGTCTGCTCCAGTCCAGACTCCTACCCAGTCTCTTACGTAACAGCACTGATGTTTGGTGTTGTTTGCTGTACTACAGAGACTGGAGGCAATCATTTCGAAGTCCAGTTCAGACTCCGCCATGGGGCTAAATCGAAATAGATCCGCTTCCGAAAATCAATCCGATACTTAGCTTTTGGGCGTTGTGTGTGATTGCCATGCGAAACTTTCATAAATTCATATCAAAAAATTAGTTTGTGTTGAAAATTACTGAGACGGGGCTTCCTGCAACGAGAAAACGAGAAAGAGAATGTTAAACTTGTGGTGTATTGAAATATTACATAATAGACAGGCTACCGAATTTGCACCCGAAACATAGTTCAAGCGGAGTTTGAAATCATTGCCTCCAGTCCTTATGGTAAGTTTCCGCCCACCAACAACAAATGTAAACAAACCATAAGGACTAGGAGTCTGCTCCAGTCCTTGGAGTACAGCACAACAACACCAAACATCAGTGCTGTTACGTAAAGGAGTCTGACAGAGACGGATCATTCAACAGATACATTCCACAACAGCAGACAAAATGAATCAACTAATCAAAACAAAAGCAAGCAAGTAAATAAATTGTAGAAAGATTAGAAACCTTTTTTTAGCTACAAAAAAAAAAAAAGACCTCTCCAGTCCCGACCGATCAGGAAATGCGCGGATGAATGAACAAAAAAAAAAACCACGGCGAGGAAGGGGAAAGGCTCAAAACAAAGGGAAAGGAGAGGAGATAGCAGAGTGGTACGGGAGGAACGCGGAAGAGTTAGGTTGGCAGTGCTAACAAGCTTTTACTTCATGGCCATCCTGTCAGCTCGTTACTACTCGTTGTAGGGTGTGAGATACGAGGAGAAATGCCACGAGGGATGATATACCACCTCCCCCCTAAATTAAACTTGGGAGGAACAGCGCACCCTAATACAACGATGAGTGCATGTGTGGTCCCACCCCCACCAATCCCAATCCCACACCCGACGCAGACGCAGGATCCGGAGAGGACGACAACGTCGAGGAGCGGGCATCATGGGCATTATTTCGATCCGAAGGGGGGCTACCAGATCCAAAGGAGCCACGCGGAGGAGTAGAAGTCGTAGAAGCATGTGGGGCAGATTGGGCCTCGGCAGCTACCTCTTGCGGTCGCCCCGATGTCCGTTTCGCTACCTTGTGCGAAGTAGGCGAGGCGCTCCGTCCGTCTGGACATGGCTGTGCGTGCCGTTTGGATTCGGCCGCCGTCGACTGGGGACATAGCCTTCTTCTTTTTGCTTGGTCCGTGCGTAGCGCAATCCGCACCTGGAAGAACAGGGGGGGAAGGCGAGATAATTCAGATCCTTGATTACACGCAAACCACGCCTCGAAAAGGGGAGGGGGGAATGGACCTACGCATTACATAAATTTTTGATTCCCGTCGTGCCTTTGCGCCACTCAGGGGACGAAGTCGTCCCGCAGAATGCACACTGACTGACTCCAGTCGGCGGTTGCCCGCTAGGCCGTGAAGATGTTTTGAGTCTGTTTGCGGCATCCAGTCCATCGCTCATGGAGAACGAACCGAGGGGTAGATGAGAGTGCCCCTGCCCTGTACGCATATCGTGGTCTCGTCCGTGGTCGTCCGGTGGGCGGAACGATTCGCGGGAGACGAAGGCCGGGTGGGGTTGATGGAGCGCAGGCGCTCTCCCTCCGCTTTGGGAGGGCCCGAACATCGGGTCTAGATAAGCGTGTTGGTGTTCCCGCTGCTGTCCGCGGGCCCCAGTGTATGGGTGGTGAGAGGTGGGCAGGGGGGAAGAGAAACGATGCACCAGCGCCGAGTCTTGCATCTCGTAAGGTGATTGGGGAGAGAATCTGTTGTACTGGTTTTGCGGCCACTGGCGTGGTATTTGGTCCGCGTCTGCAATCAAGATGATGATCAGCTCTTCTACATTGATATCAGATTAGGATGTGATCCGTGCCTTGTGGATATGATACCCTCGATCGCAGCGGCGAATCATCATGCGATACGTTCGCCGGCAAATTGAATGGGCCGCGGTTGCTCGGATGATATTGAGAATGAAGAGGCGGATGAGAGTACATGGAAGACATTTCGGCGGCATGAGAGAGAGAAGGGCGTTGGCGTTGGGATTGGGACGGAGGATAGGAGTCGACACCAAACGAGTGGGACAAGGAGGAAGGGGGGACAGGGGGCGCATCTGATGGGTATGAGGAATATCCTCGTAAAGACGATTGAAGGACGAGGTCGCTCAATTGCCGCTCCGAGACGACACGGTGGCATGCGAATATAACGCCCCCATGGGGGATAAAAATACTCTCCACTTCGCGGACGAGGCCATTAGATTGGAAACTTTGGAGTGATTTGTACCGTCGAGTGCAACTCGTCTTGGCCTGTGTAAGGGGGGATCCACCGTTACCTGGGTCAGGATAATCATTTTGAGATTGCGGAGCCGCAGACGAGTCGATTCGAACGTTGGCGGCCAGCCGAGCAAAGTCGGCAGGGTAGTAATTTTCTGCCGGCCAAGAGAATAATATTTGGCGGGTGGGCGCATTGGCGAGGATTTGGAAGACCCGCGTTGGAGAAGTAGAATCTGTGATGCGATGGGGATTGAAAGTTCCGCCTGAGGATGATGGCGGCGCAATTGAATCGGCTTTGAAGAGACGGCTGTACAATAGAGTGGAATCCTACACAGGATCGTTATCGGAAACGGAGCCCGCATGATGAAGGGTGGAAATGAAGCCCACTTCTTTTCTCAACGTGATGGTGCTGCACCAATTTGTCCAGTGGCTCTTGTGCCGTTCGTCGTTATCTTGAGGAGAGAGATCTGTCAAGGCTTGTGCTAAGAGCGAATATGTAGGTAGAGAGGTACCATGAAGCGCACCAATTATAGCATGGAGAAAGCAGAGGACGAGGTTCTCCGCGACCCAGTTGATTACGATATCACAGGGCAAGTACTCGTCGTTGAAGCCAATTTCTTTGGCATGGGGAAAGGAGTCTCGGGTGGATGCACCTAGGAGGACACGAAGATAGCTGGCGCGCATGTATTTGACACTGGAAAAAGGAGGTTGATCAGACGTAAGCGGTGAATGCGAGTGAGGGCGATATCTTGCCGTGTCACCGTTCCGTGGAGGGCCTGCTTTTCGACGACGTCGTGGAGATCAACGCTGGCGGCCTGGCGCTCGTCTGGATGGACGAATTCGAGTAGGCTGCGGCCAATAAGGTAATCCGCCTGATCCTTCATGTGCACAGTGAGAACGGGATCGAGGAATAGGAACTGCAGGTTGGCGTTGAGGAGCGTCCAATCTGTTGGGGGAGAGTGAGCGGAGGTACTGCGGGGACGTGGAGGTCGACGTACAGCATCGTGTCTCTCCCAGCTTGGGGATGTGCATCGTGGTTGAGAGAAAGAAATGATCCCAATTGATCGAAATAATGATCGACGCGCAATTGAGGTAATGAATTCAACCGCGATCTCGCCCTGTTTTTTTACGGAATTTTCTCATCAATTCTTCCTAATTTGTCCTAGTATGCGTTTTTCCCCGTTTTCTTACCCCACACTGCCACTCCGAAGTCGGAAGTTTATTGAAAAAAAATTAAAATAAAATCAAAAATCATCAGCAGTGATGGGTCACGTGATATGACACAGCGATTCCCGCTTTGACGGTGAAATACCCGGAAAAACCCGTGCCTGTCCTTGGCGCGGTTATTTGCGCCGAACCGAATAAGACCTCTCGGCCACCACAGAAGAGGTGCGAGATGCCGTCCCCCTTACGCTAGGATGGACCCATTATGCACGAAAAAGGGTGTCAGAACCGCGATCCGTAGGATCGTAGCACACAGGGGTCAATAAAATCCACACGTGCAATTCGCAATTATTCGCCTGTTTTAAGATGAGAGCTGTGGCCTGGCACGAAACAAAAGAAAAAAATATTGCACATGTTCCTTGGAAGGGAATTTCATCCCTGATAATCCGGTATCCTTGACGCACTGGGAATTACATCGCTACTCGTCAGCCACTGTGGCTGTCAGTGCCCCTCTGAAAGCGAGCCCCCAACCCCTTTCTGGCTCAGTCCAAGGCCCTTTTCGCACCTCTCTCAAACGAGCATTCCTTCTGGGGCCAAGCTCTTCAAAATTGCAGGAGAGACGGGCGATCGCGATCAGGGACCCGACTCCCCACCCCTGGAACGTAAAAATAGTTCGGCAATCTCATTCCATAATAGGGATATTGGGGCGTGCTAAATAAGTATTGACTTGTGTGGGCCGTTGCTTGGAATATGGGTGCGGCCTGGGGATGCGGCTGTTGCTCGAGGCACAGATGCTACGTTGCAATCCTGCTGAGAACGAAGGGGGTTAAAGCTACGAGACTATAAATTCACCCCTTTCAGAGGCGTGTGAGCTGGTTGCAACCAAGGGTAAATTAACCGTAAAATTGTAGCATGTAGTGACAGTGCAACTGAGTCATAGACGCCCAAGAATCGGAGCCTCCACTCCGGTTTGCATGTGAATATTTTCGGTGCATTCGGTTCTTCGGTCAATTCCGATCGACAGTTATGTAACCCGACCGGCATCAGCCGACGCAAGCTGCTCGAGTGTTTTCGGTGACCTGATCTATCGACAATTTAGGGGCCCGCTGCGCGCGTGTACCCACAGGAAATCACGGCAGACGAACAAACTGCGCCTGCTGGGAAATTTCTCTCACCCTGGTATCGGTGCCTATATGTTGTGTGTGGTTATTCCAAGAGTGGAGGCATCGATTCAGTAAAGAATCCAAAGCTCCTCTGGATCTGCTGTGACTTTGCTGTCTGGTTTATTTTCGTCGTGGAGTACCTATTGGCGACGAGCATGTGGTAGCATGGTTGCTGTGCTTTTGGGTCCAGGAATCAACCGCGCGCGCCCCTTTAGCTTTGGATAGCAGGGCGGGTACCTCTAGGACAGCATTACTTACTCACTTACGATCTGCTGTTGCCGGTTCGGAGCGGATATCACGCTCTACACAGCTCTGTTTTCTGATTACTGATGGCTCGAATTTCTGGGTTCATCAATGGGTGTTATTTTGGTTCTATTACGCGAATGGTCACCCCCTGATTGCGTGGGTCGTCTCCCCTTTGTGGCCCTACGCCTCGATGACTCATTCTTGTGTCCTCTCTAACGTCTTAAGGGCCCTGTCCGTGAGTACTGAAGTAATAGAAACCGCGCAGTCTTCCCTCCCCGCGGCTAACGTTACCACGGGTCGGACATACTCTCTGTGGCCCTCGAGTGCCAAGTATTGATGAGCATCAAATTCGTGTGCAAATTTCCTTGACGACAATGACGATGGAGGTGACCCAGGATATTGGTAGCGAGTCCCTGCTAAGAGAAAGGTGTCACAAATACCATATCAGCTCAGCCTCTGATGGCTTTGAAAATAAGTTGTGGCCTCGATTCCGGCGGAAGATTTACACGTATTACCATCGTTAGTGGTTGATTTCGCAGACCCCAACTTTCCCGAGGCACTCTAGTCTAGGTTAGTTCACTCCACAATTGGTCATTCGCCGCGATTATCTATGTGGCGCCAAAATGGCAGCACGACCCCGGATAACAGTTGTCAGTTGCAAATCGAAGTGGACTGCCGACGGGGAATCCTGGCCGATCTTTGTTTTATTCGCTGTCACGGTGGGACTCGCATGGAGCACAACTCAGGAATGATGGCTGAGTTTGACAGGCCATCGGGAGTTTTTTTTTTGGATTTTGAACACTGACCGAGCCCGGTTTCCCGGGACTCTCGGCCCAAAAAATTTTCAACCTAGCCTAGATCCCTCCCACCTGGGCCGCAATGTAAAAACCACCTAGCCCCAGAGCGCTGGTAATCGGTCCGGGAGTTCGTCCATGAAAAGGGGTCGGGACTTGCTGAACGTGGTCGCCTTTTCGCAGTCTAGCCTCATCAAGTTTGATCCCTTCTTTGACCCTCGGGAATCTATATGAGGATCTTGTTTGTGCAGCCACATGCCTTTCACGTCTCCGACGCATACATTGAAAGTGTCATGGAGGGATAATCAGTACAACCGTGCTCGGCAAAAATAGGGTGATTGTTTTGGCATTTGAATTTTTGGAACGCCTGTCACTCGGTTTTTTGGACGCTGTGAAGCTGTCTATCGGAAAGGGCAAGGCAAAAAGGGGCGGCACAGTGTTCGCTATGCGGTACCGACGGGCACACCCGGCCCGTGTGCTTTCTGTATTCGATTTTTCTCATCACCCAGATGTGGGGTTTGGTGTGGACCTGAGTCAATTGATCCACATCAATTGTGGCCTAATGAATGGACTGTTGCACGTGGGATGCACGGCACTCCTCTTCGGCGTACCAAATGAATGCACATCTGCCGCTGTCTCGGCATGGATTATTTTGGATTATTTGTTGCACAGCCCGGTGTCACGGATCAATCGACCATAGTGTTAGTGAGCTTATGGGTTGCTGGGGTTGACGTCACGGCTTGACATTCAAGTATCAGGTCATCGCGACGCCGCATGATACACAGGGACGTAGAGCTCTCCTGGACGTTAACCGTGGGGGCATAGCCCCGCCTCTTCGGATGACCATTGTTACCTCGCAATGCAGATGGCCTGACCAAAGACGATTTCGGACCAAGTCCTCAGTGGCTGCTATTCCTTATTCCTGGTTACCTCACTCTTTTTCCTTCCTGTGACCCCATGCGGCCACCTCGGCGCAAAAGGTTGTCCTAGATGAATTGATTTATTCGGCAAGCAGCGGCTGTGTTTTGATTCCGCTCGCAGGCACTTTGCGCGTCCTGAAAATGGCCACACGGCTCTTCTCTCTCTCTCTTCATGTTGCCACCTTGCCTACCGAGGATGCAGCAGATTCACACTCGAAAGCCTCCCTTCAGAACTTTGTACACGACACGATCGAAAATAAGAATTACCAGTCCGTGACAATGCCAATAACAAACCAGAACTGGACTCAACGATGGAAGAACATGTGCCTCACTGAGCCCGGTCAAACAGAGGTTAAAAAAGATATTGAGAATCAGCGCGCCGCCGAGGCCTGGCGTGCCGGCTCCTCTGGACCCCTTAGACGAGATGAAGTCAATATCACCAAGATTGGCGAGTGCTGCCCCATCAGATACAACCGCGAGCGTGAAACCTGACACCATTTCGCCCTCGATGAACAGAGGAGGCCGAATACATCACTGGAATGGCCGCGGACTGGCTCGAACTGGATTCACCTGACGTCTGGGTCCGCTTTGACTCTGAGCTCGTGGGTAGTCACCGCACGATATCAACCACTCCAGCTAAGCGCTTCTCTAGGCGCTTAAGCAAGAGCTCGCACACGCCTCCTACCTCGGAATTCAGACTGTGATCCTCCCTCCCCCCCGTAACAGGGCTCACGTAACAGATTATGCCCGTGCCGTGAATTCCTGCCTCCTAGGTTCGGGCATCAGCCCGTATACCCACCTCTCCATTCGTATTCCCATCTATATCCCACCCTCCCTTCACTTGCTTCCCCTTCCCCGCGTCTACATCCTCACGCATTCCACCCCTCCAATTCTACTTCATCCATAGCGTCCACCCACGCTCCCGTTATTTCCGATGCTGACCTCAATAGCACTTGGGAAATGTGGGATACCATCCGTAGCATGTGTGACTACAATTCGCGGCTATCTTTGAGTGTGTGTTCCCGCCTCGCTGGCGCTTCATGCGAATCGAGATGCAATCACTTACATTTCATGCTCAATCCTAGCTCTAGATCTTACTGCTCCTCTTCCTTCCTCCCTCCATTCCCTCTCGCGCTGGGCTGCCGAGCCAGCCCGATACATCTTTCTCCCTGCTTCTTCATTCGTCCCAATTCCCGGGGCTATCCAGTCCTAACGAAACATACCCAGGACTTCCTCAAGGACATGGCCCAGGTATGGATCCTCGAATCCCATCTCACCGCACTTGCATATCTTATCCACTTTCCATTAGCATCGACCTTCCGTCATCTTAGCCAATACTCACGCCTCTCTACATGCAACAGGGGGGCCCCAAGCCTATCCCCAATATATTCGGCACTTGGAGAAGTCCAGCCCCTTTTACAAGGCCCTGGAAACCCCAGGGACCGTCGAATCGTTCGCTCAGGGCTATCAGGATTTTCTCCAAGCACCACTACAGGTAGGCTGGCTCCCCGGGCTTCGTCCGATGATTTTCTCTTATTGATATGACAGCTTCCTGATAGCCATTGATGGATAATTTACAATCATCCACGTACGAGACATTTGAGCGAGATCCTGTCAAATATGCCAAATACGAGGAGGTGAGTTCGATGTGGCTGACTGGCCACACGACTCACGACATTTGGCTCCCTCTAGGCGGTATTCCAAGCTCTTTCGGACCGGCCGCCATCGTCATCGACGTGGTCTCTCGGATCGTCGAGTCCTCGTATTAGTACTCACTGCATTGCTTTTCACTTGCAGGGTCTTATGTGTTGCCGGAGCAGGGCGAGGCGGTATTGTGGCACGATGCCTCTCCGCCATGGTCCGCTCAGGCAGGAAAGGGCATATCTACGCCTTGGAAAAGAACCCGAATGCATATATCACGTACGTCATCTACCTGGCGCCCTTTGGTTGATTGTTTTACTGATCCTTACTTAGGCTACAAGAGAGACAAGAGGAATGGGGTGACCATGTGTCCGTCATATTCGGTGATATGCGGACAACCACCCTCCCAGAGCCAGCAGACATTGTTGTCAGCGAATTGCTAGGGTCGTTCGGGGATAATGAGCTTAGCCCAGAATGTCTCGACGGGGCGATGCGGTTCCTGAAACGTGTGCCCTATTTTTTTCTGGCTCCTACTTGGCTCTCTTGATCCAGTTATCCCTGTCTAGCGGACGGGATTTCGATACCCTCTTCGTACACAGCACACCTCGCTCCACTTTCTTCGTCCAAGCTGTGGAACGAGGTATGCAATTCCTCACGAGAACGCAAACATGCCGAGACTCCCTATGTGGTCATGTTTCAAGCTGTGAACATTCTCAGCGCGGACTCCCCCTGTGGGGGACGTATACAAGAAGCTTGGGGATTTATCCATCCTCGGTCTGATGTCCTAGTTGACACACAAGGTGGGAGCGCTTTTCTCCTCACGCAGGATACCCATCATCGTGAGAATTGAGATGATCGAGGGATAGGACTACCCATGACGAACACGCACAATGTCCGTGCGGCGCACTTGACTTTCCATGTTCCTTATGCTGGCATCCTACACGGTCTCGCGGGCTATTTCGAAGCCTGCTTATACGGGGATATTGGCCTCAGTATACATCCTGAGCGCCAAGAATTCGTCTCCCCAAATATGCTCAGTTGGTTCCCCATGTTCTTTCCATTCAAAGTGAGTGGGGGCTGGGTTCATCGTTTTCGATCGCGGGCGACTACTGACGAGCGAGCTGTCTGTCTGGGTGATTTGGCCCATCCTCTCGCTTTGCTTTACATATGTCGGTCTGTCGTCATCTAGGACCCGATATATTTGCCGAACAATGCAGAGTTGGAGGTATCCATGTGGCGCCTGACAGACAAACGAAAAGTGTGGTACGAATGGTGTGCGGAGGCGTTCCTCCCTTCCGGGCCATCTGCCACCTCCCCTTCCATTTCGCCTCTATCCCCCAGCCCTGTTGGGGGCTCGGATGGACTAGCGCGGATTAAAATAGGTCAGACCAGCTTGCATAATGCGGGTGGGTGTAGTAGTTGGGTTGGCCTTTAGGTCGGCTGTTACGTAATGGCACAGTAAATCATAAATAACCTGATAACATTGCAAGCCACAAAGAAAGTTGAAAAGCACCATTTCGAACGATGGCCACATACGGCAAGACACCACGTTTGCGCACCACGCAACTAAACAAAGGAACGATCTACCACGAACCAACCCCACGCCGGTATAGAGCCTGGGTATCGCCCACCGCAGACGTCGCATCCACCAAACCCACCCTCGATAGCAGGGACCTCAGCATTGTCTGGGAAGACGGTGGGTCAACGCCCTACGCCGCCTTCCCCAAGCACGCCGTCCCCTTCGACGCCACAAAGCCCGCAGGGGCCACTTCTTCCGCAAGAGCCCCACGAAACGCGAGCCGAAGGAGTACCCCCGCGCGGGAAACCTCGCCAACGTCTTTTACGACCTCGTTTCGGTGGAGGAGCGGGACGCCAGGTCGTTGTTGCGCCGTTTGCTGCTTGGACATGGGACGTTGAGGAGACGAGCGATGTGTCGGCCCCGAATGCGTATCCGTCTGGTGGTGCGTCCGAGTCAACGTCGCGCCTTGGGTCCCTCGTGGGAGTGGCTGAGAGTGCGTTTGGGACGTGGTATGAGGAGGCACAGAGGCAGATCCCGGGTGGGCATGCCCCCGATCCCTACCATCGCGTGGACGTGGTGAGATCGGATCGGCACGTCCAAGTATACGCTGCTGGGGACGGAGGAGCGTTGCTCGCTGAGAGCAAGCACCCCGTCATCGTCTTCGAGACCGGGTTGGTCAATCGTTATTATCTCCAACGCTCTGATGTCATCAAGCCGGACGAAGTGCTGTCCAACGAGCTCACGGGCCTAAAGACTGTGTGTCCTTACAAGGGCGCGGCCGAGTACTACGACGTGACCGTAGGAGGGGAGGTGCTGAAAAACCAGGTGTGGACGTACCGCGCTCCTGTCGAGGAAGCAGGCAAAATCAAGGATCTTTTGGCGTTTTATGTCCCTGGACCCAACTTCCGTCTGGTGGTGGACGGCGAGGAAGTAAAGGCGTGAAGAGCCATGCGATAATGTACTCTGTATATCTGTAGTTTTTCGCAGAAAATGAGCAGAGGAGCAGTTACGGAATTTGCCTATACACTATAGACAGAGCTTTATAGTTTGCAAACCAACAGATGGCACAACCGTCCGGGCCAGTGCAGGTGTTGCTCAGCGACTACACCGATACGCTCAGCTCGCTCCCCGGTGAACTCACTCGTTCGTTTTCGGATCTCAGAGAGCTCGACGCAGTCCTGCGCTGTAAGTGTAATTTCACCTTTTGGGTGGCCGTTACTCATAGCAAGTGTCCCTCAGCCTCTATCGAGTCCATCACCCGCAAGATCATGCTCCTCACATCACTCGTGGAGAACGATACGGTTGCTCCGTCGGAGCGGCTTGTACTCATTCTCGACATCGCTGACGATGCTCAGCGGCTGAAGATGGGCTCAGAGGACAAGATCAGAGTTGCCGGCAAGGCGTGCGAGGAGGTGAGCTCCTCTGTACGAATTATCTTATCTCTCTTCTTCAAAGAGGCTCATTCGCTTGGCACATATTGTTTGCAGCTGGTGCACACCCATGCACACGCCAACGTCCTCCTAACGCAGATCAGCACGGTGATGGAGCGCTTCTCCTCGACTCTCTCTGTCCACTCGACTACGTATCCACATGTCGCCCCTCCTCGCTTTTACCCGTCACCGGCGAGTACAGCGGCCGACGCAAGCGCGTGCCTGCTTCTGGTCCCAACCTAATAAACGCACGTGACAACTATCCAACTGCAAGTCCCAACAAGAAGAGGCGTCTGGACGATGAGAGCGGAAGCGTCCGTCCTGGAATCGTGGGGAAACCGCCCAAGCCAAAGGAGAAAGCATTGCCTCCATCCGTGCGCACAAAGCCGAAACAACCGTGAGTTTAATTCCTCTATTCAGCTGATCTACATTTACACGCGCTCATTCTTCTTCGACCCACAGCGGGGAAGAGGCATCTCCTACAACATACGACATCAACAATGGCTATGGTCCTGCCCGATCTATATCTCGAAATGGTAACAATAGTAATAGCAGACCACCCCAGCTTAAAGCCAATGCTCGCGGTCGTCTCCCAGGCCGTGATGTCGACTCGAATGGTTCGCGACTTCGCAATGGATCCAGTCTCTTGGACGTCGTTGCATCTCGTGGTGGGGTCCGTGGGACATTTGACGATGACGATTATGCTGGCTCTACCGCACCATCTACTGGTGGTATTCCGATGCGCTCTCCCAACGTCCCGTATCCAAATGAAAGTGTCGCTAATGGTGACGGCACTGATGCCGCAGATCTGGACTACCCCAGCAATTCTCGCCAACGGCAGCTCTCCCTCCCTGGTACCTCCGTCCCTTCGCATTCGAACGGTCATCAGTCAAGCTCCCGTGTTGTTGCGAATCGCACTCGCGTAACTGTTGCCAATGCTGGCCCGGATGAGTACGACTTGGAGATGAACGGATATGGCGGCGAGATGGATGGTGAAATCGATATACCAGGCGGAGTTCGATGACGGCGATATCGACGACGGTGGCGGTGATGTGGATGATCGGAAGTATTGTTATTGCGATCGGACAAGCTTTGGAGAGATGATCGCGTGCGATGATAATTCTTGCGAGCGTGAATGGGTGCGTGCCTTAGTCTCTCCGGCTGTTCGTCTGTTTGAAGGAGATTTTCATTTTATTTATTTTTTGCGTTCCGCAGTTCCATTTGAGCTGTATAGCGCTTGTTGCCCCGCCAAAAGGCTCGTGGTATTGCGATACATGTCAGCAAAAACGTGATGAACGAGGTGTGAAATCCCGTGGCCGCGGTGGCGGGCGAGGGGGCGGGAAAAGATCCAAGGGGCGTGGGGCAGGTAGTGGCGGGAGGGGGAAGAACGGGGTGGCGCTGCTGGTTCAGGGGGTGCTGGGCCCCGTCGGGGAACGCCGGTGGCGGGTCGTCGGCCAACTCTAGTGGTGGGGTGTTTCTACGGGGGCAGTTAATGGTTCCTCAAACTCGACGTCTCATGGTGCGTCGAACGGAAATCGCGCAGGGAGTACGAATGGCGCTGGTGGCGGAAGTGGAGGCATAGGCAGTTGAAAACTTATTAATAATTGTGTATTTTCAGATCCGGACCCTCCGCTGCTGTTGCTGTTGCTGTTGCCCTCACTATTGTTGTTGTTGTTTTCCTATGGATTTTCTAGAGCCTTGATACCTCTTTGCATTGATGTGTTCGCTTAATCAGTATTCAGAGGGTCAGGGGGGTTGCACCTCCCTTAAACCCAAGACTGTCAGGTTCACCCTTGGTGCTTGGCTGCCTGCATCTTGAGTGTTAGGAATTGATGTCCTGTTGTGGAATGTAAATGTGCACAAAGGTGCATGAAGTGCTTTGGGGTCAAAGTTTGTGGCAGGCAAGAGCCAAGATATTAAGAAATGAATCCATCGCTGGCAACGACAATCAACGGAACCGTTTCATGGGGTATGCATTGAGAGGGGGGACGTACACTCGGTCTGTAGCCCCGGAAGGTTGGGCACCACAACCACGCCAAGACGGCGTGGATGAGGGATATATTCGCTCATTTCGGGTTGTGAGTCAGGGCAGAGATTGTAGAACTTAAAAAAAAAGGAAAAAGATAGCGAATAATTGGGAGGGCGTATATATCGTTCATCTATCGTGGCCTTGCCGTCATTTTCACATTCCGGCCTGCCTACACCAGGCAAGTACATATATAGATAGATATCTATATATTGCAACGATCGGCGCCATTTCGGTACACCCTATAGCCCATAAATAAATCGCTCGGAGGGTGCCCCGAATGGGAACGTTCGAACGTTGTGTAACTATTTGTGGGCATTATTGGATTTGGGCTTTGTAGGGATTAATTTCACCAATCTTGTGCCCCTGTGAAAAGGGTGCTAGACAGGGTTATCTCGAATTATAGTTGCCAAAGATAGTCATGATCAACAATCAGGGGGGGGGGGTGGATGGGTGCCGAAAACTCAAGGATCCTCCTCCCAAACTAAGTGTAATAAAACTCACAGTTATTTTATACTAATGCATGTGTCTGTGAGTAGATATCCCAAGCACCCTGGCTTTTAATGAAGTTCATCTGGTTTTTTTATGTCGGCTGGGGCATGCCATTTCGATGCCACAGGGTAGTTGAGCATGTGTCACTACCATTTTAGGTTGTCTCATGCCGTGCCCGCCGTTGAACTAGTTAATGATTCTCGATCGCACCAGGGTAGCGACGCAGGACCCTGCTCGGAGAGATATAAAATTACAGTGATGAGCGCCAAAGGTAATCACTAGTGTACTGTCCGAAGCAGCGGACTAGCCACGTTACAGTCCTTCTGGGGGGGTCGGCGCTTTTTGCGAAATTGGTTTTTAATACCTGTAGTTCCTGAACTATAGCCTTGAGATGAGATGACGCCAATACTGTAATGGTGATCGCCCCCAAATCGTTCCAGGGGTCACCCCGGCAACTGCCGTTACCTTCAAGCTCCCAGCAACATCTCTGTATCCACCCTACATGAGAATTATTGACGATGGCCGTGGCTCTGGCTACTATCCCGATCCCCAACGGATCGGGGATACTCGGATATTCATATTCCATAGAAGCGACCGTAGCGACTGAAGAAGACAATTTCTTTGCCGCGCCCGAGGCTCTCACTCATCGTTTATCCGTGACGAAACACCGTAATTCTTTTTGAATAACAATGCTCGCATAATGTGCTCTGTCATCGCTCTTTGCAATCACTCCCGGACACTTCGGGAGGCTCCCACACACGAGCGATACGAAGCACCGCTTGTACATGCATCTGGATTCGATACAAGGAACACAAGACAGTACTGAAGAAAGAGAGGTGACTTCAAGAACGGATTCATAGTAAAGGCCAGTGCGGGGAGGGTCGTTCAATCTAGAGTCTTTGGTGGGGGAATGGGTGGAAGTCACGTGTATTGGACCACATATGGGACGTCTATAGCGGGGCTAAGGAATTCTGGTCTCTATCTATGCTTGTATGGGGTAACCTGGGGCAAAAATACCAAGAACAAAGGGAATGAAGAGGGCACAAGACGAGAGACGAGACCGCGAGTAAGTGGCAATGTATTATGCTACATGGGGGGCGGATTGAGCTCGACTTTGGAAGAGTTTATATAGAGTGGGGGGAGGCGTAGAGACAAGGCAGGATTAAGAAAAACACGAGGTGAATCCTAAATAAACACCAGTGCAATTTGAAATATCACCGCCAGCCGGATCCGTGTAGTCCACGGCCATCAAGTATGAGGAGTCGGCAGCGACGAGAGACTCGGTAGGTCCACGCGAGATCCGGGTATTCGCTGTATTCCGTGGCCATGAACAAGCGGATCTTCTCCAATTTCTAGTGGGTGGGGACTGGTATCGCTGATATCACGATTGCCGTGCTTGCTTCCATCACCGGTACGAATACGATCTCGGGCTCGATCCCACTCTGGTAAGCCGGAGAGAGGTGGGAGCTCCAAGTCATGAAGATCTTCCTTTGTGGCCAGGAGTGGCGAGGTGGAATCCGGCAGACTGGAAGGGGCGCTCTGAGAGGCGCGGATCATGTTCATCCCCAGCGTGTTGCCCATGTTTGGAACTGGTGGGATGTAAGGCTGTGGATTGATAGGGGTCATTCCGAATGCCACACGCACGGAGTGGGCGAGATGGCTGTGCGAGTGCACGTTCGACGGCGGCAATGGGTGATGATACGAATGATGTCCCTCAGGAAGGGGAGGAACCCCATTTGTCAGGAGACGCGGTGATGTCGGTGCACTACGACGAGCAGCAGAGGGTGACAAGGGGAAAGCATTCGAGCCATGATAATAAGAAGACGATGATGATGCTATGGGTGAAGTCGACCTGCTCTCAGATGGCGAGTGGTTAACTGACACGGGCGCTGTCGCGTATCCTGACAATCGGAGACGACCGTTAGTATTCGAATGCGGAGGATGATGTAATTGAGGGTAAGGGTGGTATCCGTGTGTATTATGGTGCGAAGTTGGGCCATTCGATGTTGGAGTGGGCAGGCCTGTACTTGGTGCTGAAGTGGTTAGATGAGGAGGAATGAGCGTCCTGTCACCGTACATCGGCAAGTGCGGTTCATTAAGAATATCTGCAACACGGAATCCACGTCGGGGGGGATCCTTGTTTGGACCTGCTGGCGGGAACACCGTGGGAGAACCGTATTAAGCACTAAATCATCACAAAAGAAATGAAGCTTACCTTGTTGACCATCGATATCCATCTTATCGGTTTCACCCCCATCCCTCCCTGCACTCTCGTCTGATGCACGTCTTCTCTGACGGGACTGGAGTGCGGGGGACGGAAGGGGAAGGTAGGACCAAGAGATGATGCACCAGTGACCAGTGTAGGACTCGATGCACGGCTTCCTGACCTACTGGTCCACTCCAAATTTAATCCACGGAGTGGGCCGAGCACAGGGCTCGTTGAGGGAGTCCAGAAAGGTGTCGATGGCTGACTCTTGAGAGAAGGAGCGCCATACCGAGGATTCATACTCGAAAATGTGTGCGTATTTGAACTTGACGGAGGCGTGTAAGGGAGATGCGTGGGGATCGGAGCAGATGGAGAGGACGATGATGAGTCCGTCGATATAGGGGAAGGTGGTCGACGTAGTCCATGGGTTGAGGGTGGTGGCGACCACAAAGGTTGCGGGGGTGGCAGCCGTAGAGGTTGATCTTTAACAATTTCATCGGCTGCAGACGTGGCATCCGAGCGATTGTATCTTGATCCCAGGGAAACGCCAGATTCACGTAAGTCTTCATGGCTTCTATTCGACTCGCGATCCTTTCCATCTCGAGGGTGCGAGTGGTAATTGGCCCGGTACGGCATGTACGGATGATGCTGGCGGTGGGAATAATGGTGAGAATTGGGGGATTCGTTCGCTGAGTGGCCTTGTTGATGGAGAAGCCGGGCAGCTTTGAGGGCCTTACGATAGCTTTTGTGACAGTCATCGTGATGACAATTCGGTGGACCCTGAAGAGGGCCATTATTAAGCGCGAGGTCCTGGGGATGATGATTCGCTTGACAGTCGGAGGGAATGGAGGCGGGTTGATTCTGGGAGAGGGCAAGAGGATGACGGTGCACTGGGCTGCCGGGACCGCTACTGATATTGCTGCCGGGTGGCGCAATATTGTGGCTCATCGCGAGCAATTCGCGATAGCGGGCGTCATATTCGGCTCTTCGAGCAGCTCAGCGCGCTCGAGTTCTGCGAGTTCAGAGGAAGCAAGCAAGGAGAGGGCAGACAGATCTCCCGATGATTGAGGTAACGGGAGGGGGGGGTGGTAAAGGACCAGTCGCAGGTAGACAAGTGGAGGAGAAGTGGAACGGGGTTGATGATTCAGAGCTTGAAGAAATCTCTTGGAGAGATGACCGCCGGCGTGAAGAGGTAGGAGCGAGTGGCTCGGGAGAAGTATGGCGGGATTGTGCAGGTGTTGGGTTGGCGGAATGTGCATGGTGATACTAGAATAAGTTCAAGATGAGAAGCTAATTACGACAAGAAGAGGCACGCGTCGCTCACCTCTTCATCGTCAGCCTCGGTCAAAGTGCGCTTAAGGCTTCGTTTGGAGAAGATGGCTGTGACCGGTCGTTTAGTGGGCTTGGCGACGGTATTCGTGTGTATACGTGCATGCCGAGTGAGTTCATCTGAGCGAGAAAAGCGCTTTTCGCAGCCGGGGTGGGTGCATGCGTGGGGTTTCTCGCCTGTATGCGTACGGATGTGGCGGGTCTGCATGCATGTGTCAGCGAGGGTGGAAGCGGAGACAAACGGATGTCGACGTGGAGGGCGTGGAGGTGAGGGCGTAGAATCGAGACATACCTGGTGTTCTAGTCGATAGAATGCACGATCACACAAGGGACATTTGTACGGACGCGGAATCCTGGTCTTATCGATTGTAAGGGGAGGCTCCAGGGCGTCAGCTGTGGCCTTGAGTGAGCCAGGCATGAATCTATATCTGTCGTGGATAGGGATCCTAGAACTGGTCATCAGGGTGTGAGCGTGCCACGGCAAGCGGATAGTAGGGGACAAGAGGAAGAGGGAAGATGGAAAGAGGGAGTTAGGCGGCGCGTTTCAGGGTAGCGGCACGGTGTAATAGACAGCCTTTGGAGTGGGCTGGGTAAGGGGCCAGGATGCTCGCCAGTTGAAGAGAGCGTACTTCACGCGAGAAGACTCGATTGGGAAAAGGCTTACAGTGTTTTCCAATTGAAAAGCAAAATCTATGAAAGACAAGGTTTAAGGGAGAGGGCGAGAGGAGGAGGGAGATAAATCTGGGTGGTTAAGAAATCGTGAAAAAGATAGCGAGATGCGGGGGATCTAATAGTCTGATATTGATAGCGTTGCCTCGTTGGCGGTGGCAGAGGATATCAAGGGAATCAAGGGAATCGTTTAGAAGCAGCGAGGGTCGGTCGCTGGCTGGGGTCAACAGCAACAGAAAAACGAAATCGACTGCTGGTGGTAACCAACATATTTACAGGACCCCGACATGGAAGAGCAACTCGGATCCAGTACAGTACTCAAAAGAGTCCGAGGGCCGATGCCAGTCCTCTCCTCCCTCCTTGCCGCATCCACGCACCCTGCACACCTAAGCTACATACGGCGTGGTCCTCCACACTCCATGTCCATCAATCGCCGGCCTGATCCGGTCATGGTGGCGTAGGCATAACATGTATTCGTGGTCGTTAATTCTTTGGAGGAAAAAAAAAAAAAAAACTTTCGATATCAAGAATCCACAGGTCAGCGCCCTTCAATCGGAATGGAATCGTATGTGGGCGGAATTTCTGGGCCTGCCGCCAAACGTCCAGCGTCGCGATGAACAACAACTGCGGCATCCTCCTCTGCTTCGTCCGGATTCGCTAATCCAAACACACCAGGAGCCACCCCCGGATGCACGGTACCCTGCGCCTCCCGCTGCTTAAGTGAAGCGGCATTGAACCCACCCATCCCGCCACCGCTCGAGCTCCCACCAATACCATGCCCATAGTCCGATTCAGGGTATCGCGATCCACTCGACAGGACTGACGGCGCCCCCGCCTGGGCCATCTCACGCCCGCCGTACGCCCCACCCGCAAGCAGTGCACCACCCGATGAATTCGTATAGTGCGAAGGCGCTGTGCTGGTCAGATCGAACGGCCGTGGTTGGGCATCTGCCCCCGTGAGATCTAGATCCATCTGAGGTAGAGTTCCAGGCCTCTCCAGGTTACGGTCCGGATCCCAATCACCGTCGAACTCGCTCGTTTTCTACGGACAGGAGCAACACAGCGTCAATTTCATATCGCGGAAATCGCCACCATACAGACGTGACCCAAAAACGGAAGAGGCACCCACTTTGCGACGATACAGGCAGAACAGCAATAAGAAAACGATGGCGAGTCCTACCACTCCACCGACGGCACCACCAACGATGGCACCAGTATTGCTACTGGAAGAGCGAGTTTGGGAGATCGTCGTGGGGACAGTCACACTTGAAGTCAATGTCTGTCCGTTGCTCACAAACACAGTCGATACCACAACATTGCTGCTTCTGGCTGCCAAGCTCGAAGCTGATGCGGTCGATACGCTTGATACGCTTGATACGCTTGATACACTTGCAACACTGGAGAGACTCGCTCCAGGACTAGTGGATTGAGTCAGAGTCACACCGGGGGTGCTGGACGAAGGGGGCGAGCCAGCCGCACTCGAGGCGGGCGAGGACACTGAAGGAGAGGTAACAGAAGTGGGCGGGGTCGTGGATACCGATGTTACTCTATCCGGTGAAGTAGATGACGACGTAGGGATCAAAGGTATCGATGTGGAAGTAGGTGTCGCAGATTCAGGAGCAGTGGAAGTGTTTCCTATCGGTAAAGATGTTGTCCGTGGTGACGGTCCAGTCACAGAAGGGGTCGTTAGCGAAGTGTCCGAAGGTCCGCTCCCTGCACCAGACGGACACAGGCAACAGGCAAGGCTGAAATTGAGATCCCGCACGCTCGAGCAGTCCAGTGCCTCAAGCCAATTGGGCAGAGCTGCAGACAAGATAAGGGAAGTGAACTAACCTGAGGCTTGTCGTCCCACGAGCTCTGCAGCCCGTCGCACTTCATCTCGGACGCTGTCGACCAACATTGATGAGTGAGAGGGAGCGGATATTCGAATGACCTCGTTTTTCCCGCTTTTGAATTTCCTTTGTTTACGGATATATCCGAGATCTCACTAGTGCGCAATGTAGCATTCTTCAAATACATCTCATAACGGCTATCAGCCGCCCATCTATTGGATTTAGGCATAAGTGGCCCCTTGGGCCTTGGTGGGAGGAGCACCGAATCCTGGAGGAAATTGGATCCAGTGCCAAGACCATTGTGGAACCAAACCAGTCCCCGGTTGAAATTTCGCGGAAATTCTCAAAGATTCGGTGGTAGAGGTGCCACGCCGAGTTATGTGTGAATAGAGTCGTGTTAGGCCTACAGTAACAATGGCTAGCTAGCCAAACTCTCTCGGGTTGAGAGGTTCCGAATTAGAGTTCAATATTTCCCTGGAACGTCAAGTGATGAAGCAGCCGAAAAACACAACCCCAATGGAACGTTAACATAAGAAGTACTTTCATTGTTTCAGCCCCAAGGTGTCTGTGGTCAGTTGCCAGGTCGTGGCAATTGAACCAATCTTGACACACCTTACACACAGCTGAGTGCTAATGTCTCATCCCGGACTCTTATGTTTACATAAGAGAGGGACTGGGATGTTTACGAGATCCGCAATATCATTTCCGATATCTATCAGTTGCTGGGGTTCAACTTGGCTTGGCTCGGGCCCGACTTCGGGCAACTGGTTTCGGAACTCTTCAGACGGAGCCGACTTGATCAAGATTGTGGTGTGGGGCACAGTACCTGGTGAGGGAGCCTTCGGTTCGTTACCGATTATGTAAGTACTGGAAGTCTGCGGCCCCGACTCTTACGTAAGTAAGAGAGCATTTTTACATCACGGGATTGTGTGTCCACGGCTGTGCTACCCAATTTGGTACTTCATCACGTGCCCACCCGGTGTCCCCGATTCAATTGAACTTTGAGAGTTTGTCCATGGCACCAGTGCACCTTCTCCCATCAGTCTTCTCTCTTGCTCCCCCCATCCCCCCCCCCCTCCCCCTCCCCCCATAGTTCTTACTGAGTCGTCACTCTGCCCATCCTTCACCACTCCATGTACTAGTTATCTGTCTATAGTACATATACATCAGCATACTGTAGCGCATATGACTGGTATCCGTCTAATCTCTTGCCCCTCTCAGTCATTCTGGCAGGGCCACAAATGAGTCACATCATGGATGTTGCTGCATCTTTTCCTGCTCTTGGTCCTTCATCTGCCATCACTTCCCTAAACTCTGCACACTCTTGGTCCAGTAGTGTGAAAGGCTACAGATGTAAATGGTATTCCCCTGATGACTAAGCAGGTGTGAGCATATTCAATAGACTGGAGAGCCCTAGTTGCTTGGGTGAAATAGCAGGAAGGATATACTGTATGCATGTGAAGTCTAACAACAAAAATTTTTTGTGACATGACAGCAATGTGAGTTAATGTAACAATGGTGGGTCTGAGGGCATGTGACACTAATGAAGACAAAAATTTTACTGACCAAGCCCCATGGTGAGCATGACACTGCCCAGGAAGCCTCCGGAGACTGCTATCACATTGCAGAGATGCTCACCACTTTTAAAAGAAATATCCTTGCTCTACAATCCCTCATCCTGTGCTCATTTCTATTATGTTGTCTGGTGATGCTGTAATTGGGCTGATGGATGCATTTGTTAAGCATCCCTCCAAGGATGAGTATAAGGAACAGACTTCTATAGATTTTGAGAAGCTTCACCTCCATGGCACCACTAAAAAAGCAGTGGTCCAGAGACTAGAGGAGAAGAATAATGAGGCTCAGCATGCCTACAACCATCTTCAACAACATGAATACTGACTCAAGCATGCTTAACTTCAGATCAAGCTTGGCCTGAGAGACAAATCAGGGAAGATGATCAAGAAGGTGGAGCCTATTGCACTTTTTTGCTTTGCACACAATTCACTCATATATTCACATCCCTTAGTTCTGACCACTTCTTACATGTTTCTCCTTTAAAAAAAGCTTCTTGTACTTTAGAAATCCACTTTCTGAGACACAGAACCTTTAATTTCAGCTTGCAGTGTGGAGGATAAAAACATCCAGTATCAGAAAATGTGAAATCACACCACTTCCAGCCTTTGGACGATCACATGACCAATTACAAAATTAATTACAGCTACACATGGAAACTGAATTCATTCTATAACTCTGTCAGTTTTGATCAGAAATGTACACCCATATAATGCTTGGAAAGCTATGATTCACACCTTTCTAATGGTACCAAACACAAGTTGAATGGACCAAAACTGCACTCTCCAGACCAGTTTTACTATCAAAATCTGGAATTTCCAGTATTAAACAAATTTCTCCATCAGTTCCATGCTCAGCAAATTGGTGACATCACCCCCTCTATGATTTCTTTTGTTCTCTTTATGATTGACATCACTATGACATCACACTTTGGGGATGACTCAGCTATGACCGCATTATGACATCATTTCTTTATTTCTCTTTTGTTCTACTCCACTATGATCTCATAGCTTTATTACTCTTTTGTTCTTGCTCCATGCACAGCCACCTTCAGAAAGGTATAAAAGCTGGTAGATTTCCTGTATCCCCCCATCATCTCCTCTCTGCAGGCTGGTCAGCCATATGACTTTACCTCAAAAGGAGTACCATTTTGACATATTTTCATGGCCAGAGAGGGTGAAATTGGGGTTGATGTCAAATGATGATCAAAAACTGAATTTTGACCTCAGATTGATGGGTTTGACATCAAATTTGACATCAACCATTGTCAACAGCCTGAAGATGAAGGACTCCTCAAATATTCAGTACAACCCCATGGCTGTGCATTATGTGCAACTAAGGCTGACAGCTCAGTAGCTTGGCTCAATCAGATGAAAGAGATCACATAGTGCATTGTGTACCACATCAAAATACAGGTGGGTGGACTAGGTATAGTTCAATGGGGGGCATGCATGATAGATTCACCATGAATATACTAGTACATAGGGAAGGAATGATGGAAGAATTTGAAAGAGCACCAGAAAGGGGCACAGGTTTGGGTATGGTTGCCATGGTGTAAGCAGGATGGTTATAAAACCAATCCAACTACTGTCCACGATGTTGAGCTGGGGACGAAAGAGGGGATCACAGATCTAATCTGGATGTTCAGGTTCGAGTGGGGGAAGGTCTTTTGAACAGGGGAAATTGCAGTGAGCCAACAAAGCTCAAGCAATTAAGTGAGAATGTGTCTTTCAGTCAAATTACCACACCCTAAGAATCTCTTCTTGAGACCTTAGTCAAAGTGTAGTTAGAATTTGCTTTTTGTAGTGAGAAATCACCCAGGGACCAGCAGCTGTTCAAGGAGCTTCAAACTGGAGGGAGGGGGAGAACTAATGAATTTGTGTGCTAGCTGCACCTAATATACAATACAGACTTCAATTCAATATAATGTGAAAAAGTCGGACTTAAGGGACACACAGAGAAAAAGAAATCAAGTTAAAATCTTCAAAACTGATGGAGATATTCCAATTTCAAGATAAAAGGGGAGATTGACACATTACATGCTATTCCTCCTTCAAACCTGGACAAGTTCCCTTAAGGAAAAGTGGAATAGGTCACCCTGAGGGTCTTCTCCATCAGACATAAGAGGGCTGGAAGTAATTCGCTATTTTGAATGGTGGAGCAAAGGGGGAGTCATGGGGAGGGAGTTGTCTTGTGAAAAATGGAGTTCGTGTCCGCTCGTTTTGCCCTTGGTACCGTTCAATGTGCATTTTCAACAGCTTTCAGGGAGTGGTACTCGCGAACGAATCCGATAAGAATTGGCTTCGAAAATCAAGAAATACTCCTTCAGAGTATGAATCATGGCAAGATATTGTTACAGGGACCGCATTTTTGATCCGTTCATTTCGTGTTTGGTACCGTTCGATAGGTACGATTCGTATCTTTCTGGGAGCGGTCGTTTCGAGTCGATCCGATCAAAAATGATGGAGAAATTTGAAAAATACTCCTTTAGAGTAATGCAGCCCCTATCTGGATCATGTGACGAATCCGCGAGTCCAGAATTGGAACTAGGCCCAGTCCACATTGTTACATAATCACAATCTGTTGCCCTTAAGGCAGTAGGATGACTTGGAAGAGCAGGCAAGTCACCCAGTCTTGAAGAAAGATGGCAAGTTGAATTGCCTTGTCCAAAGAAAATGGACTTGAAGTAGGGCATAAACTGCCCCTTTTTGATGAGGACTGTTGAAGTCCGGCGGATAGTCAATAAATTGACTGGTGGACATGGTAAAGGAATGAGGCAATATTATGGGTTGGAAAGGGTAGGAATCCAATTGATTTCATGAATAAATGAATGGCGATATAATTAAATGAGCGCAGTGACATATAATTGATTCGTTCATAGGGAAAATGGGCCAAGGATGAGGATTCTATGGTGTAGGGATTTATCCCTCCAACAACAGTCAGGTTTTGGTCAGGTTTTGCCCAATTTGGGCAAAACCTAAACCTGACCAGGTTCCAAAATCACCCATGAGGGCAAAACCTGAACCTGACCTGAGGTTTGGTCTCATTCAGGTCAGGTTCAGGTTTAAACCTGGTTTAAACCTGAAACCTGAGGTATGAGGGAAGCCAACATTTTCAGGGGTACTACAGAATATCTACACCCTCTCCTCAAGTCTCTGCCTCTGCCACTCCCTTTACATCCTGCTTTAAATCCACATCTCCTTCCTAGCCCCCTTTCACTTCAATTTATTGCTCACACATCTTCTGGAGATGGTATTTAGTCACTACATTCTGTCATGTGACTTGTGACCTGCACCAATTACCTCATTTGATGGCCAAGTCATGTGACTTCTGACTCCAGAACTATAGTCACATGTGTAAATTGCCAGATTTGGTGCCAGAATAGTGGTCAATTTACATGGAATGGAACCTACACCCTACCTTTCAGGTTCAGGTTTAAACCTGGTTTCAGACTGGTTTTTGGATTCAGGGCAAGGGCAAAACCTGAACCTGACCTGAAGAAAATGAAATGAAACCTGACCCCAATGGAACCTGACCTGGGTCAGGTTCAGGTTTAAACTCAGGTTCCACAGGTTTAAACCTGAACCGCAGCATGCATAGGTTGGGTGGTAAGAGGAATCAAACAAGCCTAATAATGCTTGAAACAGAAAATATTTGAGCATCCCTGGTGGTGGTGAGGGAAGGTGAGGGACAATGAGGAACAGTGTGGCCAGAAGTTCTCAGAAAACACTGAAAGTAGGTGTGTTAAAAAGCTGTGATTTGGGTGCACAGAATGCACCCACCACCTCAGGCCCCCCATTTTTGGCAACCTCCTTAGGTTGACTATGTCCTGTCTGGATGTCAACCTAATGAGGTAGAACTAAATGTGTATCTTTGTGGCACTACATTTTGATTTTTGTATAAAAATAAGTGTAGCTACATAGCCTACAGTGTAGCACCACTGGGGGTCTGGGGGCAGAGCCCCCAGGAGCTCAGGGGTAGTGTTGCTACATTTTTTAATTCAACTATTAGTGGAGCTACAGTTCTGTGCCTCAGGGTAGTGATGTAGCTACATGGTTTCTACCTGATTTATTTAGTGTAGTTACATCTATGGGCAAGTATTGAATGAATCAGTGTAGCTACACATAGCTGGATTTGCCTTCAAAAAAGTGCAATGACAGCCTTGGCCATAAGGTAATTTTATTACATAATTAATACTACCTAGTGAACATATTATATAACTACAACTACCTAATTGATTGTATAATTATATAATTTAGATTGCATAACTGGTGCCTCTGGTGCCAGTTATGCAAGGAGAGGGGTCAGCCCAGCCCACCCCATCAACTAGAGGGGTTGTCAGGATCAAATTGACATTTGCTTCTGCCTAAGGACTTACCCATCAGAGTATCATTCTTCATTGACTCTATCATATGGCGCCTACTTCTTCAAATGCTCTCATCTCCTATCTCCCTCCATTCACTAAGGGGGTTATTGTCATCCTTGCCATTATTGGCATTTCTCTTATTATTATTGCCCTCATTCTATTGGGCCTCAGCCAGCAGGCTATGGGCTGGGTAGTCAACCAGTGGCAGCATTGGTGCCCTTGTCAGCACCTGTCATTCCCTCATTCCCCATGTGAGTCCATGGAGTTGCCAATCCAGACTTCCCCTCCTCCTCCTCTGCCCCCAGTCCCTGAATCCACACCACCTGTCCCAATCCATACTCCATCCACATCATTACAGTCCTTTGACACTTTGGACACCTTTGGAGTACCCAGGCATACACTGCCTTGGAAGTACATATGCTAAGGGGGATACATATGGAAGTTGGGGCATAGCCATGTGGAGATGTGCACAGGATTCATAACTATGGATGCCTTTGGTCTGGTTTAAACCTTGGGAACCTGGGTTTAAACCTAAACCAGACCCAGGTCTGGTTCCATTGGGGTCAGGTTTCATTCAATTTTCCTCTGGTCTGGTTTAGGTTTTGCCCTTGCCCTGAATCCAAAACCTGGTTCAAACCCAGGTTTAAACCTGAACCTGAAAGGTAGGGTGTACCTTCCAGTCTATGTACTTTCACCCTTATTTCTCCACATATTATCATTATCATCCTTCTATACATTCAATTCCAGAAGTAAACCTAGCAATTTGCACACAGTACTGTAATTTCAGAGTCAAAAGTTGCATGACTCTGGAATCTAATGGGGTAATCTGTGCAGGTTACAAAGCACATGGCTCTGGGATCAAATATGGAGATTTGCACAGGTTACTGTAACTCAGTCTAGGGTCACATGACACAATTTAGTTAGCTAAGTTCCATCCCCTGGAGATATGTAAGCAGAAAATTGATGTGAAGGAGGGGTGTGAATGAGATATGAATGGAAAATGGGATGCAAAGGAAGTGGTCAATGTAAAGAATCACACAGAGAGTCCAGATAGGCTGTAGTACTTACTAAAATGTTTTGCTTCTCCTATATCTCAGGTTTCAGGTTTAAACCTGGTTTAAACCCAAACCAAACCACTCTGGAACCAAACCTCAGGTCAGGTTCAGGTTTTGCCCTCATGGGTGATTTCAGGTTCAGGTCTGGTTTAGGTTTTGCCCAAATTGGCAAAAACCGAACCAAAACCAAACCTAGGCATCCCTATTCATAACATGGCTGCATCAGCTTAGTGAGGCTTAGTGATGGTGGCTGTGGAGGCTGACTGATGGGCTGTGGAGCCAGCACTCTAGGAGGATCCGGAAGGTTATGGAAGATGGTGGAAGGCTCTGGAAGGCTGGTGGCTGTGTGCAGGAAATAGTATTTATAGCCCTTCGCAGTTGGGGGATCACCAGTTTTGATCTCTCAGGATTCCCACTGTGATAGGTGTGAGACTTGTGTGTCCCTTGTTGTGTGGTGTATACTCAGGATTCCCACTGTGGTAGTGTGTGGTTAATTAATCTCTTTCCTCTTTCAGTTTGTGGCTTCAACAGCAGTGTCACCCTGACAGGGGTGGGGGCTGCATGAATACCCAGAAAAGATGCTTCCAGGACCCCCTTGTGTGGCATGGGGGAGGTAGCATGAACAATGCTGGCCCTTAGGCTGGCTCTGTTCATACTACCTCCCCCATGCCACACAAGGGGGTCCTGGGAGGTGCTGGAGGGGGTGGAGGCCCCTGGGGAGTGGGGAGGACCTGGGGGGATTCTATAATGGGAAGATGGTGGGTTAGTGAAAAAAATCAAGAGGAGTGCAAAAAGAGCAGCCAGAGGCTGCTCTTTTTGCACTAAAGTAGCTATAAAAATAGCAACATACCTAAGCACCACACCCCAGTCTATACTGGGGTGTGGTGACTGCTCCTGGGCTCTCAGTAGATGGTGGTGGTGGTGTTGCACAAAAAAAAAACTTTCCAGCAATTGCGGTATAGAAGAAGGGTTGGGAGCTCTGATGACTGTCAAATCAAAATCTGGTTCAGCCAGTGTGTAGATGGGAGACTGTGTTTCTGTTTATTCTAATGGGTTGGTTCACTTCAATGGTTGATCACTCTCTGCAAGATGTGTATGTGTTTATTGGAGAATGGAATGTGATATGGACTAGCTATAGTCAATGATATATCATAGATGCTTATAGGAAGGCTTATATGTGGGGGATGCTTGTAGAAAGGTTTAAATGTGTTCATGTTGTGTTTGTTCATTTACTGATATTTGTGTGTCCTTGTTTATGTCCTCTTGGTCAAAATGCAGATATCTGTGGGTTATAGAATGGTCAGTGCTTGGTTAGTTTTGTTAGTATGCTTCTATTTTCTTTCCTGACTTGTATTTTGTTATGCTTACTTTTTCCTTGGATGTCCAGCAACTCTAATCTTAGGTTCTGCAACTATCCTTGGCTTCAGTATTTCGCATAGATGGCTTCCAGTAGCTTGGTCTCAACAACCTTGAAGATGACTTAGCTCCAGATGGCTTTAGATAGACTGTTCTTTTAGATTATAAGCAGAATGGTAGACAGTAGTAGACAGTGGTTGATTTCCAGAGTGAGGAGATGGGGGGGTACAAGAAAATCTGCTAGCTTATATACCTTTCTGAAGGTGGCTGTGCATGGAGCAAGAACAAAAGAGTAATAAAGCTATGAGATCATAGTGATGTCATGGGGGAGTCATAGTGGAGTAGAACAAAAGAGAAATAAAGAAATGATGTCATAATGCAGTCATAGCTGAGTCATCCATAGAGTGTGATGTCATAGTGATGTTGTAGTGATGTCATTCATAAAGAGAACAAAAGGATTCATAAAGGAAATGATGTCACTAATTTGCTGAGCTTGTGGAGTAGTTGGAGCATGATGTCACTGGTCTTGTGATGTATCTTAGGGCTCATGGGAAGTGAAATTAAGGGACATCTCTGGGTTTTGGAGATTAATCTGAGCCTAGTCCAGTGGTTAAGGTGTTTTTGTTACTGGTTAATAATAGGAACAAGTGCATGGTGTGGGATTTGATGCAGAGACAGCAGTTTGTATCCACAATAGGCATTGCCAGTACCATTCAATGTGGATTTTTAATAGCTTTCTGGGTGTGGTGGTTCTGAGCAGATTGGATGCGAACTGACAGAGAAATTCATGAAATACTGATGGGTGTTGATTCTGATAGTAATATCATTCTGTAGAGTGCAGTTTTGATCTGTTCTTCACATTGCTGGTACAAAGCAGGATGAAAAGGCCAAGGCCACAAATGAGGCATTGGACACTTTGAAAACTGCAGCCAATTCATCAAAATCCATTGAACTCCTCATGGCCACTATTGATGAGTCTGATAGTGATGATTTTGATGATGAACATATCAAATTACATATAATGAGTAAACTAAAGGCCCCAGAATCCCAGTGGACCTGGATTGTGGATTCAGGAGCATCTGCCCATATGTCCTCACAGTGTGATTGGTTCACCTCATATCAGGAAATCCATCCTCCATGCCAAGTCTGGCTAGGAGATCATTGTTATATCAAGGCAGTGGGCAAAGGGCAAATAGCTGTCAATATGAATGTAGGAACCAGTACTCCCACACCTGCTATTTTCCAATCAGTTCTCCATGTTCCCAAGTTAAATGGGAACCTGCTTTCTGTGCAACAACTCAGCTGTTCCAGTTGTCTGACTCAATTCACAGAAACTAAGTGCACAATCCAGAATGCAAAAAACAAGGTTGTCTGCCAAGCTCCCCTTGATGGAAACCTATATGTGCTCCAGGTCCTAGTCCACACAGAGGAGCAAGTATGTGTCAGTACCATCAATACCCCAGACAAATATGGACTTGCTGTTGGTTCAATGTCCCCACATGCATCCATTGAGACCTGGCACTGGCGATTGGGGCACACACACTATGAGGCTATCCACAACATGATAAATAAAACCTTGTTAAAGGCATGGATATCCTTCCCAGAACAAAGGAGCCCTCATCAGTATGTAAACCATGTGTTGAAGGAAAGCACATATGCACCCCTATCCCAAAGGAGACCTCCACACATGCTGACACTGTACTTGGTTGTATATACTCCAATTTTTGGGGCCCAGCCACAGTCACTACACCATTGAAGGAACAGTACTACATCCTTTTCATTGACAATAAATCACATCAGATATGTGTCTCACTCATAAAGAATAAGAGTGACACTTTTGCTGAGTACAAATCATTTGTTGCAAAAGCTGAGATCAAAACAGGTGCATGGATAAAATCACTGTGGACTGATGGTGGGGGAGAATATGGCTCTAAAGACTTCAAAGCCTACCTTAAGGAACAAGGACAAAAGCACAAGGTTACCAATCCAGATACCCCTCCTGAGAATGGTGTATCCAAGTGTGCCAATGGATATATTATCATCCATGCACAGTCCATGCTCTGTGATTCCAGACTCCCAAAGGCCCTCTGGGGACATGCTGTTCACATTCACAACATTACTCCTTCCAGAGCCCTACCTGGAAATATCACCCCCCATGAGGTGAATTTTGGTCAGAAGCCCAACCTAGCCCTCCTCTGTGTCTTCAGCTGTAAAGCCCATGTCCAAGTCCCTGCAAAATTCCACAATAAACTAGATGCCTGCAGTATTGAGTGCATATACCTTGGTTATTCCAAGACCAAAAAGGCCTACCAAGTCTATGATCACACATCTAAATGGTTCTATGAGTTGCACAATGTTATTTTTAATGAGGGTATGGGCTCAACAGAGCATGTTGAAATTGAAGTTGGTTCACCAGTTGAAGGGGGTAATACAGATATGTGAGGAGAAGGAAGTCAGATGTCAACTCCTATGAGTGATAAAACAAAAGGAACAAGTCCTGGCACACCTCAGAGTGCCCCCACACCTATAGAACTACCACCACTCCTGCAAATCACTCAACTGTCACCCAATACTTCAACAATTCCCTGCTGTTCCAGTCAGAACATTGTTAGACCAATGCATGATGATGAAAATCTGAAACTCTTGCTTACCTCATACACTCACTCCAAGCCACCTGCTATTCCAGCCACAAGTCCTAATGCAGTGGGTGATGAATATGCAAAAGTTGCTATACCACATGAGCCTTCAAGTTATAAAGAAGCTATGGCCTTGCCTGAAGCACCTCAATGGCTAGATGCATGTGTATACAAAATGGAAGCCCTCATGAAGACCAGAACTTTCACATGGGTTGAAAGACCACCTCCAGAACAGAAAATTGTTGGAAGCCACTGGGTATTCAAGGTCAAGCAGACATCAAGTGGCAAGATCAAAAAGTTTTGAGCTTGTGTTGTTGCCAAGGGTTACACAGAAGTTCCTGGAGTCAATTTCTTTGAGATGTATGCACCAATGATTCAGAAGCAATCTTTCCTTACAATTCTTGCACTCACAGCAAAACTTGATCTGGAACTTGTCCACTTTGATGTGAAATCTGCTTTTCTCAACCCAGTTCTGAAGGAGACAATCTATATGGAACCCCCACCTGATTTTACCTCACCAGAACCTGGAAAAGTCTGGTGACTCCATAGAAGTCTCTACAGTCTCAAACAAGCAGCACATGAGTGGTACATGGAAATGAAGACAGAATTCTCCAAAATAGGCTGGATCAGAACAGATGCCAACTACACATGTTTACTCAGCATGATAAACATGGAACCACTATCCTTGGTACTCATGTAGATGATGTTCTACTAGCTGCCCTGAAACACTTGCTTACTTGCTGGAAGGATGATCTCCTAAGCACCTTCAACATGCACTACATGGGGGATCTCCACTGGTATACTGGGATCAAGATTGTACATGACCATACTCAGCATACTATTACAATCTCACAAGATCTCTATACTTGCAACATTCTCAAATGTTTCAATATGGCTGAGGCTTGCCCAACTGCTACTCCTATGGCTACTAAACTGAAACTGGAGAAGTTAGAGTCACCTATGGTTGATATTCAAAACTACCAGTCCATGCTTGGTTCCATAATGTATGCAATGACAGGGACTCACCCAGACATAGCCTTTGCTGTTGGATATCTTAGTCAACATACAGCAACCCCTGGAGATGAGCACCTTAGTGCTCTCAAGCATGTCTACCAGTACCTAGCCAAGACCAAGGACACAAGCCTCACTTCTAATGGCTCAAAATCTGATGTCCTGCAAGGCTATATGGACTCTGACTGGGCAGGTGACCTGGTAGATTGAAAATCCATCACTGGGATTATATGGATCCTCTGTGGTGCCCCAATTGCTGGAGTTCACAAAAACAGCAAAGTGTCATGTTGTCCAGCACTGAAGGAGAGTACATTGCCATGATGCAAGGAGCATGTGATGCACTCTGGTACTGTAATCTCCTCAGCAACCTTGACCACCTGATGCACAACCCCACAACTATTTTTGTAGACAACCAGTCAGAAATAGCTATTGTGTGGAATGAGAGATTCTCGAATGAACCAAGCACATCAAGGTTGGTCATCACTTTGTGTGCAAGAAACTTGAGGATGATACTATCACTCTCAAGTATATTCTGATGGACCAGCAACCAGCCAACATTCTCACTAAGCCATTACTGAAGGACCAGCTGTATGCACTCAGCAGTATGATAGGATTCAACAGGCTCTGCTCCCCTTGGGTGGGCATGTCAGTATTCAAGTATAGCATATCCTGATTTGTAATCACCCATTAAGGAATTTCCTTTTTTGTTTGCTACTCTGCTATGCAGCTCCCATGGAAACCCCTGAAGCTTCCTCAGTCCTCTTACATGAGACTGAGGTAAGCATCTGCTGTTGCTATTGTTAAATGTTCATCTCTCACTAGTATTGTACATAGATTATTCCCTTAGCCTTTGACACTTTGCACAGGTACTACATATCAGAAATGGACAACCTTCAATAAGGAACATGCACAAGCTTGTTGAACATACATTTGGACAGATCAAGAGATGTTTCCCAGCACTGAAGATGATATCTGGCAGAGACATCAAGTGCATATATTATTCTATTGAAGCAATCCTGATCCTGCATAATATTTTTCTGATCCTCCAAGATCATGCAGATGAGGATGATGATTTTGATCCAGATGAGGATCTATCACATGAACTCCAGCAGCATGCCACATTGGATGCTTGGGATGATGTGGTGCATACACTTCCAATCACATGCCAGCAACTTCAAAACCAGGAACTTGAATCCAGTGACCATCTAAGAAGGAGGGGTCAGTGATTATGCATAGAACTCATGGATGATATAGTCAATGGTATGTAATTGTAGGGGGGTAGAAGAATGCTATCTAAATAAGGCCACACTCTTGGACTGACTTGAGGATCCTCCAGCCTTCAGCTTTGAGCTCAGGATCATCTTCCTTCATTAGTTTGAAAGCAAGTTGCCAATCCCTTCGATCCTCATCACAGCAGGTATGTTCATCTTCAATTCAAAACTGGTCAGCCTCGAATATTGACTCACTCATCTTCTCATTGGCTGTCTCACTCAGTATGTTGTAAGTGGGAAAATGGAGGGAGGAATCCAGCCACAGTCCACAATATGGAATCAAGAGTGAAAAGAGGGGACCATGGGATCAATCTGAATGTTAAGGCTTGAAGGTATGGATGCTGTGGTTCAGGTTTAAACCTGTGGAACCTGAGTTTAAACCTGAACCTGACCCAGGTCAGGTTCCATTGGGGTCAGGTTTCATTTTATTTTCTTCAGGTCAGGTTCAGGTTTTGCCCTTGCCCTGAATCCAAAAACCAGTCTGAAACCAGGTTTAAACCTGAACCTGAAAGGTAGGATGTAGGTTCCATTCCATGTAAATTGACCACTATTCTGGCACCAAATCTGGCAATTACACATGTGACTATAGTTCTGGAGTCAGAAGTCACATGACTTGGCCATCAAATGAGGTAATTGGTGCAGGTCACAAGTCACATGACAGAATGTAGTGACTAAATACCATCTCCAGAAGATGTGTGAGCAATAAATTGAAGTGAAAGGGGGCTAGGAAGGAGATGTGGATCTAAAGCAGGATGTAAAGAGAGTGGCAGAGGCAGAGACTTGAGGAGAGGTGTAGATATTCTGTGGTACCCCCTGAAAATGTTCACTTCCCTCATACCTCAGGTTTCAGGTTTAAACCAGGGTTAAAACCTGAACCTGACCTGAATGGAACTGAACCTCAGGTCAGGTTCAGGTTTTTCCCTCATGGGTGATTTTGGAACCTGGTCAGGTTTAGGTTTTGCCCAAATTGGGCAAAACCTGACCAAAACCTGACCATGGCAACCATACTTGAAGGAAGGAAGGTCTTTTGGATAAAAAATCTAATGCTGTAAGCAACACCTGCCCAAGCAATAGAACAAAGAATGAATGGGTCACAAAACCACACCCTAAGGCTCTCCTCTTGAGGCCCTAGACAAAGTGTAGTAGTCTTGGTGGAATTCACCCAAGGAACCAGTGGCAATACATCAGTGCCTCAAAACTGGGGAGGGGGAAAACTATAGAATTTGCATCTCCTGCACTTAATATACATCACAGAAAAATGATAGGTAACTGGCAGAAAGTGGAGTTAAGGTGAAAATGATGAAAAATAAATCAAGTCAAAAGCTTCAAAACTGAAGGAGATATCTAAAATCAAGTCAGAATAGGGGAATATGGCTTAACCAAGCTATTCCTCCTCTCCTACTGAACAGAATCCCTTGGGTAATGGTGGAACTAGTCGTCCTAGACATACCCTTTGTCAGATATAAGAGGGGAAGAGAATAATTGCCATTAATAATCAAAAAAGTGGAGGCAATAATGGAATGAGACATGGGGAGTTAAATTGTAGAAGGCCAAGTTCTTATCGGATCATTTTTCCCTTGGTACCATTGGATGCGGATTGTTGACAGCTTCTAGGAGTGCTTGTCGTGAATGAATTGGATCAAAACTGACTGAGAAAACTGGAAAAATACTGAAGAAATATTGAAACACATAGTAAGATAACCTGGGAAGTGCAGTTTTGATTCATTCCGTCTCATGTTTGGTATCTTCTGAAAGGTGAAATCGTAGCTCTCGGGCATTATTTTGTCAGTCAATACAATCCACAACTGACAGAGATATTCAATGTTTTACTCCTTGAGAGCACTGCATTAGCCCCTATTTGTCATGCAACAGGCCTGTGAGTCGGAATCAAGGCCTGGGTGTGTAATCTGTTGTATTACATAATTAAAATATCATTAGAGTTGCCCTTGAGGCAACAGGAAGTGTGTATCAGAAGTGGAGACTGATTGAAGTCAACAAAGCAAGCAAGTTGAATTGCTATTGCCACCATTGAGGTACAGCATAAAAAGGTGGATTCAGGGTGGCCTGTTGAAGTGCCATGGATGAACAATAAATGGCTAATGTACAATTAAGGAAATGGCATGGTTTCATGGGTTTTAGGTGTGTGGGATTCAGCTTGTTCTCAAATGAATGATGGCATGGATTGAATCCAGATTGACTAGAAAATGGTTCATTTAATTGAAAACTCATCCTCCAGATGGGGTTTGCATGTAGTAGGGATTTGTCCTCCAAACAACATGTATTGTATGCCTTAACAAGGCCTGTGAGAGCCTTTTGGCTTTCCATCTGCATGTGAATGAGCTCATTCTGTGTTGTGTGTCAGCATGTTAATCGCTAATATGGAAAACTGGTGTGTGTGATACTTTGTCTTCAAGATATGCACTTTTGCATGGTTCTTTAGCTTTCATGTGGTTTTGGAGCATTGTCATCAGGATCTTCATCCTTGGAATGAGTTGAGTCCAAATTAACAAGCTTATTGACTTCTGGCTGGCCAGCACACCTATGAAGATGAGCTAGGATTAGTATAATCCCTATTTTTATCTGCTTGGCACATATGATATCTCAAACATATCATAATAGCCTGCTTTGTGGAATGCATTGACTAATTCATGGAGAATTCAGGTTCATCTTGCATCTATAATACCCTTCATAGTTGCTTGTATTCAAGTATGTCCGATCCCCACCTCCTGTAGGCTCTCCTGGCTATGGTTCCACGGTCAGGTTTTGGTCCAGGTTTTGCCCAATTGGGCAAAACCTAAACCTGACCAGTTCCAAAATCACCCATGAGGGCAAAACCTGAACCTACCTGAGGTTCGTCTCTTCAGGTCAGGTTCAGGTTTAACCTGGTTTAAACTGAAACCTGGGTATGAGGGAAAGCCACATTTTCAGGGGGTCTACAGATATTCACACCCTCTCCTCAAGTCTCTGCCTCTGTCCACTCCCCTTTACTCCTGCTTAAATCACATCTCCTTCCTAGCCCCTTTCACTTCAATTATTGCTCACAATCTTCCTGGAGATGGGTATTTATCACTACATTCTGTCATGTGACTTGGTGACCTGCACCAATTACCTCATTTGATGGCCAAACGTCATGTGACTTCTGACTCAGAAACAAGTCACATGTGTAAATTCCAGATTTTTTGGTGCCAGAATAGTGGTCAATTTTCATGGAGTGGAACTGACACCCTACCTTTCAGTTCAGGGTTTAAACCTGGTTCAGTACTGGTTTTTTGGATTTCAGGGCAAGGAAAACATGAACCTGACCTGAAAAAATGAATAAACCTGACCCCAATGGGAACCTGACTGGGCTCAGGTTTCGGTTTAACTCAGGGTTCCACAGGTTTAAACCTGACCGCAGCATCCATACTCCTGGCAATGATTATATTTTATGCACCTGGAACATAAACTTAATTTGCTCCTTCACTCCTTTGACACTTTCAGGAATTCTGTTTGAACACTGGTATCAATAGTTGTCAGGTATGTATGGACACCTTTGTGGGGATGGAACATGCCTTTGTATAATTCAAGTTTTGATTTTCCCTGAAATTTGCAAAGTCTCCAAAAGGAAGTCAAAGCAGCTTTTTCTATCCTCGGACCATCAATTCTACCAGCATCAGTGTCTATGATAGATGAGCATCAAAGGCACAGCCACAGATAAACATGGGAGGTTAACAAAGCTTGTGAGATACCCTTTTGTCTCCAAATCTGAATCATTATCAGGCTGACATATCTCATTTGTCATTTCCTTTCCCTCTCCCTTGTGTTTCCTTGTCATGGCTTATTCTTTGGTCATGGGGTGCTGCCATGCCAGTGTTGACTGATGGTTACTTGGGCGGTGCTCAGTGATCTCCTTAAGCTGATGCAACATGATCCTGTTCCTGCTTGAGGTGCGATGATCTCCACTTGCCTCCATTCCTCTGCCGACTTGTCAGCGTAGCCTCCTTGTTTTCCATGGTTTCATGCATATTTTGATTCTTGAGCCCAATCCACCACCTTTCAGCTGGCAATATAGTGTTGATGTGAAATTACCAATTCAGAACCTTCCCATCTTTTTTCAAACAATGGGATAATGAATGACAGTGGCTTCAAGGCCAGTTTGTGTGCAACTGTGTTGGTTTCTGACAATCCTATCATTCTTGTCCGATGACTATTGGCATCGTTGGTGGAATGGCGCATTTATCATTCATGGAATTACTGTACTCATCATTATAGTATATGGAATGGAATTTTTGCATCTTTGTGATGCTCCTTGTAGCCTAACAATGTATAAGGCTCCTCTTGGACATGGACACTGAAAATTTTTGAGGTAACAATGCCTTTGGAAGCTCCATATTGCTAATGTACACGTATTCTTGCTTTCTTAACACTGTGATTCACCAAATATGGATAATTCTGGCAATTAAATTGATGGATGCGTTCAAGGGCCATATGGAATTTATTGTTCAGCAACATATCAAAGGAAGAGTTATGATCGAAAAAAGTCTCTAGAGTTCAATGCTATCTGCACACACTCATTATTGATTTGAGAGACAACAGGAAAAAAAGAATGATTCTTTGAAATCCAGCAATGTACAGAAATGTCAAATGTCAATGCAGGTCTCAATGAAAGACAAAAAGCACTTCAACTCATTAGGCTTTAGGGATTCATCAGGAGTTATTAAAGCAGTAAGTACACCAATGAAATATGCTGATTTTTAATAACAATCTGAAGCACTGAGTGCCTCAACTAAAGATTCAACATGCAAAGAGGACAGCTACTCACCTATCAAGGCAGACACAATCAACCAGAAAAGTCCACATGTCTGAAGTTGGCTGCATCTATTGGTTTCACCTGGTGTGGTGGAGCATGCCATCTCGGGAGGCAGTGATTCACTCCACAGTGGTGGCTGACTGCTGCTGTGAAACTCCTTCACATGGGCTGTGGCAGTGAAGAGTTTCAGACTCTGTATGCTTCTACACTCTGCAACTGGATGAAGGGCCACAGTGAGGGACAATGGAAATGAGGAGAAGGGGAGTGGTCAGAAAAAACCCTTGCAGCAGTTGAACAAGCATGTTCTAAGGCTGCTCTGAAGAAATGGCAAGGCCAACCTTGTTTTCTGGTGTGCTTTGAGGGGTCTCTGGATTGTTCAATATTTGACAAGAATTTTTTCCAGGCCAATCATCCTAATATAGTCAAGATAATCTGTCAGCATCTCCAGGAGTTCCATGACACTGGACTCCCTATTTCTCGTGTCCTCATCAAATCCTGCATTATCAGCACCATTAAGGTGCAAGCCCCACATCTTCTTGTGGATGGGAGATTCAAGTGTTCTGATCTGTACATTCATTGCTTTTTACATAACAATCTTCATTGGTCCATGCATACTTCCACTCAGGCAGCCCATAAACTACCTGATGATTGGAGATGCAGTGTGAAGACCAAGTCATGTGCCTGTCACACTATATCAAAATGTTTAGTGTTCCTCCCAAGCTCATAATTAATGCTGACCAAACTGGGGTGTGCCTAATTCCTGCAGGGAATAAATCATGGGCTCTGACTGGAGCAAAGCAGATTGAAACAATGGCTAAGGAGGAGAAGCACCAATTTACCCTTATGGTAGCATCATCTACCACAGGGGATGTGCTCCCATTCCAGTCTATACATAAGGGGAAGACAGTGTCAGCTCATCCATTGTTGGAGGGATAAAATCCCACCACATAGAATTCATATCATAACCCAACTACCTCCTCAAACAAATCCAATATATTCAACTCTGCCTCCTCCATCTCTTGTTATTCCTTTTATTATTAAATGGCACAGATTCCCCTCATTTAAAACTGTGTCCCACACACTTTTCCTCCACCTTGTATACAGGACAATTATTTGTCCACCTCCAGGTCTCCAACAGACCACCTGATTTCATATTTACCTTGAGTCCAGCCAATTGTGGCTTTGGCAATTCAACTTGCCCTCTTCATTGATGCTCAATCCAGTGTTCTGTGCCATTGCCTCAAGGGCGATATACAAGTCCCAATTATCCCCGACTCTTACGTTTACATAAGAGAGGGTTTTAGAGAGGGAATTTTGTCATCACGAGACTGTCAGGATCAAATTGACATTTGCTTCCACCTAAGGACTTACCCGTCAGAGTATCATTCTTCATCGACCCTATCATATGGCACCTACTTCCTCAAATGCTCTTGTCTCCTCTCTCCCTCCATTCACTATGGGGGTTATTGTCATCCTTGCCATTATTGGCATTTTGCTTATTATTATTGCCTCATTCTATCGGGCCTTGGCCAGCAGGCTATGGGCTGGGTAGTCAACCAGTGGCAGCATTGGCGCCCTTGTCAGCACCTGTCGTTCCTCATTCCCCACGTGAGTCCATGGAGTTGCCAATCCAGACTCCCCATCCTCCTCCTCTACCCCCAGTCCCTGCATCCACATCACCTGTCCCAATCTGTACTCCATCCACATCATTACGGTCATTTGACACTTTGGACACCTTTGGAGTACCCAGGCATACACTGCCTTGGAAGTACATATGCTAAGGGGGATACAGATGGAAGTTGGGGCATAGCCATGTGGAGGTGCGCACAGGATTTGTAACATGGCCGTGTCAGCTTAGTGAGGCTTAGTGATGGTGGCTGTGGAGGCTGACTGATGGGCTGTGGAGCTGGCATTCTAGGAGGATCTGGAAGGTAATGGAAGACGGCGGAAGGCTCTGGAAGGTTGGAGGCTGTGTGCAGGAAATAGTATTTATAGCCCTTCACAGTTGGGGGATCACCAGTTTCGATCTCTCAGGATTCCCACTGCGATAGGTGCGAGACTTGTGTGTCCCTTGTTGTGTAGTGTATACTCAGGATTCCCACTGTGATAGCGTGTGGTTAATTAATCTCTTTCCTCTTTCTGTTTGTGGCTTCGATGGCAGTGTCGCCCTGACAGAAGATCGAAACTCATCTCTTCGACCCCACAAACATCTCCCTTATCCTTTCTACCTCCTCTCCTCATGGATGAAATCCCTGCTGATGCCTTCTCTGTCTTTGGTGCTGCTGGAGAAGGCCTTCATCAAATGATGGAGGCACAACAACAATGGTACAAGCAGTTGGAGCAACAGAACCTTGTACTCCAGAACCTAGTGGCTTGCTTCAGACCGATGCGCTCTTCTCGTGAAACTCTGATGGCTGAAGTTGGGGCAATCACCAAAGACTGTTGCAAGAACCTCACTGCTCCTGTTGTTGGATTCCTCCTGCTCCTGCCACTACTTCCTTCTTATCCTCTGCACATCCCCCAAAGGGCAGCTGATCAGAGGTCTTTGGTGGTGATCACAAGAAGGTTGATCCTTCCTCTCGCGCCCCAATGACTTAACATTGCTTTTGCCCAACTCCTTTCCCAGTGATCAACAAAATCGCTCTATGCCTCTCCTACATGCAAGGAGGCAGTGCTTGGTGATTGAGGCTTCCAACTACACACAGCGCACCCTTGATTGCGATTCTCCCTTCCCTGAATTGGGAAACCTTTTGCACCCAGCTTTGAGGCCGCCTTCGGTGATTGAGGACCGAGAGGCTTCCAAATGGGCCCGGTTTTTCACGACTTCATACTTCGAAGATGACTCCGAGGGATGAAGCTGAGGAGTATACATGGGCCTTCCGAGCCAAAATATCTGGGAAGACAGGATTTAATGATGGAAGCCTTGATGGAGTGCTTATGCATGGACTGCCGTACTGGTTGAGAAAGATACACCTTGACACCTCAAAACCCTATGTCCCTTCAAGAATGGAAGGGACAAAGCCACTCGCATCTGATAAGTTGTGGCATTGCTTTACATGAAAACCAAAAAGCACTCCTTCTCCATCCCACCCACCCTCACAGGACGACGCAGGAACAATAGACCTTTCCGCAACTCCCACTACTACTCACTAAAACCTTCTAACCTCCTTCCTGTCCTGCTGCGCTGCTGTGCGCTCCTCCTCC
>MU128958.1:275798-297412 GCA_014904985.1 Hydnum rufescens UP504 | reverse complement strand
TGAGGGGGTCTGGAGACTTTAAACTTTTTATTGCTAATTGGTATATACTATTCTGGAGGTCGAGAGTCAAAGATTAATATAGAACTTTTTGTAATGACAGTGTCTCCTTGTTATATGAAAAAAATCATTCAATCCATGCAAAAACTAAACACTGTGAGGCCAAAATCTTGTAGCATCAGGTGCATGTCCACAGGCAACACTATCATGCATGTCAGGAAATTGGACACCCATGATAAACTTGTTTTTAATGCACATGCCGCAGATCCCAAATCCTTTGAGACATCTTTCCATTCTTCTGACCACACAGGCTTTCTTACACCCACACTCTTGGATCCAGTTGATTATGGCCTTGATAAAAAAATTGGCCATAAATTCCGTTGCACTGAGGGTTTTGTGGTTTCTTTCAACAAGCTTACGCGCCTTGGCGCCTCCTGGTTTGTTGGCCTCCAATTCATCCACCAAAAGCTATTGTTGCCACACTCAATGATCAAAGATCAATTGGCAGCTGGGAAGTACAAAACATCGTGGTCCTCCTATCATTCCCAAATGTTCGCAGTAGCAAAACCTAAAGGAGGCATTCGAATCGTCCATGATTTACAACCCCTAAATGCAGTCTCAGTTAAAGACTCAGGATTGCCACCAAACATCAATGACTTTGCAGACAGCTTTGTGGGACACTCGGTCTATATTGTCGCGGATCTCTATGCAGGATATGATGGGCAACAACTAGCAGAAGAATCCCAAGAACTCACGACAAGCAATTCACCATTGGGTCCTGTAAAGCTCACAACACTGCCCCAAGGATACACGAACTCCATGCAAGAATTCATGAAAACAGTTACACACATGATCAGGCCTATGATCCCAGATAGAGCTGAAGCCTTTGTGGATGATGTGGCAGGAAAAGGACCAAAAATGTGGTACAATGACGAACCTATCTCTGAAAACCCAAAGATTCGATGTTACATATGGGAATTCACTCAGGTTGTTGACAAATTATTCACTACCTTCATTGAAGCTGGATGTACGGCCTCTGGATCGAAACTCGTACTCGCAACACCTCTCATACACATTGTGGGGAATGTTTGTTCAATGGAAGGAAGAAGACCCCACCATGGAATCATCACGAAAATAAAGAACTGGCCACACCCTATGAATGTAACACAAGTTCGTGGATTCCTGGGAACAGTTGGAGTTGCTCGAAATTGGATTTGGCAATTTTCCAAGATAGCCAAACCTCTCTCACATTACTCACCAAGAAGACTCCCAATGAATTCAAATGGAATGATCAAGCTGAGGAAGCCATGAATCAGCTAAAAGAAGCCTCCACAAACCTTCCTGCTCAAAAATCCTTGAACATTGACATAGCCAGAGTGTTAAAAGAAGATGAACACACCTCGTATTATGGCCTTGTAACACTTGCAGTGGACAGCTCCATCATTGCAGTAGGCTGGATTGAATATCAAACCTTGGAAGATGGACATCACCCCATTGTCTTTGGATCAGTAACCAACAATGAAGCTGAAACCAAGTATTCCCAGCCACAAATTGAATTAAAAGGGCTATTCAAAGCACTCAAAGCCCAAAGAAATGACCTCTGGGGAATCCATTTTAGAGTGGAAGTGGATGCCAAATTCCTAAAACAAACTATCAACACACCAGGATTACCAAATGTGGCTATGTCATGATGGATTTCCTATATCCAGCTATTCAATTTTGAATTGGTCCATGTCCCTGCAACAAAACACCAAGGTCCAGATGAGTTATCCAGGTGTCCAGCACACGAAAATGACTCAACCAATTCAGAAGATGAACTGGAACCAGATGAACCAGGCCATTTTATCACTGGGCCACAATTTCTTGACAAATATGAACACTGGGTCATGCATAGTTCCTCAGCATCCAGACTATCAGCAACAAGAATCAAAAGGGAATCCTATGAAGACATTGAATTCAGGCAAAATCACACAGTACTCTCAATCAAGCCACAAGAGAATACAACAAGAAGTGGTGGATTTGTGGCTCTCTCATATCAAGCCCACTCATCTGCTCAAAACCATCCCAAATCACTCTCCCAACATTCACGGTCCCAACACCCAGAAACTGATTCAGAAATTAAAGAACACCCTCACAAACTCAAGGATTCTGATGGAAAAGACTATTGGGAAAGGATTCAATACTACCTGGAACACATAAAAATACCCCCAGGAGTCAAGAACACCAAGACATTCATTCAGGCCACCAAACACTATTTTATGTATCAAGGAACCCTGTGGAGAAGACCTAGAAATGGTCAATTGCCATTACAAGTTATCAAGAACCTGGATGATCAAGCCTGCTTATGTAAGGCTGCACATGACAAATCAGGCCACCACGGACAAGACCCGACTTTCAAGAAATTATCCAATAGATTCTTTTGGCTGAATATGCTATCCTATGTGGCCTGGTATTGCCAGACATGCCATGAATGCCAATTAAGGTCTACAACCCGACCAAAAATCACTTTAAGCCCAACCTACATTAATACCATATTACATAAATTTAATATGGACACTGTCCATATGCCAGTATCAAATGGATTCAAATATATCGTGGATCTTCGGGATGATCTCTCTGGATGGCTGGAAGCAAAAATGTTACGTAAGGCCTCAAGTAAGCATGTCACCCAGTTTCTATTTGAGGACATCATGTGCTGGTTTGGCTGCATATTACAAATCACAATGGATAATGGAATGGAATTCGACAGACTAGTTCAAACAATGGCAGATGAATATAATGTCCCTATTGTCTGAGCTGCCCCTTATCACCCGGAAGCAAATGGAATGATAGAACGTGGGCACAGGACCTGGATAAACTCACTATTCATTGCATGCAGAGGGAACCTGAGCAAATGGTCAAACTATTTTTATTCATGCATGTGGGCGGACCGAGTGACGGTAAAACAAACAACTGGCTACACCCCCTATTACCTACTCTACGGAATAAATCACGTGTTTCCATTCAACATTACAGACGCATCATGGTACACATTAAAATGGGGAACTATCCAAACCATGGAAGAACTACTAGGAATTTGTGGAATCCAATTGGCACATAGAGATGAGGATATTCAAGCTGCCTCAAATACCGTCCTTCAAGCAAGAATTTGAAGTGCTCAGGATTATGCTAGATGAAATGAAAATACATTGGTCGATGGAAACTATCAACTGGGTACAATTGTACTGGTATACAATTCGGTATTACAAATGCAACATGGACAAAAAGGGGAAATATGGTGGATTGGGCCATACTGAGTTCAGCATCACCACCCCCGCAGATCCTATCAACTGGCAGAATTAGATGGGACCCCAATCAATGGAATATTTGCCAGAAATCATTTAAAGAAATACCATATGCGTGACCAAATAGCCACAACAGACACTGCCGGAAATGAGAGCCACAGCGCCACAGACCATGAATTAAATCAAAATAATATGGCAAAATATGCGAAAAATATGGACCAAGCTATGAAATATAGGGGAACAACAATTATGACAAAACAACACTTTCCAGTATCACTTGGACCAGAAAATCAATTAAGAACCTATCTTTGGCTGCTGCCAAGAGCCACAGATTCATGGGGCTATTGGGAAAACAAAATTGTGGAGTGGAAACGAAGGAACCTTCTACAAGAACTCTTAGGGAACACCTTGCAGGAGCCCCAGATCTCCGAATCCACTTACAAATCCCCTGAAGAGACTCCATAAAAGGAAAATTCAATTCTCAAAAAGGAAATCCCTGAAACATTTTCTACAAGCCGCATCACAAGACTATGACTAAAACTATGAATTCAAGATGACCCTAGAGACACAAGGCAAAGAAAATCCCGAATTAACACCCCTAGAGCCACGAAATGTTGAATCGCAGAATGTGCCGAAACCTATGAAAACTCTTTTCAACTGTCTTAAAAAAAACCTGCAGCTGCATCAAAATCAATCCCCCTCTTCTTCTGGCTCCTTTCTCTATATGGCTATGTGATCCTCTGCACTCCTAACCAACTGTCGTGAAGTCTTAACTTAATAATATGGCATAACGAACCCTGGCGACCCTTCATCTTCCATCTCTTCTCATTCTCATTCCATTCGGTATCTATTGTCCACATGCAACAACTCCATCGACCTGTCAACTAAATCATCACAGCAAATATCTAAACTATGGCAAGGAATGGCTAAATAACGTCAAAACATGAGTATAGTAAGCCCGACGAGTATAAAAATGACACAACAGCTAACCAATGATATCCAAGCTGTATTTTGTGTCCTATCGTACCCCATCAAAACCACCCTATCTCGACATGTCCGACTCCACTCATTTTAACTCAACTGCGAGCTCTGTACAAAGCTACATGTTTGAATACATCCACACACCTGCTCCCTCTCCTACTCCACCCATGCCACTCATAGAACTCAACCTGGACAGTGACATCTTCCTTTCGTCTCAAGTTAAAAAGGAACAAAACATAACCAACGAGGTATGGGATGCAGGACATCCGCAAAAGACATCGCTAATGATAAAACAGACCTTTTGGCCCAACTCTATCTCTTCTTCACATGCTATTGTCAAGAATTACAATATCAACGAATCTTCTACCAACGCGCAACCACTTGCACCACTCGAAACCCAGCGAACCATTGACCCTTGTCTTTCATTGCGCCCCCAGACCATTAATCTCTACCCACACACTATACTTCCTCTGTTCATTCCTCTTCCCACTCAACCCTCAAAAGAGCCTGAATCAACTGAAAAGGACATCGTCAGTTGCCAAGCAACCCCTACTGTGCAGCAGTTACACGAGTCCTCAGACTCTCCCATGGGATCTCTTACCTCGAAAAGCACTCGTTCTTCATACCATCCTTCCCATCAGTCCTATTCTCCTTCCCAGCCTCCTCACGCACCTCACAGCCTTTGAAAAATCAGTATACCATGACCTGGTAAAAACACCAACTCTTACCATGCATGGCCATCCTATCGACAAGCGATTATAGATCGCGAGTACAATGCAGTGCAGAAACTCGACTGAGATCCAACATGAGTATGAAGAGAAGTGAAAGCAGGATATAAAGGACAATGCAGAACTACTTGACCAGTTAAGTTGTACCATCACCAATCATAACCTCCAAATGGATTCTCTCATGCCACCCCTCTCTCTTCTTTCGGCAACCCTACATCAACAAGAAGCCGACCTCAAGGCAAAAGCCAAAGACCTTGATAAACACGACCTCAAACTTTTACAACACAAGCAGTGTGTAACCAATTGGCATGATCGGCTACTCTATCCATCTATGTATCACCATGTTACCCAAGTCAACCATCTCGCTAAAATCTTTATCCAAGCAGCAGATATCGTGCAACAACAGCATTGCTTAGACACCCCATATACAGCATTCGTCCTTCATCATCATATTGCCCCCACACTCACCAAGTTATCCAAATCTCTCCACACTTCACACAATCTCGCCCCTTCCATCTCGACTGATGACTGAGCCATCAAATATTATAAGAAATATGTGCATGACATTCAGTATGACTTAAAGGATGACGAATGGGCCAAATTCAAGGACACCCCGACTGCATACGAACTAACAGACCTTCCATCCAACCCAGCAACCAACGAATCGGATGATGACATGAACAGTTGGTAGCCCATCACCATGACTTGTCCTTGTCTCACAGTACATATGCCTCACCCAACACAGTCCTCCATCCTTTCCCCTTCCTTTCCCATCCTCTTTCTCTCTCTCATTAAAAACAAAAAGAAATATGTGCTCGCCCCAATGTACCATCTCTCTCACCTGAAGGAAAAACCCTTCCTTTGCCCTGTTTTCTCTCCATGTAAAAACCATGTTGCCTGTTGGCAAAACAATGTTCATTTCTCCTAACTCTCATCTCTCTCAAAGTCTGAAAGCCTCTATGTCACTTGAATCCTTTTCTTAAGACTGACCTCACCTGGTGATGTGGACTTGTCAAAAAAAAAAAAATCAAAATCAAAATCAAAAGAAAAACAACAAGTCAAAAGAAAAACAAAAGAAACAAAGTCATAGCCTGTATAAGAACAAAAAAATTCACAAGTCCGTATCAACAAAACCATGCTAATTAGGAGACTCATGACTTAATCGGTAAACAAAAACAACAGTCAATTAATCAAAAATTTGCCGAAACTGAACCCAAACCGAGTGCCCTGAAAATCCAAGGGTCCCCTCAAGTCTAGACTGTCTCAAATCCATTCATAAAAGCACTTCTCACACAAAAATCCTCTTTCCCCATCCCATCCACTGACTCTAAAAAGAATGTATGTCAAAAACAACATGACTCATATAAATGCTTACCTAAAAGGGGGTAGAACACCATTGAATATGCCTACAAACATACTCACCAACAGCATTTCCAAGACTCACACAGAACTCCCATCCAGCCCTGACGACGTATACATCCCGGATGATGCAACAGGATACATGGTTTTCTTCGTACAGCATGTCAGGAACTGGAACAATCCAATTCTCAATTTCCACATCAGACGAAGGGGTTACTTTTGCCCCAACATGACAACTGCAGTCCAAATGTATACAATTGCCTGCCTCGAATCATATTGCATAACCTGAGAATACTCTGATGACTCCAATTTTCATGTGAAGGTGCAGATAAGAACAGCTGTATATGGGAATGTCGACACAGACACAGTCCACCTTCCTACATTCACCCATCACCCTCCTGAATAAACCACCATCATCATCATTGAATCGCCTCTAAAAATATATATATATATATAAAATCTTCCTCCATCACAAAAATACCAGGCGAATGAAAAACACCAAAAATGGAAAAGGAGAACATAAACAGCAGGTCTGGTCACATGTCAAAACCAAACAACTGGATACAAAAAGTCATTGAAAAACGCGGACCAAACACCTTCATCTGCGACTCTAAAAAACTCCCACTACAACCATGAAAAAGCCATGAGTTCAACCAGTATGTAAACACCACAGTCATTAAGGACGTTCATTAAACATTCAGGAACTCAGGCGATAATTCAAATTCGATGGATCAAATTCCTCTCTCATGTCAGGACTTTCAAACATTGGGAGAAACTGAAATTGGCCTTGGAGTGTTAGTAACCAACCACGACTCACACTACCTGGCACTACACATAGGAGAATTCGGCATATTCTATCCTGATATCAAAAACGACACTGATCACTTCTATTATGCCTACTTGAGCCAAACCCGAATCAAGGACCTCAGCTCAGACAGTCACCTTCTCGTTTGAATCCACCTCATCCTCATAGTATTTGGCGAAATGGACAATGAGTGCCCATACCCATACTTCACCCATGCAACCCCCATCATCGTTTGATCCTTTATGAAATAAAACACCGCCTCTGCCTGCACCCTGATGATATTGATGTATGAGAAGATGACAGTGAAATATGAAGCAACCCTGCCAATCAATGAAGGAATCCGAATCCATGGAAAGCCTAAGCAAAATTAAAATGGACACATGATCAATTGGTCTATGGATGCAAAAGTGACATAAAAGCAAATCGAACGACTATCCTCAAGGCATGAATCAAAAAGTGTTCACCATGCCATTGGAACTTCACACAATTATATATTGGCAATTTGATTACCCATACCCCAAACCATTCACTCATCTCAAACCCCACATGATTATCCACTATTATCCAAATCCCCAAGTCACATTCGATGGTGTTATAAAGACAAAAAGAGTCGACTGGACAACATACGAGTTCAGAGAACTGCATAACAATCAACCCTTGATATGCCATGATCTCGAAATCGAATTTGCCCTTCTCCTCCACATTCCAGAAAACATGACTGTGCCCCATCGAACCTTCTCCACAGATGCTCTTGACCTCCACCCTAACGATATCATCCAAAGTGGGTATTCGCTTAAAAATCCTAGGACAATACAAAGGAAAAACTATTAAAAACGCGGATATTAAAGACCCTTACCCAACAATAAGTGACTTCTATCACCAAATTCAAAGCATAAACTCACAGGAAATCTTGCTTTGGTTCGAAGGATGGACATGGTGGTTCTACATGAGGAGGCATGATCAGATCTCAATCGTATAACTGTGGAAAAAGGCAAACAACATTGCAAGGGGCTGCAATTAAAAGTGTTCACCATCTGTGGAAGATAAAAACATCCAGTATCAGAAAACGCAAAATCACACCACTCCCAGCCTTTGGACAATCACATGACCAATTACAAAATTAATTACGGCTACATGCAGAAATTGAATTTGTTCTATAACTCTGTCAGTTTTGATCGGAGAGGTGCGCCCATATAATGCTTGGAAAGCTACGATTCACACCTTTCGAACAGTACCAAACACAAGTCAAACGGACCAAAACTGCACTCTCCAGGCCAATTTTACTACCAAAATCCAGAATTTCCAGTAAAAAACAAATTTCTCCATCAGTTCGCATTCAATCCTCTCGGAACAACCGCGCCTAGAAAGATATAAAGAATTCGCATCCAACAGTGCTGAGAGCGCGAAGAACAGATCAAAACTGAACTCTACAGAATGATATTACTATCAGAATCAACACCCATCAGTAAAAAATGAATTTCTCTGTCAGTTTACACCGGATCTGCTCAGAACCACCGCACCCAGAAAGTTGTTAAAAATCTGCATCTAATGATACCAAGAGCATCCATTACAGATGCAAACTGCTGTTTCTGCATCAAATCCTATCCCATGCACTTGTCCCCATTATCAACCAACAACAAAACACCTTAACCATTGGACTATGCTCAAATTAATCTCCAAAACCCGGAGATATCCTTTCATTTCGCCTCCAGAATGCTCCACATGGTCAGTGACCTCATGCTCCAAGCATTCCACATGCTCAGCAAATTGGTGAGTGTTGCGTTGGTGTGTGTGTCATGTTGGTGCATGTTGCCTTGCCTTTCAGTCCCTCATTGTTTTGTGGGTTCCCGTCATGCCTTGGACAAGCCACCCTAGAATGATAAATGAATCATTAGTATAAAAATTCTAAGCAATGCAAAAAGAGCAGCTTTCACTGCTCTTTTTGCGTGGCTGTAGCTACTGAGGGGGATGGGGACTTACCTTGCATAGAACCACACACCTGCCGTGGCGGGTGTGTGGTTCCTTGGTGCATTGCCATATGTCGTGTCATTGCTGTGTTGCCGTGTCATGTCATTGGCGCATTGGCGTGTTGCATTGGCATGGGTCACGTTGGTGTGGGTCGCGTTGCTGTTTGGGCTCTCATTGTTTCGCAGGTTATCCTCATGTGTTGGCCAGGCCCTAATCTGGAATAAAGTGTGTCAGTAAAAAAAATTCCAAAGCAGCACAAAAAGAGCAGCTTTCACTGCTCTTTTTGTGCCATTGTATCTACTAAAAACAACACTCACGTTGTGACCACACACCCACAGGGGTGGGTGCGTGGTTGTGCGCTTGCCTTTTCGGGCAGTTGCTTGTTGTGGTTACAGAGATGGGAAGCAAGATGTGGATTCAATGCCGGCAATTGCCGATACTCAAGAAGCGCCCATGTGCTGGTGCTACAAACACAGCACACATTAATAGCAAGCATGTATATGTAAAATAAATACTATATAATAAATATTTTTCCAGGAAATTCCAAAGAAGACGATGATAATGAGTCAGAGCTCAATAAGGCATGATATGGCCAATTGCAAAGTGGATTGGGCCACTTCTATGCATCAGAATTGGCCCAAATTTAAATATAGTAATGGTATATATACACCCTACACAGGCAATTAATTATTTTGGATGATTCTTGCATTTTTCAAGTTTTCACACCTTCAATTCCCTAATTAGGGAATTGAAGGCGTGAAAACTTGAAAAATGCAAGAATCATCTGAGATAATTAATTGCCTGTGTAGGGTGTATATATACCATTACTATATTTAAATTTGGGCCAATTCTGATGCATAGAAGTGGCCCAATCCACTTTGCAACTGGCCATATCATGCCTTATTGAGCTCTGACTCATTATCATCATCTTCTTCAGAATTTCCTGGAAAAAATTTATTATATAGTATTTATTTTACATATACATGCTTGCTATTAATGTGTGCTGTGTTTGTAGTGCCAGCATGTGGGCGCTTCTTGAGTATCGGCAATTGCTGGCATTGAATTTCGCAACTATGCAGCCACACCCAATGTGACCACATGACCACACGACCCCATGACCACACCCCTGCTGCTGTGGGTGTGTGGTCATAAGGTGAGTATTCTTTCTAGTAGGTACAACAGTGCAAAAAGAGTAGTGAAGGCTACTCTTTTTGCACTGTTTGTAATTTCTTTACTAACAACTTTTATTATTCTAGGTTATGGCTTTGTCCCATGTGCCCAATGAGGCCAGCTAGGGCCCATGCACCACCACAGTAACTGAAACATGGCAAGCAAACGAAGCACAGCAAACAAAACCTGGCCAAATGAAGGTGCGAGGCATGAGCACCAACCAAAACCACAAACACGCCACTGAACAATAAACCAACACAAACCAGACACCCACCACAGTGTCTGGTTTTATATTCAAGGTATGTGTATCCAACAGCGCAAAGAGAGCAGCGAAAGCTGCTCTTTTTGCATCCCTTTTAATTTTGTAACTAAATAATTTTTTATTTTAGGTATTGCCATAAATGAAAACCCACGAAGCAAGCCCCCCCAGAACGACAACACCCCCCAAAGGAGACCTGTGAACAATGACACACCACATGAAAAGAGGAACCACACACCCACAGTAGCAGGTGTGTGGTTCTCTACTCAGTATGTAATGTACCCCCAATGACACAAAAAGAGCAGCAAAAGCTGCTCTTTTTGTGTCGCTTCAAATTTTTAACTAATTATTTTTTATTCTAGGTATTCCCACAGATGAAGACCTGCGAAGCAAGGCCCCCAGAATGAGAACATCCCCATGAACAACAACGCACCACATGAACAGAACCACACACCTGCAGTAGCGGGTGTGTGGTTCTATACTTGGTATGTAATGTACCCCAATGACACAAAAAGAGCAGTGAAAGCTGCTCTTTTTGCATCACTTTTAAGTTTTTTATCTAATGGTTTTTTATTCTAGGTATCATCACAAATGAAGATCCATGAAGCAAGCCCCCCCCAGAATGACAACACCCTGCGAACGATGACGCACCACATGAAGAGAAGAGCCACGCACCTGCAGTAGCGGGTGTGTGGTTCTATACAAGGTATGTAATAGTGCACCCCCGAATGACACAAAAAGAGCTGCTCTTGCTGCTCTTTTTGCATTTGTTGTAATTTTAATTTTTAACTAACACCTTACATTTATCCTAGGTTATTGCCTCAACCACCCACCAAATGAATCCCCCACCTGGGAAATGACACCGCGACCAGCCAAGCAAATGCCGAAGGAAGCCTGCCAACAATGACCAGCCAAGAGACACCCACCTGACAAAACCCGGGAATGGGAACTCACGATGCAAGACTGTGGAACCCCAAGATGAACCACACACCTGCTGTGGAAGATAAAAACATCCAGTATCAGAAAAAACAAATATCCATTGATCCCAGCCATTGGAATGATCATGTGACCTATTATGAAATTAATTACGGCTACCTGCAGAAATCGAATTCATTCTATAACTCCATCAGTTTTGATCGGAGAGGTGCGCCCATATAACACTTAGAAAGCTACGATTCACACCTTTCGAATGGTACCAAACACAAGTAGAACGGACCAAAAATGCACTCTCCAGACCAATATTACTGTCAAAATCCAGGATTTCCAGTAAAAAACGAATTTCTCCATCAGTTCACCTTTAATCCTTTCGGAACAACCGCTCCTGGAAAGATATAAAAAATCCGCATCGAATGATACTGAGTGTGCGAAGAACAGATCAAAACTGAACTCTGCAGAACGATATTACTATCAGAATCAACACCCATCAGTAAAAAACAAATTTCTCTGTCAGTTTACACCAGATCTGCTCGGAACCACTGCACCCAGAAAGCTGTTAAAAATCTGCATCGAATGATACTAAGAACGTTTATTACGGATGCAAACTGTTGTTTCTGCATCGAATCCCATCCAATGCACTTGTCCCCATTATCAACCAGCAACAAAAACATCTTAACCACTGGACTACAAACAAATTAATCTCCAAGAACTTGGAAATATCCTTTGATTTCATCTCCCATTGCCACAAATAACTTCTAGAACCACTTTATGAAAGATAACGCCTTCTTAGCAACCCTTTTGTTCTGTTTATGAATGACTCACCTATCTTGCAACCACTTTATGAATGACTCACCTATCATGCAACCACCTTATGAATGACTCACCCTCCTTGACAACCCTATTGTTCTCACATATGACTCACCTAGGAGTGAGTCATATTCTTTAAACACAGCCACCTTCAGAAAGGTATAAAAGCTGGTAGATTTTCCTGTATCCCCCCATCATCTTCTCACTACTGGAATATACTACTGTCTACAAAATCTGCTTGCATCTGAAGAGAGTACTGATCTAAAGCCATCTGGAGCTAAGTCATATACAAGGTTGAAGTCACTGGAAGCCCTCTATGCAAAATACTGAGCCAAGGATAGTTGCAGGACCTAAGGTTAGAGTTGCTGGACATCCAAGGAAAGGTGAGTAATAACAAAGTCAAGTCAGAAGAAGAAAGAAACACATTGACACACTGAATCAAGCTTAAACTAGTCTAGTACCCTCTTTAGAATCTGCATTTTGACCAGGAGGACACAAATAGGTACACACAAATAGCAGTAAACAGTTCAATACAACATGTATAAGCCTTTCACAAGCATCCCATGATATATCATTGACTATAGCTAGTCCATACCATCGCCTTACCATCACTGAATACCATACACAACTTGTTAGAGAGTGATCAACCATCAGAGCGAACCAGCCCATTGAATAAAAACAGAAATACAGTCTCCCATCTACACACTGGCTGAACCAGAGTTTGATTTGACAGTCATTGGAGCTCCCAATCCTTCTTCTATACTGCTTCAGTGGGTGTGTGGTAATTAAGGTAAATAAATATGATCGCACCAAAGGAGCAGCGTATGCTGCTCCTTTGGTGTAGCTTTCCTTTTTTTTTTTACTAACATATTATCCCATACCATAGGTTTCATCTACCCCCACCCCTGAAACAAAACCCGAGAATGATACAACACGACACAAGGCCACAGAAGCCCAGGATGAACCCCACACCTGCTTCAGCGGGTGTGGTAATTTTTAAAGTAAGTATTCGCCCTCTATTAGTGCGACCACGCAAAAGGAGCAGCATGTGCTGCTCCTTTTGCGTGGTTTTTCTTTTTTCACTAACTTATTACTTATTGTCATAGGTATCTTTTGAGCCCTCAATCAAGACCTGCGACCCCACCATACAAACATGCAAGAACAGTAGCCCACCCCCCAAACAAAACCCATGAACCCCCTAGATGATGATAGCCCTGGTACCGAGTACGAACCACATGACCATGGTACAAAACAGTACCACATACCCACTTCGGTGGGTGTGTGGTACTACAAGGCTTTTTTTTTAAATTTCTATATCTACAATGATGCAAAAGGAGCAGTGCAAGCTGCTCCTTTTGCATCACTTAGTTTTTTTACTAAGTAGGATCCAAATTGAAGCATGGCAAACACAACCTGTGACCCATGCCCAACAGTGAAGTGCCAAGGCACACCCCTAGTACCACACCCACCCAAGCAGGTGTGTAGTGCTATTAGATAGTTTTTTTTTTTTTAAATTTCTATAGACAGTACCACATGTGTAATAGTGATAATAAATAAATAATTATAGATGGAGCATATTATCCCCAATAAGCCTGTATGGCCCACTGCAAGTCTGAGATTCTCTAAGTCCCAGTTTCGGCCAATTTTCAGCCATTTCGGCCAATTCTGAGCCAGAAGGTGCAGACCATAAAATGGCCATTTTGGCCGGAATAGTGATGGGACCTACTTAGGTACCATTATCTGCCCCAAAAGTGGTACCTAACTAGGTAGGCTTAGATGACTGACCAAGGTGGAACATCGACTTTGGTTCTGGGTTTCTCAATCAATGGACAGAGGAAGAACTTGATGTGGTGGCCGGTGTAAGCAGGATGGTTATGAAACCAATCCAACTATTGTCCACATCATTGAGGATAGGACAAATGAAGGGAGCCATGGGGACAATTCAAATATTCAGGTCCGGGGAAATGAAGGTCTTTAAAATAAGATGTCAAGGCCACACCCTGAAGTTGTCCTCTTGACTATTCAGTCTTAATGCAGCTGTACACAGTCTTGACAAGTGGGAAATCTCCTCCAAACAGTGGCAATACTTCAGTGCCTCAGACTGTGATAGGGGGAAAAACCAAATATTTACATGCCCCCTCCCCTTTATATACATTCCAGACCACAATTCAAAATTCCGGAAGAAAAGCAGAGATAAGGGAAGCATAATGAAAAAGAAATGAAGCTAAAAGCTTCAAAACTGGTGGAGATATTCAAGAATCAAGTAAAAAAAAGACAAAAAACACTTTACAAGGCATTCCCCCCTTGAAACTGGATATATTCCCTTAAGGAATGGTGGAATAGGTTTCCCTGAGTGTCCTTTGCATTGGAATTAAGAGGGCCAGAACCAATTTGTCATTTGTGTTGGTGGAGCAAGGGGGGAGTCATGAGGAAGGGGTTGTCTTGTGAAAAATGGAGTTCTCATCCGTTCGTTTTGCCCTTGGTACAGTTCGATGCGCATTTTTAACAGCTTTCAGGTAGTGGTACTTGCGAATGAATCCGATAATAATTGGCTTCAAACATCAAGAAATACTCCTTCAGGGTATGAATCATGGAAAGATATTGGTACAGGGACCGCATTTTTGATCCGTTCGTTTTGTTTTCAGTACCGTTCAATAGGTATAATTCGTATCTTTCTGGGCGCGGTCGTTTCGAGCCGATGTGATCAGAAATGATGGAGAAATTCAAAAAATACTCCTTTAGAGTGACATAATCCCTTTTTGAATCATGTGATGGGTTCGTGGGTCCAGAACGAAAGCTAGGCACAGTCCGCATCATTACATAATCACAATTCTTCGCCCTTAAGGCAAAGGAATGATGTGGAATGGTGGGTTTCGGACATATAGAATTTGGACTGTTTCTCCAATGAATGAAGGGTGCAAAAATTAAGAATTGGATGGATGTTCAGTCCGTTTGTTTGGTTGTAAAATTGGCCTCAGGTGGTGTTTCTATGGGGTAGGGATTTATCCCTCCAACACCGGACAGATTGGTTATCAAGGGTTTGGGGACAGCTCTAGTATGACACCTTGGTCTGCCACTTTTTTCACCTATCTTAGGCCGAAAAATGAGGCATTTTTTCTACCTAAGAAGGCCCAAGCCCATAAGAACCCAATTGGGCCCAACCAGGCTCTTTGATCCCTGGTTCCATATCTCTTTTGGGCTCAACTTGGGTTTATTTGGGCTCAATCCTTAGGGACTTGGCAGCATCATCCTCATCATACTCGCCCAGATCAGCCAGGACTACTGTTGACAAATCCATATTATATGTATTATATACTACGACAAATCAATGATAGCTACAAGTCACCATAGTTGAAGAAATCCTCCTGCATTTGGGTCTTGCAATCCAGGAGGGAATTGGCCTGCGAAGTTCGAGTGGAGAGGAGGGAGTGGGGCCACACCAGGTTGCTGGAAAAAATCACTGGGCTGCTGTGTAAGGTCATGGCCCATGGCCTCCAAACCTGCTAGTGGTCTGCCACTGAGGTTGAATGAGAAAGGGGTCGAAGACATTGAATGCATAGAGAGAGTATCAATTGGTGGTGATAGTTCCGAACCATATCCGATTGGCGCTGTGTGATTGGAAGGTCCTTTGGTGCTTGATCCTGGATCCTGTGGGAAGTTGAGTGGAACCGGGCTTGGTGAGTCGTCGGCATTGTCAGGGATTGTCGCAGATGATTTTGGGCCATTCTTCTTTTTCTTCTGTCTCTGCCCAACATCTTCAACATCACCTGCCCCACCCTCATGAAGTCCCTCAGCATCCCTGCTCCCAATCACACCTACACCTCCCTCTACACCAGGCCTCTTCCTCTTCCCTACAGATTCTTCGGCCTCTTGTCCACCTTCTGGAGTGGGATCCTTTACCGCCGCACCAATGGACCAGTCTTTTGAATCGATTGCCTTATCCACACTGCCAATGGTGTGCTGAACTCGCCCACGATGATCAATCATGATGGGCAACAGGGCCTCATCAACATCAGATGTGGATTCGGGAAGTTCTTCAATATGGATCTGGCACCTGGCAGAACGATTGAAGGCCTCGTACATCTTGCTCCAATGCAATGTGTGGTACTTGTCTGAGATCCAGCTTCCTAACAGCAGGAATTCTTCCACAGTTGGAAGACCCTCCATCCGGACTCTGTTAATCTGCAACAGCCTCAGGATCTCCATCCACTTCATCGTCTTCACCTTCGGCAGCATGTAACGATCCAAGAGCTTCCGCATCCTTTGCGCGCAGGCTGCCTTAGTCTTATGCATGTCGTGGGTCTCTGCCAATCGTCGGTTTCGATGAACACCTTTCTTCAAAAGCATCGACCTTGTTTTGGCGCATCTGCTCAGTGAGAATGTATTTATACACGTTCGCGAGGTGTTCAGTTGGGTCGAAGTTAGATTTGTACCATGACTCCATTTGAGGCAAGTTCATGGTGGCAGTATTTCAACCATGGGCAGCTGCGGATGCTGCACAGTCAGATATCATGACGTAGAATGTGTGGATACCAGAGTTCAAAAGTGCCTTTCCATCTGCATTCCATCGTCGTTGCGCCAATTCCATCAACTTCGCAACATCCCCTCCTGACTGCCCTAGCTTCTTTCCTGCCTCAGCTTTCTTCCCACTGTGCTCTGACCTGAGCCGCTCCACCTCTGCTGTCCACATTTCGGAGTTGGACCCGCCCATGTCAGATTTTAGGAGTTCATACTCCTTCCTTGCATGATCATGTGAAACATACTCGTTTTTGTCTACAATGTACTACTGTGTAAGGATATAATTATACATAGAAGGATAAACAATATGAACCTTTGAGATTTTTTAGAAATGCATTCCATGCATTACCCCCACATCAGTGCTCTGGTGTTGACATTTCCCAGTTACCAATTTTCATCAATTGCAAGACAGATCGACCGAGGCAAGTCGCACATGGTTTGAGCTTGTCCTCCATGAAGTTGTGAAACATGTCTGTCACCTCCTTGATTTCCTCATTGCAGAGTTTGCGTTTGGTAAACTGCACATTTGCAACATTTCCATCCACGAAAAGGCTCTCATCCACTTCGGATACGTCATCCTCATCATCCTTGTTGTCGTCGCGGGCAAAAGAAACTTGCTTTCCCCACCGAGAATGCCTCACAATATCTTCTTTGTCTTCATCTTCTTCATCCGAGGCACGCAAACAAAGAACTTGTTGAGAAAAACACCCAGGTGAAGGTTGAGTATTGCTATCCGATCCTTCACGAGGATCCAGTGGATGCTGGTTATATTCCTCAGTGGAGGGTTTTAGCGATAACGATGTCTGCTGCCTGTCATTGGCAGCAGGCTCATGCTGCCAATCCGGAAGCGAGTCCATATGAGAGTTTAGAGGCGGTGGGGAATGTAGGTCTTGAATGGGATTCATGCGAGTCTCTGACCTGGTGCAAAAGGTGATAAGGGCATCAGATACCAAGTTAGATGTATGTGTGGGTTTAGGATCATCTCTCACTTTATTCGTAGTTCCAAAGCTTCTACAAGATGTTCCATTTTTGTCCCAAAATAGACAGGATTCAGACTGCGTTTCTCGACGAAGAATGCAAGGCCTTCTACAATCCCTAGTGTACCACTGGAGCCACATCTGATTCCATCGACTACTGCATTCATTGGTATGTCCACATGGAGAACGCAATTCAGTACTGGATCTAGTTCTTCCCAGTCCTCATCGCAATCTGCCCCACCGCCCCCAAATGCAGCCGGGATATCCTCTGGGTGATTGGCATCCCACAGACAGGTCACACCGCATTCATTAGCATCCTGCTCAGGCACACTGGAAGGGAGCTGTTTGATGAGGGTACAGGCACGATCAAGCAATGCTACTACATCACGTGAAGTAAGGGCATGATCTGCCCTGGCAGATGTGACAGGTGAATGGATTGCAGGGAGCAAGGGGATGTTCCGAGCAGGTTGGACTCCAGACATAGGAGGGGGAGCGAGCGAAGGTAGCGGCCTACTCAGCAACTGAGTATGAAGGACTCGAGGAGGTAGCTCAACCGACAAGATGTGACCTCTATTGGGAGCGGATGCCGTAGAAGTCGAAGCCGAAGCTCCCTGTGGGACTCAAGGAGATTTAGATGAAGGGGCGGTTACTGATTTGGACTGGGATGATTGGGTGCTTGCTGCCTTAGACTTGGATGATGACGTGTTTGATACCTTGGACTTGGATGATGAAGCATTTTGTGATTTGGGCCCTGAAGAGGCACTCGTTGACTTGGCCTTAGAAGAACGGGTCTTTGCTGGGAGTGCTGAGGGCACTTCAGCCTTATTAGAACGAGTCACAGGCATAATAAGGGATCTGGCTAGAGAATGAGAAAAGAACTATCGGGAGTGCTCTTCGGATCCCCTGTAGCCTTCCCTTCTTATGCGATGAGTTGGAATAAGTCGGGTCACGTCACAGGGCAAGTGGCCAGAGATATCGAACACTCAGACAAGTGAGATATCGAAACCTCGATAGTTCCCAGTGACAAGGCACTGTGTATTCCAAAAAAAGTTAAAGTTGGTGTCATAACTGCCAAGGGAGCACAGGGAGGGTGCACGGCCTCTACCTACGATGGGGTGGGCAGAGACTGGCACAAGTCCTCCTGCACAAGAGAAAAAAACATACATCTAACAAAAAATGAGGAAGGAAATAGAAAGATCGTTAGAATTGCCAACACATGCAGAGGCTGCACAGGCCTCCACGCAAGAGGTGTATGAACAATGAAGACACACAAAACATGTACAGAGGTGGGGAAAGATGAATATGCCTTGTGTATACCAGGTATATCGGAGACTCTTCAAGTTACTGTGTGCTGCCAGGCAAACACTACAAGAGCAGGTTCTCCGATACCACCAAGTTCAGTGCCACCGCAAGAAGGAATGGCAAATGCCGGAGTCAGTGTCATTCATACACTACGAAGGGAAATACACTTGTGAAGCAAATCAACATAAGAATGACGGATCTAAGATGGAACGTTGAACAACAACAGCAGGATATGTGTATTCTTCATTCCAGGCTCATCTTCATGACGGTCCTTCAAGAAATGAGGTTCTTTAAGACCTTTCTCCAACACCACTCTCCAAGATCCATGAAGGGTGAAACCGAAACACTCGCGAATCTCCAAACGCTCCTGGAAATTGTGTCCATCTGCTTCTGCCCACCTAGAAATCTGCCGTATCCAATCATTCATTGGACCGTTGGAGGGCCAAACTGATACAATAAATGCTTTTTTGAAGCCACGCTGAATATTGCTGCGAATCAGTAATGCAAACCGAATCAGCCCAAGTGGTGGAGTGCCAACACTGATCTTCTCTGTCAGCCATGGTGTGGTGAAGTCGAAGATGTGCATCTTTCTCCTCCGGCTCTCAAGGTCTGCCAGAGGAAATTGAGCACGATTCATCGGAAGCCATGGAGGGTGCAATATGTAATCAAGAATCTCAGCCTTGAAGTCCTCTTGTGTGAGGATAGGTGGTGGGGCACAAGAGAGTAAGGATGCAAGCTCTTGCTCATTATGGGCATGTGCATATGCCTCCTCAATGTACAACAAATCCACCTTGGCAGTGTAGGGGTGGGAACCGTATCCGACATTGCTGCATTCATGAACTGAAGGTTTCGAGCATTCATCTCCTTTGTCACACGGCGAAGGACATCGTCTCGCAGAGACAAGTTTTTGAAGTAGAGACATGCTTGGAATGGAGAATTGGCTGCCCATTTACGCCTCGTGCACCAAACCCCCAACAGTCCTTGACCCTCAAACTCATTCAGCCAAATCAATGCACTGTCTTTCAATACCAGCTTGCACTCCACCACATACCATACACCCACTGCAACTGGTACATGTTGATCAGTTTGCGGGCCCGTCAGTATCGGTCTGGGATTTGGGGGCAGAAATGCTCGTGGGCCTGTTGGTATTGGCCTGCCGACTCTCGAGACAGTAGCTGAGGATGTTGTGGCAGTGAAAGAACAAGAATTGAGAGACGGACGAGGAGACAGACGGTGGGAAAATCGATCCAGAGGGACTCCTGGGGGAGTCTCTTTCTGTCCAATGGCTCCTCTTTGGGCAATAACTTCTTGTGCAACCAGAGGAGATCGATGACGGGGAGGGGGGCTTGTAGATCGATTTCTGGAAGATAAGGGAGGGTGATCATGAGCATCATGAGCAGATGAAGGACGAGAACGAGTGGGAGAGTGGGAACGAGAGTGACGGCGGGGAGGAGCAGGCGAAACATGAGAATTGGAGGCCTGGGAGTCAGATCAATGGCAAGAACAAATAGCCAAAGGACAAGAGCGGGAAGGGGAATGGGAGCGAGAGCGATGGTGAGGAGAACAACCGGCAACAGGGCAAGAGTGAGAGGGAGAACGGGAGCGAGAGCCACGGCGAGAACGAGCGGCCCGGGGGCGAGAGCGAGAAGGGGAATGAGAGGGAGAGCAATGGTGAGGAGGACGAATGGCCACAGGGCAAGAGCAAGAGGCAGAATGGGAGCGAGAGCGACGAGGAGGATGAATGACCAAGGGGGGAGAGCGAGAGCAAGAGCAAGGACGGCGGGGAAGACAACTGCTGGGAGAAAGGGCGGACTGTAGCTGTACTTGACTCCCAGAATTGGGACCAGGAGAAGAATTGTGCACATCTCTCTTCTGCACATCATCTCCCTCGATCTCTTTGAATTGCCTGTGAAGTCTCTTATTGCGCTTCTTTTCATTGGAGAGGATGCTCTTCTTATTCGTCCAATGGTCTTGAAGATATAATATGCCTGCAGTTGTGGGGGGGGCTTTGTTGCCAACCGACCACTTGCCTCGCTTCCTGCCAGCCTCGGCCTTGATACGCTTGACAACCCCGTGCTCTGCTTCTTTGTTGCCATTGTACGCCCTATTGAGTAATTCTCTTGCCTCCTGGATGGATTTATTTGCCTCTTCCTCCTCTTTTTGCTTCTTGGCTTGTCGTTTCTTGAATGCACTGTCAGATTCACTGGAATGCTGAGCCAAGTCCATTGTCTCTGGCCACCCTCCACGATCCGTACCATCACTCTCATAGTCCTCAGCGTCCAGAAAATCATGAGGCCCCTCAGCCTCAACCTGAAACTTGTCACCCGGTTCCGACGCTGAAGACCTGGGCTCTGAAGCACCTCAGGCAGATAGATTTGGACCCTTTGGGTTGGCTTTTACTGCACAGGAGAGGACCCAAAGGGTCCCCCAACCTATCACAGACCCATGGGTTGGACAAATATTGACCCATGAGGGGACAGCACTAAACCATGGTTTTGGCATGGTCAGGGCAGGGTATTGCCA
>MU128958.1:260866-271446 GCA_014904985.1 Hydnum rufescens UP504 | reverse complement strand
TGGTTTGACCTCTAACCCATGGGTCTGACCTCTAAACCCATGGGTTGACCCCCAAACCCATGGGTTTGACCTCTAGACCCATGGGTTTGACCCCCAAACCCATGGGTTTGACCCCTAGACCCATGGGTGACCCCAAACCCATGGGTCTGACCTCTAGACCCATGGGTCTGACCACCAGACCCATGAGTTGGCCATGAACAACCCTGAATATTACTACTATATTGGGAAGACCATATATGGCAGAATGACATAAGATTATTATGTAATTGATTACATAATATTTCCATATATGGTAATATTATTTACCAGGATACTTCCATATATGGTCATATTATGTAATTAGTTATGTAATTGTATTACATAATGCTTATGTAATGGTTCCATATATGGTAATAGTTTAGATGATAACATTACCATATATGGAGATATTATGTAATTATATTACATAATATTGCCATATATGGTATACAGCAGTGGTTTGAGATGAAAATGTTCATAGCACATGAAGGAGTGGTTGGATTTTGTTGAAATAACATTCATTGGAAAGGGGGGATCAAAATGGATTGAATGGTGGCACAAACATCATGATCTAGAAAGAATTGATGGCAGGGGGTGGGCAGGGACATTGGAAACAGGAAATCTGAGGCAGCTCCACACTGGAGCCACCAAAATAATCATCCTCAGAGATGAGGATAGAGCACCATGGGATGCACCCATTGGTCCAAGAAAGAAGGAAATTGATGGAGAAATGGGGGAGATATGGATGCCAGCTCATCAGGGAGAAAAATGCCCATAAAACATGAACCACTGGTCCAATTTTATTACAACCAGGACCATTGGAAAGAGGGAATCAAGGGCTTTCATTTAACTGGATATTGAAAAAAAAAAGTCAAGGATTCCCCCTGCAATGTGAGATAGAAGCCCACAGCCACACAGCAACAAGAGCTGGATTGATCACTTGCCGGGTCACCAAGCAATCGCGTTCTATCCTGCCCCTGCATGCTGGAGGTGGCTGGGGTGGATCCTCAGGTATGACAGAGGTGCCACACGGGCAGCTCTGTCTCCTCAGAGGTGGTGTTGAGCACAGCATTGAGTATGTTGCAACTCAACACTGGCAATTTCCAGGTTTTTTGCTCAATAAGGCAACTCCCAGTCAGTCACCTGATGCTGTAGCTGGGGACTTGAAAATTTGCACAGAGTATGATGCCATTATGCACTAATCATGTGCCAAAAATTAGCCCAATCCATGCACTCAAAGAGGGGGAACTGGGTAAGGGGGACTGTGTCAGGGCCACGCTGCGACAAGGGCACCAAACAAATGTAAACACAAATAATTCTGGCTAAGTCCGGTGTAAGTCCGCTAAGTCCGCAAGAATCCAGGCAAGAATGAGATAAGGAGGTTAGGGGTGTTGGAGGAGCGGTCCAGCAGCCCGGAAGGGACTAGGCGGAAATGAGCACAGCGGTCCTTAAGCTCGTGGAGTCGACTGGATAATACTCGGAGCTGTAGTCCGGAGTAACAGCAGAAATCCTGAGATTATGTAATATGAATATGGAATACATGAAGGCTGACCTGTAGTCAGGAGTAACAGCAGAAATCCTGAGAGACCAAAGCTGGGGTCTCTGGACTTTGCTCTCGGACTACTTATACATGATGACTATACTACATGGGGAGTGATCGCTAAACTGTGGGTGGTTACAAGGGGGACGGGAACAGGAACAGGAACTCGGCCAGGGGGCAAACCGGAAGCAATGGGAAATGAAAGGGAAATGAAACCAAGATAGGGTTGGATCAGAGTCAAACCGGAAGCAAAGTGGACTTGGGCGAAGGAACTAAGTGGAGAACTGGACTGGAGGTGGGTGGACAAGGACCGGAGTGATCTGGAGTGGACTGGAGTGGATCGGAGTGGACCAGAGTGGATCGGAGTGGACCAGAGTGGACTGGAGTGGGGGACAAACCCTGACAACATCCATGAGATGAAGCAGGCTGGGATGGGCAAATGGTTGCGAGATCGAGTCCATCGAGCTAATGAGCATCTTAATGAGGCATTGGCAGTTGTGGATGCATGTCCTCATTGGTTGGACTTAGATGGACTGCTGGCCCAGTTCAAGGAACAATGTGAGTTCCAAACTAAATCAGTTGACCGTAAGTAGCTCCCTTATTGTGGGATTGAGAATAATGCTAATGTCAAGTCTTGTAGGGCAATCGTGAACAAAAGGGATGCGGGCGATTGAGCAAATATTAGTGCTTGAGGGGGCATTGGAATCGCAGTGGGGGATCTTGGTGATGCTTTCGAAGGAGTTAGGAGGCTTAGTGAGGGATGATAGTGTCGGAGGTCAAAGCTTGCACAAGGAGTGGAAGGAGAGGGTTTGGATTGCCAAGGACTCAATATCATGCCTTGAAGAGAACATTGCCAAGAAGATAAAGGCTCTTCGACTTCAAGATCGCACATCTGCAGACTGACTGGCTAGTCTCAAGAAAGACAAGTGGATCAACCTTCAACTCAATATACGAGTTCTTCGAGACCAGTTGCTCAAGAAGCTTCATGCACAAAAGTTTGAGCTTGCCAACTTAGAGCGTGCCCACACCAGTCGGGCCATGGGTATGTCATTTGTTATTGTCAAAGTCTGGATCTCAGAAACGAATAGGGATGAAGACCAGAAAACCAAGGCGCATGTCGAAAAGGCTGTGAAGCACCGAGCACCAGGCATTGATGTGACACTGAACAAGTACAATGCCTTGCAGAAGGATATGCTAAGGGAACGGGGAAAGAATGGTGTGAAGAGGGATGCCTATGTTCCCCCGGAGCTGTCGATAGAGGGATTATACAAGTTGGATGTTGATCAGGACATATGGCAAAATGCAGACATGGCAGACTTCAAGGGAGGGAAGGTTCCACTATGGCTCTCAGATATGGAGGTTTGGGATGGGATACGGGCTGCTCAGGAGGTTAAGAGCTGTCGGGAAGAGCTTTTCTGATGTGAATGGGAGCACTCAAACCTTCGTCTATGGCTTCTGAATGACTATGAGGTGGTACGACGAGTCTTTGAGTTCAGCAAAGGTATGTACTACAGGTTTAAATCCAATTCATCTATGCTCATGGAATTATCAATTCCTAAAGATGATGAAGTTGCATTCTTTGCACTTCTTCGACTTCGCATTCTCTATGATTGGATGAAGACTTGGGAACAGGACTTACTGGGGATTCCTGCCCCTGCTGGTGTGGCTGATTGGAAAGATATTTTGGAGCCACCCCCAATCCATTGTGCCTGGGCATGTAGGCAGGGCCAGCAGGAGAATCGAAGTTGGGTTAGTATTGATGATGGTGATGCAAGCTCGGATGATGAAGATAACGTGGAATTGGAGCCAGCGGGAGAGACTGATGATGCGGACTTAGTAAATGACTTGGATCATGTCATAGGGACCAGTGACTTCTTGGATTAGACTTAGAGTAGGGGGGATGAACATGTACGACATAGTAAAGATAAATGCTAGTAACTTCAACTAAGTGCCTTGTAAGCTACCCAAGTTGGGCCCAAGTCTCACACTATTTTCCGAGTTGATGAACTTGAACCTAAATTTGGGCCCAAGTGGACCCAAAAGCTTCTCATGCCGCTACAATTATTGATCTTTAGGCTGATGTTGGGCCCAACTATCTATGGGCCTCCATAGGTACCTATTCTGCCCCATTTTTCTACCTTTCATTGACAATAAAAGTGGCAGACCAGCCTGAGTATGAACTTGAATGGGCAACCCACATATTCTGGAGAGCAACCTGGCTATTAGGACCCCTTTACACTGCTTCCAACTTCTGGTCCAAGTGTCCCTGCCTTGATGGGTCAACACCTTGGGCATTAATACTACCATCTCCTTCCCTTGATTTCTTCTCTTGTCCTTCAACAGACATGTTCTTGTTTTATTACAGTCCTTCAACAGGCATCCTGCGTCTCAAAAAACCATGCTAACTATGTGTTTCCCTCATCTTTGCTTTGTCTTTACCATAGTTAATATTACAATAGAATTAATGTGCAGAGCACATGTATGAGGTTCCAAAACTGTGCAAGTACATCAGTTGAACCCCAATTAGGGCCTAATTGGGCCCTAATCAGGACCCAAGTTGAAACCAGAATGGTGGATTGGGGCCCCAATAGTGTCTGGTACCTACTTAGGTACCAAATCATGCCCCAGAATAGATACCTAAGAAGGGGGTCACATACGGCTGCCCAAGGTGAGGTTTGGGATGGACGAGTCCAATGCTGTCACCACCCCCTTGCCCAAGAAGCTCATTTTGCTGGCTGCGACTGATGCAGAAGCAGAAGAGGCTCACAACTTCCTGTATCTTGAAGCCATTGGATCACTCATGTATGCTATGACAGGAACCGACCCCGACATTGCCTATGCTGTCAGTGCCCTATCCCGATTCACTACCCACCCTGGCAGTAAACACATTTCTGCAATCAAACACCTCTTCCACTATCTCTGAGGCACCATCAACCTTGGCATTACATTCTCATGCAATGGTGGAGGCCTTGTCGGGTACAGTGACTCAGATTACACAATGGACCCCACCACTCGCAAATCCATATCTGGCACCACATTCATGCTGGCAGGGGGACCAGTCTCCTGGAGCTCCAAACAGCAGCCCCTGGTTGGACTATCCACAATGGAGGTCGAGTACATTGCAGCTGCTGAGGCCTGCAAATAAATTGTCTGGCTGCACTGCTTACTTCATGAACTCGGCCAAGACACTTCCTCAGCCACCACACTGTTCATTGACAACTGCGGCACTCTTCTCCTTGCCAAAAACCCTGTCAATCACTCCCACACCAAGCACATTGACACTCACTACCATTTCATCCACCAATGCATTGCCACCAATTCCATTAATGCTCAATTAATCCCCACAGCCAACAACCCTGCCAACATCTGCACAAAACCACTAGGGAAGCAGAAGCTGACACATCTATGCAACCTCCTTGGACTATCCAAGGTCACTCCATAGGACCCAACTCTAGGGGGCACTTGGAGTGAGGGGGCATGTTGAGCATCAGACACTCCGAGCACCAATGCAAAGTCCACTTGCTGCTACAGGCAAGTAACTCCGCTTGCCAATAGTGGCCCATGGCCCAATCTCCTATATATACCCAATGTTTTCCTGCAGTGCAATAACTGTTTCTATGCTGGTGATCATGCTACAGGCAAGCTCCTTTGCCCACCTGTAATCACACCTTCTGTAGTCTAATCCATAACTGTTTCTATGCCAGTGATCGCGCTACACAACTATACTCTTTGCTGTGTCTTGGTCTTTTCCAAAAAAAACATAGAGTAGTGGGACAATGATTTGGGCACATTGCTTGAATTGTGACTGGAAGCCTGAGGCTTCATGGATGATCTAGGACATGAAATTAGTATGAGAAATTATATGAGTATATGGAGGCATGAACACTTTTGTAGAAACATTCATCAACTGTGAATGTGGGGACCCCTTCCTCATGGCAAGTGTGGTGGACACTGTCAAGGATTTGGCATCATGAGTCTACTTCATTTGGGAACATGTTCTGTTTCAAAATATGAACATGGAAATCATGTAGTGCCACAGCAACTGCTAGTGCAAATCCAGGCTCGGTGCTAGACTGCTTGAGATCCTTCAATGGGAGGTGTGATAATTTGGGCCCCCTCACTATCATGTCAGCATCACTGTCATCATCGCCCGGATGGTCACTATCTCTTGCAGCTGATGATGATGAGACATTTCAAGAGTGGCCAAGTGTGGATGCCCTTTTTAGTGCCTTCATGAAATGAGACTGGTAGGATAGATACATTGCATGGAATAATAATAACAAGCATACCAGTTTCCCAGCCACTCCACCAACAGTAGATGTGTTATTCACTCCCAGGGGTGGTGTTGCCCACAATCTATTGGTGTGGACTCCTGGGCATAGGAGCGAGATGACCTTTGCTGTGATTGGGAGCCCTAGCATGGTGTCTGACTATCCCATTAGAGTATAAGCCAGTTTGGTCATAGTTAGGTTTAGTCATGCTTACAGATCAGGGCTTCTTCTCGGCTCTCTGGGGATCCAGAGACATGCCTTTTTGAGATAGGTCAGTAACAGTGAGAGTTCTCTTCAGTGTCTTTCCAGTCACTGGAGTATCTGGTGCCGATGATGTAACTGGTTCAGTGTCAGATACCTCATCATCAAAGTACTTCACAGTTTTCTATGTAGTGGGAAGTCATGTGAGTATTAAAGATATTCATCACAGAGGGCACATACATTAGAACCATGGGCCAACACACTTTTTGAGATACTCAGTGGTCCACTTGTGGCAGTGCATCAGTGACAAAGCACCTCATCTTCTTGTGCTTGCCTCACAGCAATTTTGGCATCCTCCTCAGCATATGTGGTGTCATGTCCTTGAGGGGAGTAATCAAATGCATGATCCCCCAACTCTTCAGATGGCTTGACTACAAACAACATGGTGAGTGAAAAAAAAAAAAAAAACCTAGTAGATCATGCACCACTCTGGTCCTCATCATGTTGTCCATCATGCTGAGAAATATAATGTGTAAATAAGAAAGGGAATTAAAAAAACAAAAAAAAAAAAAAACTCCCTAGAGATGGAGTGTGAGGGCCTGCATCTGAGAGAATGGCAGGGGTGACATCGCTCATCTGTCCAGGCCCAACTTTGGCTTCAGCCTCAGTTGCTTTTCAAGGGGCAAGATTGGCACGTCTTGTCACAGCTGCCTTCTTACCTGCCTCAACTCACTTGGCCTTTGTGGTTGCACTAGCCAGTTTTGGGATTGCTGGCTCAGCCCTGTTATCTGGGTCAGCAGGCTTCTTGGTTTTAGTTCCTGTGTTTGACCAGGTTCTGTGCTTCATCAGTGGAACTTGAGCAAAAGAGGGGGAAAAATGAAAGTTGACAGCGACTCCATGAACTTGAACTTTGAAATTTTCACCACAATAACAAAGCCAAACTTGGCACATGGGGTCCATCAATTTTTCAATGCCCAAATCTCAACCAAATAGGACATCAGCCCATGAGCCATGCCCATTCTGTGGCAAGGCAGTCCATATGTCAGGTGGAGGTGTCTTAAACCACATTGCTCACACTGCATCATGCCACCAGCAACATGATGCAAGGATCAAAACAATTACTCACAGTTCTGACTCCCTTGCACTAGATGACAACAGCCTAGGCCACAGCCAGGGCTCAAGCAATGAATACTTTGGCATTGATGGTGTTAATTCTGAGCATAGGGAGAATGAGGCCAACACAGACCCTAGTAGTATGGATGGGTACAATGTGCCCACCCCTGGACATCAAGTTGACACAAATATCAACAACAGCACACCTACCAGCACAGGCTGGTCAGACAGTCTTAGGGGCCTTAAAAGGTATGTCATTTTGATATCTGTATAGTGCCTGATAGGCTTGTATTATGTTTGATATCAAAAAGTGATCAAAAGAGTCGGGTTTGAGCTCAATTTGAGATCAATTTGAGATCAACTTTGGAACTTGTAGAATTCTGCAATGCTGTACTGTGGTGCAGACGAGACATTTTATTATGCAAAGCATTTACATGGTTAAAGGAAATATCATTCTGAATCCAAATCTAGTTCTACAATTGCTTGGTCCACTGCAGCTATCAAACCAGCTTCCTCCAGCTCAAAGAACTCCTCCAGCTCACCACCCTCCGAGTCATCATCTGAACTTGCATCAAAATCATCAAGATTCCTTCTACTTTGAGAATTATGGTCCAGGCATGGTGGGGTTGTAGTGGCAACTAAAGATTCTTGTTCCAATTGCACTCGGACATTAGACTGAATGCCATAATGTTGATGTAGCACCAAAGGCATTCAAACCAAGTCCCAACTTGGAGCACCAGGAGCAATGGGCACTTGGACTATGTCCTTTTTCCAAGCTGTCATCCAGTCATACAGTTGGTGTGCCCACAGAAGCCCAAAATATGAGACATCTTCATCCTTGGATCCCATGAAGAGGTCCATTGCAGCTGAATACTCTTCATGGAACCACATCCAAAGGTTGGCATGCTCACCCTTGCACCTCTCAAGCTCCTGCTGGCAGCTGGCCACCTCCTGTGAGATCCGGATACCTTCTTTGACTGAGGGATCTGCCAACCAAGGGGGCACAACTCCATCCGGGAAATCCACAATATCGCCTCGAGAATCTTCCCATATATCTTGATCCACATCCAGCTTGTACAGGCCATCCATTGTGAGCATCGGCGGAATGTATGCATCTCTCCAAATACCTCCCCTTCCCCTAAGCGCAACCAGTTCCTTTAGCCTTGCATTGTATTTCTTTACAGTAGCATCAATCCCGCCGGATTGGTTTTTCACAGCTTTCTCAACATGGGCCTTTGTCTTCTGGTCCAAGATGTGACTCGAGTTTGCACGGTCCAATGTGGCAAGCTCAAACTTCCTAGCCCTCAGCTTCTTCAGAAGTTGCTCACGAAGTGCACGGAGGTTCAGCTGAATATTGACCCATTTATCCTTCTTGAGCCTATTTAACTCAGATGCAGACGCACAGTTGGTTAGCTGCAGCTCATCGGTCTTCTTGTTGATTGTGGTCTCCAATCACCGAATGGCCTCCTTCAGCAGCCTGACTTTTTCCTGCCACTCCGCCTGCACTTCATTGCTTGCAGTCATGTCATCTTGGACCAAATCATTCCCCTCAGCAATCAAATCCTTGAGATTCCCTCGCTGAGCCTCAAGGGTTGCTGTCAGAGATATGATCTGTTCCACAGCTCGGGCACCTTTTGTCTGAGACTGGCATGAAACAGGTTGGCTGTGATATTCTCGTTGGGCTTTGAACTGCTCCATTAAGTAACTGGGAGAGCGGTCACCAAGCTTCATCTCTGCCTCTTCTAGGCAGTGCTGCAACCGATCAATTCGACCTTGGAGCCACTTTCCCATTCCCATGTGCTTCCCTTCATCAATGTGCTCCACCTGGAGGTCAAGAATGAAAAGATGCCGGTGATAGCCTGTCACCCGCAGCCCAGGGATAAGCCTGTGAAGCTCACTCCAAAACCGCTCACACCCTTCACCATCTGAGAGTCCCCAGAGCTCTGATTTGCAAGGATGATACCAGAGCTGGCATGCCCATTGATGACCATATATGCATGGAAAATCGAAACCCCCCACTCCAAGCGAGGCAGCCATTCCAGCATGAATCTCCACTTTTTCAGAGTCTGGTCCATCTGACAGCCAATGTCATACAGCGCCCCAATTCTCCAGTGACTTGGTACATGTTTCAGGATGGTGTCCAACAGCGCAAAGACATAGAACTGCTTCTTTCCTGCAGTCCACATGTTTGCAACAGCAAGTGGTATGTCATGATGGCACAGTAGAGCTATTACCCCAGTATCTTCAAAATACTGGGTTGATGCCTTCACGTGATCTTCATCTGCAGCAATAAATGACTGCTGACATGCATCATAGGCCGAGTTCAGTGCATGGAGGCCTGGTTCCACCGTATCATCCTCCGGGCGATCTGTGTAATAATTCGGTGCCCTCATTGGCTGTGCATTTCGGTCCCATGCATGCTGGCCTTGCAGGATGAGTCTCCAGGATTTTCCTTTCCCAGGACTCCAAATAGTCCCTCAACAACATGATTGTCTTGGGTGAAGTGACTGGGGGATCGCATGCCCCTGTCTCTCCCTCATGACCATGTCGTCGGTCTTCGTTGCAAATCTGCTTAAGTTGGAAATTTGCATCAATGCAAACTATGAGCTGGACTCTATAAGTTTCATTGCAGTTAGAATGACTATTATCCCGGCTTGTCACAGATATTAGCCTACTCATGGCATACTACATGTGTCTGTATGATTTCCTCCAAAACAAAGTGGGCATCACAACCTCAAGTATTCACTGGGGCGGGTATGGTTGGCAGGAATGAAATTTGGGCAGACATCAGGAGGCAGATCGGTAGACACACGAGTGAGAACGGTGGCAGGAGCATTAACTGAAGCATTTGTAGGAGTTGAGTTTGCAAAGAGCTTCGGATCACTCTGAACATTGAGATATCCCTGCTCATGTACCGGCATTCTCTCATCCAACTCTGAGATCAACCCTCTCTTATCATCCTGCACAATTCGAGTAATCTCTGCCCTGACCAACCAAACAAGCACCTGATAGTGCACAAGCGCATTCGCAAAGCGTTGTTGAAATGAATCTCCTGTTGCAAACTCATACCCATGAGCTTTGAGGTACTCGACCAGAGTCATGGCCCATGCTCTTTCATTGGGTGCCGTATGAAGAAATAGGGAGGCCACAAATTCAAGCATGTCAAGACTGACTGCCAATGTGGGGAAAAGAGGTGCACATGGGAAGAAACTGCGCTCGACAAGCTGGATGGCAGCCAGACGGCATACACAGACCGTCAGCACAACCTCTTCCAGCACCTTGGTCAGTCATCTAAGCCTACCTAGTTAGGTACCACTTTTGGGGCAGATAATGGTACCTAAGTAGGTCCCATCACTATTCGGCCGAAATGGCATTTTACGGTCTGCACCTTCTGGCTCAGAATTGCCGAAATGGCCGAAAATTGGCCGAAAGTGCCG
>MU128958.1:244760-258132 GCA_014904985.1 Hydnum rufescens UP504 | reverse complement strand
TGAAAAAATTGAAAAATGCCCGGAACGTGCAATTATAGCTAATCGCCTATTTTAGGGTGCCATATATACCATAAATATAAATGTGGCCAACGATGTGTAGAAAGTGGCCCAAATCCCCTTGCAATTAGCTATATCATGCCTTATTGAGCTCTGACTTATTATCATCGTCGTTATCGCATTTTTTGGACAGATATTTATTTATATAGTATCTATTACACATGTACATGCCTGCTATTAATGTGTATTTGTGCTTGTGTAGCGCCAGCACTTGGGTGCTTCTTGAGTACCGGCAATTGCCGGCGTTGAATCTACATCTCTTCTCCCATCTTCATAACCACATCAGGCAACTTGCCTGAAAAGGCAACACACGGCCACACACCCGCGACTCGCGGGTGTGTGGTCATAAAGGTGAGTCTTCTTCTCTGTAGATACAACGGCGCAAAAAGAGCAGCGAAACTGCTTTGTTTTTGCGCTGCTTTGAACTTTTTTACTAACAACCGTTATTATTCTAGGTTCATAAGGTCATAGCCTGGTCCCTGTGCCAAAGGATGGGGCCCAACCGGCAGGCCCCATACGGTAATATGCGAACCGAAAACACGCCAAACGAAACGACACGACCCAACGACGCGACCCAACGACGCGACCCAACGACGCGACACCACGCGATGCGACACCACGCGATGTGAAACCCAGCGACACCAAACCCAACACCAAACCCAGCGACGCAAAACCCAGCGACGCAAAACCCAGCGGCGCCAAACCCAACGAAACCAACACCCAGCGAACCAAGCCCAAACAGAAAACGCTGAGAGGTGGCGACACACCAGCCTGAGTGGCCGAGCGAACCACACACCCGCTGCGGCGGGTGTGTGGTTCTATATAAATTAAGTCCATTTTCCCACCCGGCGCAAAAAGAGCAGCACTTGCTGCTCTTTTTGCGCTGTTTTTAAATTTTTAACTAATGTTTTATTTCCTATTCTAGGCCAGGATATCCCCCCCCCCCACAACTGAAAGCCCCCGCGTCACGCGAATCAGAATGCCCGAACGGGCGAATAAATGAATGACGGCGGGCACACGATGCCACCAAGACGAAAGTAGGGAGCCACACACCCGCTGTGGCAGGTGTGTGGCAATATTAGCTATGTATTTTTTTTTAATAGCTACAAACACGCAAAAAGAGCAGCAGTTGCTGCTCTTTTTGCGCGAGTCTTGATATAACTAACGTTTTATTTCTATTCTAGGTCAAGCTGTCCAACCTCAGTGCACGAACCCACGGACCTCGAGCCAACGAGTGCACCACCAACAAAACCCCGCCCATACAAAACCACGGACCAGAAGAGCAGGAGGATAGGGCCACACACCCGCTGCAGTGGGTGTGTGGCCATATTATGTATGTATTCTTTTAATTTTAGTGAACACATGAACTTACACCATCGAGCCCGAATCTGCCGACCCACCAACGAAACCCGGTGCGACCCCGGACCACAAACCTGAACAACATGCCGCAAACGAAAACCGGGGACGAAACCCCGCATGACCGCACGAACGAAAACCACGAACGAAACCACGAACGCCCGTACGAACGAAAACCGTGAACACCCCCTCAACGGTCTGCCCAAATGGAGCCCAGGCCCCCGGCTGGGGCATACGAGCCACACACCCGCTGCAGCAGGTGTGTGGTGGATTTAAGGTACTTTTCTTTGACTAATGTGTTATCTATTAACCTGGCCCACCACCTACAAACCCGAGACCCGCATGAACCCCCCCTGTGGTGGCAGACCCCGGGGGGGATAATATGTATATAATAATAATAATAATAATAATAATAATAATAAATAGTAGGAAGATCCTTTCGTCTTCATGTTGCTGACTCGGGCTGGCTTTATGGAAGTGGATTTCGTTCGACCCATACCGATGTGGATCACACGAAAGACATCTGGTTTTTTCGAAAGGATCACGGGAAGTGTTATGGTGTATGGGTGCAGAATATGGTCTGGGAGGTGGCTGGTATGTCGTGGGATTTGGGGTTAAGCCCACGTAAGTCACTACTAAACTCTCTTTTGGTTCACGTCTATTTCGAAAAAACTAGCCACTTTTCGCCTTGTTCTTATGAGGTGTATGTAGAATGCGAAAAGTTTTCATGGGCACCTGTGAATCGTACATATCCACCTTCTCAAGGCAAACTGACCCATACCAAAGTTGTCGGTTAGTCTGAATGATGCATAATTCACCTAAAAAAGAAATACTTCCGAATTGTGGGAGGTTTGAAATGCCTAAAAGGACAATCAACAAAAAGTCGGGTTTTTATTGATGAATACGAGGGGCACTCTTAACCAAGTAAAAGTCTGAGGTGGCATACACTAGACATAGAAACACGAAGATGGAAGAAAATTTCAAAGGAAGATCATTTCGCTTGGGACCTATTTCACTCTTGGGTGTATCAAAAAGGCCTCTAATTTTGGCAAGGATCCAGCAAGCTTCTCCAAATGGAATCTTGTGATGACAGGAAGGAGCGCCCCATGTTCGCCCAAATCGGATGTCAAGACCGAAGGCAGAAGGCAATTAATCGCAGAAGGGAATCCACTGATGACTAGTTTGGGAAGGAGGGATAGCCTGACACAACGCGGCAGATAGTTTGTAATTAGCTCAACTATTAATAGTTCAAGCTTTAACACAAAAATGAGGTTTCTGAAGTTTCAGAAAGAAGCTCCGGGCCACATGGTTCTGTTGGTCGCGTGGGGGTGGTGATGCAAACGTGAAGGCACGAAATAGGCGCACGTCGCACAACAATAGCTATTACCGCGATATGTATGTATGTTATATCCTATGATCGCCTTTTTAAAATTCGTGGCAGTTTCTTTCCACCCTTTACTGGTACGCGGTGCTCTGGCCTTTCGGCGTTCTGAGCTGTTGCCGTGTGTTTTTATGCTTGGTCTTTTCCACCAAGTCTTCGCAAGCATTCCCCACCTTGCCTGATTGTCATTCGGTTCCATTTACTACACGCGCCCAGGCCCCATTCCTATGGCAACAGACTAGTCACTAGCAGAACTGTCACTGCCTAAGGTATATGGTCGTAGATGGCTGCTGATACATCGCTCACTGTCCAAGCAACTGGGATGTCACCCCAACAATTTACAACTGCGAGCTGTCGTCAATATGTCCCATCAGATATTTCATTAAGAACCAGTTCTTTTTTAATGCGACAGTTTCTCGCTCAACATGTCCAGGCATGTACTCGTCACACGTGCTGTCACAATTCTCAAAACACTGGATAAGTGTCAAACTATACCCGCGGTTTTGTTACAGTCCACCACTAAATCCGTGCTGCCAGTTGTGCGAATCAGACTCTCATTTTTATCTCACCCTAATAAACAGTATCTCATCAACCCTCTCAAATGCATTTGCGTATGGTTTCACAACAGATATACATACAACTAAATTGCCATGCATCTTCTTGCACAAGAATATGTTTTTCGAACTAGTTATAGACTTCAGTACCTCAAATACATACTGATTCATACACCACGTCTCTCTAAATGCTACAGGTAGGGTCACACACAGTTCAGACTTAAGATATGCCACTATGCCATGACCTCTTGCAATAACAACCGAAACTCTATTTTTATTATCGCGATCACAACATCATCCGTCACCGACTCCCAAACGCATTGGGGGAATGTGTTCACACCACAGCTGTGTCTGAAGACAATTATATAAAGCACATCTTGTAGAAAGAAACAGCTCTTCTTTTTTTTCGAACTGTTATCTCTCGCACATAAAACATCTATACATATACGTCACCACTCTCTTTATGTATATCATCCAAGCAAATCGGGTAGTGTTCACACGCAGTTCCAACTGCAGTCGCCCTAATCCATGCTGCTCTTGCATGAACCAACAGGCTATTTTTTATCTCACCCACACATATGTCATCCGTCACCCACCTCATACTGCAAACGATTGGGTATGTACACTGGGTTTTCGGCATTGCAGTACGCGACTATCTACATTGCAATCTCTTGAGCAATACAGCTCTTTTTTCAAGCTGTAATGTATCCGGTGTCACATACATCATTCTGTCTCCCTCAATCTTTTTTCACAACAAAGCACTCCGGTGTGTCACCACAGTTTTGTTCTCATATCAATTAGCAACCTCTTGCATGGAGGATCTATTTTTTCAAAGCGTATGCCAAGGTGCGTCGTTACATCGATAATTGAACAACTCGCACACATATCATAAGACGCAACTGCGATCGAAACACTGCGAATTTCGATCTGCTATCAACATTATCCATGCCATTCTCTTGTGCAAACCAGCTGCTCTTTTCGAATATCTAGTTCCCACTAGAAGTTTAAATGTTGTCAGCCATCGGCAATAGATATGAGGATAGTGTCACACCTGTCAGTTTCACTGCAGTTCCTCTATATGCCAGTAAGATTGCAGATGAGTAAACTATGCAGAAATCAGCCATCCATCATATGTCATGTTTAAATTTAATTTTTTCTGTCGCACTGACGGAGAATGACATCCTTTGATGTTGTAGAAGTGGCCCATATCCCCTTGGCAATTAGGCTCATATCTCCTATCTATGCTTATTGACCGCTCTTGGACTTATTTTCTAAATTGTAAAATGGCTCATCAACATGACATTCGTTTGATTCATGCCTCTGCTTTCCACTAAATGTTGGCTGCAGTCGTGGCTGCCAAAGAAGAGAGGGCGACGAATGCGGAAAAACCAAGAGCTAACCTTTTCTAGAGTCGAGTGACAAGAATAGAGCCTTCCTCCACCTCAATATCCAAAAAGGCGAGTCAAATATGGCCCCTTCTGTACCTGGCGTCTGTCTGAAGACTTGCCATTCCCTTTGCCCTCCTTGAAGCCTTGGTACTACCAGATCAATTACTCACTGTGTTAAGAACCCTTACACATTCTTCTGATACTTCAAGACTGGATTCTATGGTGTATGTAGCATATTGCAGCGAAACAAGCGCAGAGTAGAGCATAATTAGCATAGAGTAGGATCGGACAACGGAATTATATGGCGTGGGCATGCACCTTGATCGTAAATCATTGCTCCAAGCAGTAGGATGGAACCAGAGAGTGTTACGGCGAATCATGACTCCAGTGCACCTACATGACGGTTTGAACGGTGCGGTGCTTCAAGTACTTATCACAGATAAGCCCTATCCTCCCTCGCATAATGTAAGAGTTGGCCACCCATTCGACCGCTTTGCGATTCTCCATGCGTTTCATGGAGTGACGGAAAACAGAACGTCCCAGACATCGGGGGAGGACGAAAAATCTTTAACCGGGTAAACAATATTGTTCCGGAGGCCAGAGGATATAAACATCGGTCCCTCAGACAGTACGCGCGAAAACAGGCATGGCTTCCAATTCAGTTTTTGGCCCAATTCATGCGTGCTAGATTATATAATTGGTTTAGTTATTTATTATTATTATTATTATTATATTATTAATATATACATATTATCCCCACGGGGTCTGCCCCACCCAGGGGGGGTTCATGGGGTCTCGGGTTTGTAGGTGGTGGGCCAGGTTAATAGTAACACATTAGTCAAAGAAAATACCTAAATCCACCACACACCGTGCTGCAGCGGGTGTGTGGCTCGTATGCCCACAGCCGGGGGCCTGGGCTCCATTTGGGCGACCGTCGAGGGGGTGTTCACGGTTTTCGTTCGTACGGGCGTTCGTGGTTTTCGTATCGTGGTTTATCCGTTCGAGCGGTCGATGCGGGGTTTCGTCCTTATTCTTACGTCGTAAGGTTTTATCGTTATGCGGCATGTTGTTCAAGGTTTGTGGCCGCGATACGCAGCCAGGGTTTCGTTGCAGGGATAAGACAGGAAGTGGACGCATAGATGAGGGATTGATACGTTTCATTTGGCTGGGGCTTCATTAATAAATAATAACAAAAAAAGAATACATACCACTGAATTATGTGATCCCACCTACATCCCAACTCCTGCAGCAGGTGTGGTAGCAGGCTAATCCATCAATCGTGCTCTACTGTCGTGCCTGAATGAGGATTGGGGCGACCACCCACCGGCAGGGTTTGTTGTTGCCGTGGCGCACCACCCGTGCACAGTCAAGTGTCGTTGATATGTAGCAAGCTGAAGGTTGGACCCAAGCTTGAACCATGCGAAGAAACGAAGAAACATAAAGAAACAATTATTATAGTAAAAAGAGCGACTACGCAGCCGAAAAAAAAGCAGCAGCAACTGCTGCCCTCTTTTATCTTGGTAAATCTAAGCGACCAAAAAAAAAATACATAGCCTAAATATTGCCCAACCCACCCACCTGCCACAGCCGGGTGTGGGCTCTCTTTCGTCTTGGTGGCATCGGTGCCCGCCGTCAGTTCATTTATTCGTCGTGGGCCTTCTTGATTCGCGTTGAAAGCGCGACGAGGAGCTTCAGTTGTGGGGGGGGATATCCTGGCCTAGATAGGAAATAAAATTACGTAAAAAACGCACGCTACAGGCAAAAAGAGCAGCCAAGGCTGGGCCTTTGCGCACGGTTGGGAAATGGATTAATTTATATAAAAAACACACCCGGCGGCGGGTGTGTGGTTCGCTCGGCCACTCAGGTGGGTGTCGCCACCTCTCGGCGTTTTTGTGGGATGGGTTCCGGTGTGTTTCGTGGTTGGAAGCGGCGATTTGCCGCTGGGATGGTTTGTGAGACAACCACGAGAGTGGAAAACAGCGCACGATTGGATAACTCAACCATCACAAGAAACAAGGAGCAATGCGAAGCAGTGAATTTCGCACTGAGCCTGGGCTCGTGGTAGATTCTCAGACTTCAAGGAGAGTACGGTAGAGTGTAGATGCCAAGGGCAAAGTCAAGCCGCGAAAGAATTTTGAATCTGAACCAATCCAAAATGGAAACCAGACTGAACTAGGTTCATGAAGTAATGTACATGCCATACATGCTATGCAGACAATTTTGGAATCCAATACATCCATCCTGCTCAAATTCCACTGAAGAAAAAGAAGTGAAAGCCATAGCAGAATCCAAGTCCACCCACATAGGAACCAGAACCCCTGTCTCTGACTCTCTGCTGACTGTAAAGAAAGAGGCAGAATTACGGGTCAAGACCCTCACTTCAAGACACACATTACTGAATATTCAAGTTCCTTTTTTATTAAAAAAAAAAGATAACAAGAACAAAATCAGAATCAGTTGCTATATACTGGACTTGTGACTTCCAAAATCATAGTAGAGTGCAAAAAACAACAGGTGAACACTTCACCATTTTCCACTGACTTGCTTGTGAACTGTTAATGTCTTGGGTTCGCTGTTGCCTTGGACCTATGGTCAGACCCTAGCACAGAACAGCAGATGAAGCCACAAAACTGGAGAATGATCGATCAATGACAAAAGGCGAAGTCAGGGGATAACTGCAAGTATGGAGGGGAAATACAGGCGAATGCTTGTTCCATGGTCTCCGAATGGTGGGGCAACCGGGTTGGGGTGTGTTTCTTTGGCATCCGATTCCCATAGGGGACGGGTGAGAGGTCCTGGACATCAAATGAAGAGTTCAAGAGGCAGTTGGGTATATGTTCATACTGAGTAGTCATAGAAAGCCTGGATGGCTACAGGGTCCTGTGGAGGCTTGAATGCTACAGGGCAGATTTAAGAATCATGTATGCTCAAATATGTTCATGAGCACCTACAAGAAGTTGGTATCCACCCCTGCTTGCTTTGTTGAACAATATCCAATGCCTCTTTCCAAAGAGCATAATACCTGTGCATGACCTCCCCACCAGCATCCTCCTCCCAGTCAGCAATGTGCACTTGTGGTTCATGAGCTTGTGAGAACTCGAAGTGTGCAGAAGGGACAGTGGATGCGATACCAGAGAGGCTACTGCCCGAGAAATATAGTGATGAGTGAGGTTCAGGGACTTCTTCGGCAATTGTCTCGACCATATAAGATCAAGAGACAGATGTCCCCATGCTCTAATGCAGGTAGAACTTGTGCTTAGAGGCCGAAATGCGTCCCCTGCACTAAGCATTGTAACATTGATGCTTGGCTGAGACCCCGACTCACTACAATCTGTCACCGGGGGGGCATCGAGAGACATAAAGATAACTGTTGCTGAATGGGATGCAGTATCATTCGAGGTGATGCTCTGAGTAGATGTTTGGTTGAATTGCAGCCGACAGAGGCCGGGGACACTCAGAAGAAGACCCTGATGGGGTGAGTGTAGGTTGAGAATTAACATGTGTGGTACAAAATGCCTCGAAAGGGTTGACACTTCAATCCAAATTGACATGGATGCAATGGTTGACCTGGAAGAGAGTTTGGCCAGAAGCAAAATACCTCACTACCACCATGGAACCTACGTCGATCTCAGGTGCCCATGCACAGCCTTCTACCCTCGCGGCAAATCGCAGCGAGCTCAGTCAGCTGTCTGGGCCTGACATAGTTCCATGTCAGCACTCTCAGGACGGGGTTCCAGATTCTGAGCCTGCTTCTGACCTCGCTCTCCAGAGTGGGCAAAGTTGCACCTCTAATCAAGAATATTCTGGATCAAGCCCTATGACCTGGTCCAAAGACGGAGATGCTGAGGCGGCGCCGGTCGAAACCGCTTGGAGTGATCTGTTCGACAATCAGGAGAAGCTCAAAACATATTCAAGAAGCAGACAGTTGCTGTTGGAACGTAAGTCATACCGTTGATTCCCCAGTTTTTTTTTTAAATTTGTTAGCTGAATATGAATCATTTGGTGGATGCAGCATCAGCATGCTGTTACTTTCAGAAGGAGTGGTCATTGGTGTTTACAAGTAGCCAAAGGCACTTCCAATATTTTGGCATCTCCTCGACACCCAACCCCCCTGTTCGTCAAGCAGGGGTCCTGGATTCAAGTGATTATACTCTCAGGCCAACATTATTGGATGCAAACGCTCCCTATCGTGCATTAATAACCCATACTGAGTCTGACCCACCTTCCTATACCCCTGTGATGAATGTGCAGAACAATGGAGTCAAGATGATTTTGCCTTACTATCAATCATTATACACCAAATTTTTCTCATCATGTCGTTGTGCTCTTGAACACTGGTCTTCTGTTGTGAGGTATTTTAAACTGCAAGATATCCCCCTTCCCCCTATGAAACCAGCTAGTCTTGGTTGCTCTACTTCACTTGAATTCATACCCGACTCCATTTGGGCGAATGGGGATGTTCACTTGAACGTACTCACAAGGTTTGCTTACGACTGCTGAGGGTATGCTGAATACATGATGCATATTACCATCGACCACATTGCCCACACCTATAACCTGGACCTCCCTGTCTTTGGGTTAGAGGATTGATGAGTAGGGGCTGTATATCGCTTACCTCTTACTCCTGTGGATTGTCAAGCAGTGGATGATCTTGTGCGAATGGGTACACCAGTCTTTGGTGTCATGGAGTATCCGCATTGCAACCATCGTGATATTGTGCCTGATCATTGTCCCAACTCTCCTGAGGCAGCCACAGCCGCAGCTGGTGAATATTTTGCTGCAATGAAGAAGTGGGAGGACCAGAATATCAATGTCGCTGAGCATATCATACACATTGAGGTTCCACTGGCTCATGTGCAGCACCTGAACAATTGGTTCATCAGGCCGCATTTGGGATATCCTGGTGAATCTGATCGCAATGATTGTCCTCTCTGTGAAGCTGCATGGCGCGTTTTAACTCCTGGTGAAATTTGCAAGACTGATGTGGTTGCTTTACGGGACTTCCTTGGTCATGGCCCATGGCCTGCTGGCCAGGCATACAAGGTGCCAAAGTTCTATTACAAGTACAAATTCGGGGAGTCGATAAAAATCTATGTCAATGAGGATGAGGGTCCAACGGCTTCTTCATCGAAGGCAGTGGTCGATAACATGGATGATCATGGTTTCAATATCTACGATGACATCATGGGAACCCCTATGATGAGGACGACGAGTATTGGGAGAACGAGGGTGAATATGATCTCAATCCTACTCCTCACTTGGATGCAAAACAGGAGGCTGAAGCAAAGGCCCTCATACTCGCTGCCAAAAGTGGAGATGGTGCTGCAAAGTCTCGAATTATTGAGGTTCTTCAAGGTGCTTGTGGGAAGAAGAGGGGAAATGACACAATGGGATGCCCCCCCAAACTGACTTCGAGACTGCGATTATGATGTTGTGGAGATCCTCTGATGCACCTCAAACGCGCAAAGAAAACGGGTGAGAAAACTTGCCAAGGAGAAGCGACGTGCCAAGGAGACTGAAGAAGCGGACTCGTGGATGAGAGTGCAGGAGGAGGCTAAAAGACTAGAAGCAGAAAGACTGAAACAGCAAGCAGAAGAGCATATGTGTCTATTTCAGGATGAACATCCCCCCACTTCTGCACCTGCACCCTCTTCTCCTGCCCTGCTTCTGTGCTGAATCCTGCTCAGCTGTGCTCTCCAACTTCCTCCCCTGCTTCTCCTGAGTATTCTCCTACCATTCCAGCGAATGATGCAACTCCACCATCTCCGCTTCGTGCATCATCTCCGCCTCACACACCATCTCCTCATGCACCATCTCCTTGTGTGCCATCTCCTCGTGCGCCATCTCCTCGTGCACCATCTCCTCGTGCACCATCTCCTCGTGCGCCATCTCCTCGTGCGCCATCTCCTCATGCGCCATCTCCTCGTGCGCCATCTCCTTGTGCGCCATCTCCTCGTGCACCATCTCCTCGTGCACCATCTCCCCATTGTCGGTCCCTGTCTCCTTGTCTGTCCTGGTCTCCTCAGGTGCCATCCCCTCATCGTTCGCCTTCTCCTCATCGTGCGCGGTCTCCTCGTCATACATGATCTCCCTCTCATCATGTGTCTCTGCCTCATCGTGTGCCGCTTCCTTGCTGCTCTCTGTCTCCCTATGGCCATGCTTGGTCTCATCATCGTCGGGTGCCTTCTCCTCATCAGGCGCCTTCTCCTCATCGGGCGCCTTCTCCTCGCCGGGTGCCTTCTCGCCAGGCGCCTTCTCCTTGCTGGGTGCCGTCTCCTTTTCGTTGGGCTTACTCCCCACCTCATCGAGCCTGGTCTCCCCCTCGTCAAGTTCCGTCTTTCCACTCTAGCTACCCCAAAGGAAGCTTAAGACACCTCAGTCAGCCAGTTATGACACCTACCTTAGGTTGAAAAATGAGGCATTTTTAATACCTAACTAGGTCCCAAGCAATATGGAACATAATTGGGTCCAACTCAGGGTCTTTGATACCTGGTGGCTTACAGTCTTTGGCCCAACTGTGCCCAACTTGGGCCCATTTGTGGCTACCTTGGGCCCAACTTGGGGAACTTGCACACTTGAACGGCAGATCCTTAAACCTCACTAGAAACCTAACATTCATGTTGAAAACTTAGACACTATTAATGGTGACAAGAGCAATGTATTATGATAGGAATGGAATGATATGGACATGAGTAGTCTCGTATCTACAAGAGCCCAGCACCATTTCCTGCCCAAGTAGCAAAGCTCATTTGAAGTGCATCAAAGTCTGCAGCACTGAGATGAACCTGCGCACTGGGCAGTGAAAATGAGGCCTGCGAGGGTCCATTCAGGTGAGTGCTCATCATGTCAGGACCAGAGTTGGGAGTGGAAGATGATGACGCTGAGCTATCCCTAAGAACTTGTATAGGTGGAGATGTAGATGTAGGGAAATTATCCAACGGTGTCGAGGCCCCTGAGTTCGTCAAATATGTTGGCATCCTATGTAGTTGTGTGACCTGGCTGTTGACCAAAGGTACTGTGGCTCCCACATGGCTTGATGCAGAAGTTGTCGTGAGAAAAGGTGGAGGGCTCTGGTTAGCCTGAGCACGGATGAGCAAGTTGGGAGAAAGAGGAGTTGGCGACTTGTCGAGTTCATCTGGAATTGTAGATGTGGATCTTCTTGGGAGTCATAACTTCCTTCTCCTTCTCACTGGCCTCTCATCCTCCTCTATGTCACTGTCACGCTCCCCAGCATCCTCAGCCACATGACCAGGCCCAATTCCTGTAGAGTCCCAACTTCTACCCAATTCACTATACTTCCGTTTCCCCATTGTGCTCTCCACATTCTCCTCCTGGACTTCATCCAGAACTGGACTGTTGATTCCTTCTCCCCCCAGTGTGGCACCCCCAGACCAGTCGTTCAAAGCTCTAGCATGATCTACACTCCCAATGGTATGCTGGACTCGCCCACGGTGATCAATCATGACCGGCAACATGGACTCATCAGAGTCGAGAGGAGACTCTGGGAGTTCTTCTAGGCAGATCCAATGATCTTCAGGATGAGTAAAGGCCTCATACATCTTGTTCCAGTGGGACATTTGGTACTTATCGGCTATCCAACTCCCTAAGAGTGGGAATTCATCCACAGTAGGAAGCCCCTCCAACCAAAGTCGATTAAGCCTCAACAACTTTGGTATCTCCATCCACTTTGTTACTTTGACCTTTGCCGGCATATAGGGGCCCAGGAGCTTGTGCATTCTCTGTGCACAAGCAGCTTTCATATGGTGCATGTCTTGTGTTTCCATTATACACCACTGGTGTGACTCTCCTTCTTCCAAAGCCTCAACCTCCTTCGACTGTAGTTGCTGAGCAAGAATGTATTTGTAGACGTCACCAATGTGCTGGGTGGGGTCAAAGTGAGACTTGTACCACGATTCCATTTGGGGTGAGTTCATAGAGGAGGTATTCCGACTATGAGCAGCTGATGAAGATGCCATATCGGAGACCATCATGTAGAAGGTATGGATGCTGGTGTTCAGCAAAGTTTTGCCATCCACATTCCACCGGTGCTGTGTCTGTTCCATGAGCTTCGCCACATCCCCTCCTGATTCTCCTTTCTTCTTTCCTACTGCAGTCTTCCTCCCACGAAGTTCAGATGTCAAACGCTCCATCTCTGCTGCCCAGGCTTCAGTATCACTGCCACCCATATCATTTTTGAGTTTTGCATATGAGTTGTGTGCTTCTGACTTCGACACAAACTCATCTTTCTCTATGTTCCAGAGATCAGAATGAGAAACAAAGGGAAATTGTGACATCAAGATCACAAACCTTTGAGAAGGTTGAGGTATGCATTCCAAGGATTCCTGCGCTGTCGGCGCTCACTTGTATTCAGTGACCATTTCCCAATTCTCATCAAGCATGTGATGGTACAACCCAGGTGCTGGGCACATGGTTTAACTTTCATCTCTTCAAACTGCTGGAACATTTCTACAACTTCGTCGATTTTGTCATTCTGGAATTTGCGCCTTCGACGTTGTATGTCTGCAGTATCATCTCCATCCTCGCCGTCTTCATCACTATGATCATCATCCTCATCGCAATCATCAAGGGAATCATCAAATGACACTGTTTGGGCATTGAGCATTTTTGAGACTGGG
>MU128958.1:20631-232969 GCA_014904985.1 Hydnum rufescens UP504 | reverse complement strand
AAGAGGGAGATCTTGACGGTGGACAGTACCCACACACTCTGCCCTAGCGGGTGGTGGGCGGTGTTTTGTTTATTTGAATTTTTAAATAAATAAATAAAATATACAAGTAAATAAGAACAGAACCACCACACAACTGGTATGATAATAATAAATAATTGTGGTCACCCCCAATAAGCCCAGATAGTCCGCTGCAAGTCTAAGATCTTTTAAGTCCCAGTTTCGGCCAACTCTGGGTGAGAAGGTTGACTGAAGTGAAAATCATAAAAAGGCTGATTTCGGCCGTAATAATGAAGGGACCTAGTTAGGTCCATTATCTGGCCCGGAAATGTACCTAATTAGGTAGGCTTAGGTGACTGACCAAGGTGCTAAACATGTGCCAAGAATCAGCTTATTCTGTTTACTTCTAGGTATTCAACCCCCTTTTCAGGTAAAAAGAGAACAAAAAGCTATCATGAATGTTAAACAGTTCAAAATAGACCTGAACTAGGTGGAATAAGCTTATAATATTATAACCCTGACTATATCTGAAAATGGAATGAATTGGATGTGTGGGAGTGGCTGGAATTGTGGGGAGGGGGAGGAAGATCAAAAGTGAATTACATAAAATGTAGACCAGAGGTGGCTCTGATATTGCACCACTGAGTTAATACATATATGGGGATTGTACATGCAAGATATCAGCCAAACTGGACTCCATTTAGGCAGTGCTCCACAGGCCTCCCCCCTAAACAACAATTTCCTCCCCAGAGCCTTCCATCCATGTAATTGCCCTGAAAATGCACACTTGGATCATCCAAATACATCTATAACATCCCTCAAAATTTCAAATTTATGACTCCAGTGTCAGAGTCTCCATAATATTTTCAAGTTTCACTGAAATGCACCCTCCAGTTGGGGCATTTCCAGAGCTCCAATCACTCTGATTTTTTGTTAGTTACACCTACTCACTATTTGAGGCTCAGCCCCAAAATTTCAGCCCATTCTGAGGACTTTTGACATCTGTCACATGACCAAGGTCTTCCCCTCCCCCTGCTTCACTCAGTCCTCTAGTTTGTATGTACTTTGTTGCCATCTGTAGTAGTAGTATGTGACAGTGTATGATTCAAATTTCAAGATATTCCATGCAATATTCATGGAGTTATTCAAGAAACATTCTAGATCATTCAATTTGGGGCTCGGTATTTCCACTAAATACTGCTGTTCTGACCCCCAAATTGAATTGATCTAGAATGTTTCTTGAATGACTCCATGAATATATCATGGAATAACTTGAAATTTGAATCATACACTGTCACATACTACTACTACAGATGGCAACAAAGTCCATACAAACTAGAGGACTGAGTGAAGCAGGGGGAGGGGAAGATCTTGGTCATGTGACAGATGTCAAAAGTCCTCAGAATGGGCTGAAATTCTGGGGCTGAGCTTCAAATAGTGAGAAGGTGTGGCCTACAAGAAATCAGAGTGATTGGAGCTCTGGAAATGTCCCAACTGCAGGGGGTATTTCAGTGAAACTTGAAAATATTATGGAGGCTCTGGCACTGGAGTCATGAATTTGAAATTTTGAGGGGTGCTATAGATGTGTTTGGCTGACCTAAGTGTGCATTTTCAAGGCAATTGCATGGATGGAAGGCTCTGGGGAGGAAATAGTTGTTTAGGGGGGAGGCCTGTGGAGCACTGCCTAAATGGAGCCCAGTTGGCTGATATTTGGCATGTGCACTCCCCATATATGTACTAAACTTAGTGGTGTAATATCAGGGCCACCTCTGCTCTACATCTTATGTAATGCACTTTTGATCTTTCTCCCCCTCCCCTCAATTTCTGCCACTTCCACACATCCAATTCATTCCATTTTTGGATATAGTCAGGGCTATAATATTATAGGCCATTCCACCTAGTTTGAGTGTAATTTAAAGTGTTCAACATTCATGGTAGCTTGTTGTTCTCTTTTTACCTGAAAAGGGAGTTGAATATCTAGAAGTAAACAGAATAAGCTGATTTTTGGCACATGTTCATTTAATTATATGATTTATACCCCATGTCAAATTTCAAGTCCATACCTTGTCTGTGGGGAGAGTAAATTGATTTTCAATGTTTAAACTTGTTTCCCTTATATCTCTGTGATATCAGCATAAATCTGGCTAAAGTTTTGATATGTTCTTCACCTAAACAGTATATAATCATGTGCCAAATTTCAGAATGATCCTCACACTCCTTACATTTCAGCAATTTCCAGTGCTTCTGGTACCTATTGTCCAGTTCATTCCCTTAAAGTGCATGGATTGGGCTGATTTTTGGCACATGATTTGTACATTATATTGTATGGCTTTTTGCAAATTTTCAAGTCTCTAGCTATTCTGCAAGGGGAGGAAATAAATTTTCAATGTTCAGACTTGTTTGCCTGATATCTCCATAACCCCTGCACTAATTTGGCTGAAAGTTTGATATGATCTGCTTAGAAGTAATACCTAATTATGTACCAAATTTCAGAATGATCTGCTCCATATTTAGTTGGATGTGCCTCATCCAATTTCCGCATTTAGGCTTTTTTGAATAGGAATCACTGTATTATGTAATGGGATATGATCTATGGAGTATTATCTAATCTACCCTTTTATATTGGTCTACTAGTTACCGCATTTAGGCTTTTTCATAGCAGCAGGTGGCTTGCCTTTGAAACTGGGCAACTGCCGGCATTGAGTCCTGGGTTCAATTTACTGGCAACTGCCGGCAATTTTTTTCTGTTGCGCAACACCACCACCTCCATCTACCAAGAGCCCAGGACAAGCCACCACACCCCAGTATAGACTGGGGTGTGGTGTTAAGGTATGTTATTGCATTTTAGCTACTCTAGTGCAAAAAGGGCTGCCTCTGGCTGCCCTTTTTGCACTACTATTGATTTTTTCAACTAACCCGCTGTTCCCCCATTATAGGATCCCCCAAGTGCACACCCTGGGCCCCCCTTCCCCTCTGGTGGCCCCTCTAGCCCCTCCCCCACCCCTCTAGTTGGTCTGGGGCAGGGGTGCCCCCTCTTGCTGGTGTGGTCACGCAACCTGGATTCTGTAATTAATTAGATAATAGTTAATTAGGTAATCATGTATATTAAGTAATATGTATTATATAATATATTTAATTATATCATCAACTAATTATGTAATTTAATATTACATAATACTATTATTGTTATGTATGATTATGTCACCGCTTTTTTGGGTGGATTACATAATTTCCTATTTAGGATATTAGGTAATTGACAGGTCGGCTGGTGCAGAATTCTACAAGTTCCAAAATTGATCTCAAATTGATCTCAACTTGAGCTCAAAACCCGACTCTTTTGCTATCAAATACTCTTTTGATCACTTTTTGATATCAAACATAATACAAGCCTATCAGGCACTATACAGATATCAAAATGACATACCTTTTAAGGCCCCCAAGAGTGTCTGACCAGCCTGCTAGATGCACACGACATCTCCACCAACCACCCCACCAAAAAACTCTCTGACAAATGGCTTGGACCCTATAAGGTTGATAAAGTCATCTCCCACTCTGCCATCCGTCTCAAACTCCCTGCCTCCTATGCATATCCACCCAGTGTTCCATGTGTCTAAACTCCACCCCTTCCAACTGGACCCAATTGCAGAGCGCACAGCTCACCCCCCACCACCCCCAATCTTATGAGGAGGTGAAGAGGAGTATGAAGTCGAGCGAATTGAGAATTCCAGGTATTTCTGCCAGAAACTCCAGTACCTAGTGAAGTGGAAGGGGTACCCAGCTTCTGACAATGAGTGGGTCCCTGAAGCCAACCTGGAAAACGCCCTGGAGGCCATTCAGGAATTCCACCGGACTCATCCAGAGGCCCTGAGACGCATTAATGCCGTGGAGTTCGCATCCATACCATTCAGGACCACCCAGTTCCTCACGGAATCTCTGGCGGACCTGCCGGACTGGTCGAGGCATTGACGGATTCAAGGGACAACGTATTTACAACGAGGAACAAAAAAGGGAGGAGTGGCGGACAGAACAATGACTCAGACTACTCATCGCCCTTGCCCTCGTCATCATTGTCTTCATTGTCCATGTCATTGTCCTCGTCATCAACATCGCCATTCCCACCCTCGCTGTCTGTTATGTTGATGGGCTCCTCAGTACGCTGACGCTTGATCCCACATCCGGACGATGGACCCCCACTGGAGGCTGGCTCAACCATTCCAGACCTGATCCCCATCCACTCCGGACTTGGACCGAAGGACAAGAAACCACCTGGCAAGGGACCAGGTGCTGAGTGATGGCCTGGAGCGAGTCTTGCATCTCCCCCACCAACAACGCCATCTCCTCTGCGGCCCAGGCCTGCTTCTCCAACACCTTGGCTGACCATTTGTGCGCAAGCATGCTTTGTTCCACAGCTACCGCCAGTCGGAGCTGGACATCCGCTGCAGGAGCACGAGCACGGCCCCGACCTGTCGATGGCTCGGCTCTGGATGCCCCTTCGTTGCCCAGCATGCACTGAACCTTCGCCATGAAGCACGGCCGGCATGCCCATGTTCCCGGCTTGTCCTGGGGGACACAAGAGATCCGGTGCTGAATGCAGTGGATGCACACAGTAGACCTGGAGGATATTGTTACCAAGTAAGCAGAACTTCACCAAGACACGGACTCATGGCTGGTTCGCAGAATCCTCCTGGACCCTTCTAGCAGTAGCCTCCGCGGTAGCCTTAGCCTCCGCAGCAGCCTTGGCCTCTGCAGCAGCCTTGGCCTCCACAGCTGCCTTACAATGCGCTGCCTCAGCCACCTTCTGCTTCGACCTCTTCCTTCTTCCACTCCTCCTCTGTGAGCCTGGCCTCCTCCTCCTGTGCCTCCCTCACTGCCTGCGCAGCCTCTTCACGGTGGAGATGAGCTTCTTCAAGCGGAGAACGATTATTGCCTGACATGTTACATGGCACGAGAACTCCAGATGCTTCCGCAGATTGATCCTTCCAGCCCGCTCAGGACAATCGGGCTTAAGAGGGGGGTAATGTCAGAGTTCGTCCATTCCCCGGTTAATTCTGGATTTGTTTCCAGATTGTTTCCGGATTGTTTCCAGTTTTGGTTCTGGCCTGTTTCTGATTTGTCCCCGTCTCCATTTCATTTCCCTTCATTTCCACATTTCCTTTACTTCCGGTTCCCACACACTTACCCCTGGCCCTGTCCCTGTCCCTCCACTTTCCTGTCCCCTGCCCACTCCCCCTCTTGTGCCTGCCCCCTGTAACCACCTCTCATTAAGCGATCAGTCCCCCATAGTATAGGACCTATGTATAAGTAGTCTGGGGCGAAATCCAGAGACTCAGCTTTGGTCTCTCAGGATTTCCGCTTCTACTCTGGACTACAGGTTAGCCTCACTGTACCTATTCCCTTAATGTTAATCTCAGGATTTCTGCTTCTACTCCGGACTACAGTCCGAGTACCTTCCAGCTGACTCCGTGAGCTTAAGGACCACTGTGCTCGTTTCCGCCTAGTCCCTTCCAGGCTGCTGGATTGCCTCTCCATCCCATCCTCATTATCTCGTTCTTGCCCGGATTCTCCCAGACTTAGCTGGACTTACACCAGACTTAGTCGGAGTTATCTGTGTTTATATTTGTTTGGTGCTCTCGTCGCAGCGTGGCCCTGACAAACACTGTCCCTCTGTGATTCACTCTTGAAATACAAGGAGCAAAGGTAGGGCTGACTCGCGATGCGTTTTTGTCTTGTACAGCAGATCCCAAGGACTCCTCAATGGGTAAACTCCATCATGAGGCCATTCACAATATCTTTGATGTTGCTCTGGCCCACCGTCAGTGGCCCCCACTCGATGTAGAACCATTGACCCAATGGAACCTGTTCAAATGGCTTGCAGATGATGATGGGTGCTCTACTGGGGGAGCTGTAGAGTTTGATGCTTTCACAGGGAAGGGCGGCATAATCAATGTCCCCACAGTGGATGGGACTGGTAGAGACTTCTTAAAGTTCAGGGAAGTTTGCACCCCCTCTTCCTGTAATGAGGGCAATGTACCACAGGAGTCCCTCGAGCCATTCTTAAATGCATATGACCTATAGAGCTGTTAATACCTTGCTCTAACTCTATAGGGATCATGATAACCCTCACCATTTTGATTTCATAGACATAGAAGTTGCTTCAGAGGCTTCTCCAGTAGTTAATTCCCTTGGACTAGATGTTCTAGGCTCCTGGTAAGCTCGTGGGTTCAAGGATCCAAGTTCCGATTGGCAATAGGAGCCATTGTGCCTTGGGCCAGTTGGTGGAATAGACCAAGGGTTCGAAGGGTCTGGAGTGCCCTGGGACTGGTTGGTATTGGCTTGCCGGGTTGTAGGCTTGGAGCTGAAGAAGTAACAGAGGGACATGGAGCATCATGCTGGGGAGAATGGAGCTCAGAAGAATTGTGGGGAACCCTGGGACGATGAGAGTGATGGGAAGGGGAGCCAGATTGAGAATGGGAACGAGAATAGGGATGGGGAGGACAGTGGCAATTGGGGGGAAGACAAGAATCTGGGAGGGAGAACGGGCACAGGCGCAAGAATGAGAATGGGGATGGGACGGGAACGGGAATGGGAATGGAATGGGAACGGGGACGGGGACAGGAATGGGAATGGGCATGTGGACGGAAATGAGAACGAGAATGAGAATGGGAATGGGAATAGGAATGAGAATGAGAATAAGGATCAAGGGAATCACAGGGGAGAGAATGAGAATGAGAAAAATAGTGTGAGGAAGGTAAAGAGCCATATGATTGATTGGGACCAGGAGAAAAGCATGTGAGGTCACGATTATGGCCATGGGGCGATCACGGATCTGGAGAGGATGGGTGGGAGGGGGAGAATGAGCAGGTGCGGGGGTTGGGTGCTGTATCTGCACCTGAGTCCCGGAGCCAGGGAGTGACGCATTCGTTTCCTGGGCATCTCCTGCTGGGGTCCTCACTAGCCTGGCCTGAGTGTTCACCTCTGCAATCTCTGCAGTTTGCTGGTGTAATCTCTTTTCACACTTCCGATTGTTTGATTCAACGTTGTCCGGGTTTATGAAATGTTGCCACAAATAGACTACTCTGGGACTCGCAGGTGGCTTGCCATCTCTCGACCTCACCCCATTCTTTCTGCCATGCTCAGCATTGATCCTCCGAATAATCTCAGCTTTGGCTTCCCGATCACCTTTCTGTGCCTTGGAAAGCAGCTGGGCAGCTTCATTGATTGCCTCAGCTTCTACTTGTTTCTGCTTTCGTCTCTCTCCTATCTTGGCCACCCTAGCGGACTTGACCACAGCATCACTGGGAGTCGAATCATATGATGATATGTCAGAGTAATCATCGTAAGGTAGGCCCTCAGAGGACTGATCCCAGAATTTGGCATATAGATCCTCTGCGTCGTTCACCGAATCATTGATTGGTACAGAAGGAATGTGTGTGGAAGGATTGCTATCTTCAAGGGATAACCAATCAATTTGAGAAGCGATTTCCACTTCAGTCGCGCTTGGAGGAAATGGACCACTTCCCAGGATACGTTGGATTGTTGCGATCATTCTGGGGTCCAGCTTCACTGATGTGGGGTCAGGAAAGAGTTCATGGAGGAGGCATTGTTCCAAAGGCTCATGACTTCCTGGAAGTCTATTTCCAGGATATCTGCTGGGGGGTCGAGCTTGCCAGGGTTCAGGATGCAGGATATGCGCCAGACGGTGTTCAACATGGACAATATGCCAACTAGTAGGGAGGACTCTGCCTTCTGGAGCAGCCACCTGCACCCCTTCTGGCAACTCTTTGATGCTCCTAACCCCTGATTGCATTGGACCTTCGACTACACCAAAGGTCGGGACCCCATCCTCCAGTAATTCCTCTAACCACTGCAAATCGGCCTGTGACACTGGATACGCGAAAATGGTGCCAATAAGGGTTTCATCCATGCCCATTTTGGGGGGTGACGCTCCAAATGTACAGGTGACTTGCTGCACACATCAGTGAGCCAGTAAACAGGCGTAGCCTCCAAATTCATATGTGCATCAGAGATTATCATAAACAGCTTGTGTGTGATGCACAGACGAAGAACAGGGAGTATCAAGGGAAGCACTGGATGGGGGTAGACAAGGCATGAAGTCTTTGCCAACAGGGATACTGAGTGACTCAGCAACTAATTTCCAATCCATGTACAGAGCTCTGTTTTTCTCCAGGAAATATGTAACATTCTTGCGGTAAGGTGACGATAGGAGGTAGCAACTAGAAGTTTTGAGCGCAAGCTCTGTTGAAAAGGGCTTGGGATCACTGGCAGTCATTGGATGTAAGGTCAGTATGGAGCAGATTTATTGTAAGTTGTGGGGATGCAGGTGAAGTCCTGGGGCATCATGCCAGGAGGTTCTTTAAGTACGGTGTCTTTGGGGCCATACTGCGCCAGCATGTACATATCATCAGTAGTCCTCCCATGTTCCCAATGACCAAAGAACTGGAATGGACAGCGACTGTTTGTATATGCTAATGACCATTCATATCTATCAAAACTATGCACCCGATTCCCTCGACCTGGAACGGAAATCAGCATGAATGCAGAGCAGTGAGATGCAAAAATCAGTATACACATGCATATTCTGAATCACATGCCTCAAGAGCTCATCCTTGTGGAGGGAGGCCCAGTCTACCAGTCCAGTCAGTGATGGAGATGGCATAAGAACACCATTTTCATCCCATGTCATGGCTTGGCCTTCTCCAGCAAGGCAACAAAATGACCCTATGGCAGAGTCACCCTGACTGCCCTCGAGCTGGCTGCCAAACCCCTGACATGTCTCAGGACAATCCACTCCACCAGGGGAATCACACAGTGCACCATTGGACTGGCCAGTAGTCACCATTGAAACAGCAGGATTGGAGTATTTTCGGCAGACCCCAAGAACCCTTTCTACATGTCGATCAAAAGCTCTAACAACGAGTTTAGATCTCGCTGGTACTGTCTTTGTCGATTGTTGGTTGCACAGGCCCTGACTACCTTCATAATCGAAATCTAACCAACTGTTAAGCATCTTTCTTTTTCAAAATGTTTATCTGTGTCCTAACAATTAGACCTACAGCACCAAACCTTGATACTTCCACTAAATTTTTGTGGTCAATCATTCCCACAGTGCGTCATGTCAACCATACAACACAAGTATATTGTAACATCGGGAATACTCAGTGTCGATCCTGGATTCAAGGCCTTGAATTGGCGCAGTGACATAGATACTATGTTCAGCATTGGGATCATCCACCTTCTCACTTGGTTCGCAGCCACCCAAGTACATGTCACAGATATTTACGCTTGAGCTGATGTATGTGAACGTCTCATTGTATTGCAAAAAAACATTGACTGATACAAACTAGAATCCCTACATTGTCGCCCTCATCGCCAATGAAGATATCGAACACACCATGGACACCCTTGTTGGCAAACATGAACTTACTGTCCGAGGAAGGGAAAGCATGGTTCATGTTTCCATATACTGTGCTACCAGTACTGAGGAAGTCAAGACTCTAGGTAAGTCATGATCTATTGTAGTTTTAGCCTTCCTACGAGCTTACATCCCCCAGGCTTTCAAAAACTACCAAGAAATTCGGTTTGGTCTCGTTGGTCTGATCATCGACAGAAGTGCAAAACCTCGTTTGACTATGTCAGTGTCCCAGAGAGGAGGAGAGATCTTGTGAGAAGCCTCTCTGACCTTCTGAACCCTTTCCCCCAGCCTATCGCAAACCAACTGCTGCAAGGCCTTCAGTGGTATTGTTGGATGGGTGGATCTGGTGGGAAACATAAAGAAGCTGAGTCTGATGTGTTAGACAAAGCTAGGCTGTGCGACAATCTGCATTCGTACAAACATGCCTGAACAGAGGGAGGTAGTGACTTCATGGACACTTCTCCTACCTCCCCAACCTGCATTGCCCAGCTGAGTCATGCTGCCACCCCTCTACCGGCGGATGATGGAATGGATGGAATGGATGTCAACAAACTGCCAATGCCTGGAACTAGGGACACCGACGAGGCTCATGAAGACACTGTGGACAAGCTTCCTGCCTCGCCAACCCATGCCCCCAACCCTCCACCTGCGGATGATGGAATGCACATCGATGAACCCCCAGTATCTGGATCTGGGGATGTGGGCAAGGCTCACGACACTGCGGTGATTCCAAATTATTTCCATCCCCCATGTCCACATATTATTGAGGACTGGGTATTCTTTGAGTGCTAGGATACCCATGTATAATTCTAGTGGTTTAATACATTTCAGTTTAGGCTATTGCATGGGGTCCTGCGGGGGATTTTTTGACCTCCCCCATGGGTTCAAAAACCACTGAGTAGAATCCTGTGACCTGTGACCGAACCTGTGGTAGGTTCAGTCACAGGTCACAGGGGTGCTCGTGAACTGAACCCCAGGCATGGTGTCACATGTCATGGATCCTGGCAAACTATGAAAAGGCTCCCTTTGAAATAGCCAAGTTGAGCCAAGTCTTTTGTTGAAAGGACTTGATCCGGATTCAGCCTAATTCATGGTATAAAATATACAAGTCGTTGGCTCGAGTCAAGTCAACCCAAGTCAAGTCAACTTTGGCAGTCGAGCCAACCACATCATTTTCAGCAATTAGCATGACCCCACTGGGGTCACTTTGCACGTCCCAGTTTTGTTACAGATCCAAATTTATCCACAGGCGTTATCACACTGGGGAGCACACCAATCATACTATGTAATATCTAATTATCTATTGTTGAATTAGGGTCTTTCACAATAACAAAAATGAGGCAAAAATGCGCACAAAACCAATTCAGTTGGCCTCAAAACGCTGTTTTTGGGTTCATTTGAGTTCTATTGTGAAACACCCTATTATTATCACAACTTATTTAGAATACACACTCCTGCTTGCCTAAGGGGCTCACCCATGCATGCACCACCGTGCAGGTTTTTGGCACATTATTGGAACATCTTACTCCATTGTCACATTGTGCGGGTTGTTGGGGCCACCATTGGTGCAGGTGATCATGTGGCTTTCACACAACTGGCTCTAGCAATGATCTGATTATATAGCTCGCAAACTGGCTGGTAAAAGTCAAATCTAGTTCTAAGTGCCAAGGAAGTTGACACCCTTCTCGATGTTTTTCTTCAATTCAGGGAGAGCAGCCTGGATACGTTTCTCCTCCTCGGCGGAAAGCTAGCCAACAGGTGAATCTTGGTGAGTCCTTCCAGCTGCAAGTAGGGAAGAAATAATAATAAAAATCAAAATGTAGGTTGCAAATAGGGGCTAGTGACTGCTTACACTCATTGCTAGGGAAGCACGTGACACCCTCGCTCTTGTAAAGAGGAGACTTGACAAAGGATGGTGTGATCACTCCCTTGTTGCCACCAGAGTAGACAAGAAGGCAAACGACACCAAGAGTGGTGATACCACACCTTTGCAGGGTTGAACTTGCTTGCCTTCTTCAGGACTTCAGTGACGATCAAGATGGTGGAGTTCACGGGATCTATGTATATAAAATTGACAGAGGGATCAAGTATAGTGCAAGAGAGAGGATGAACCGGAGGTGATGAGAATATATGCCTCAGGGGCATCCTTGCCGACGGCCTGAGCGAGGTCCTGGACAATAGGCACATTGTGTTGAATAAATCGACCCGTGCAATGTTTGGCTTCTGTGGGATGCCAGCAGCAATGATGATGATCTTGGTTCCCTGGAGTGCATTGCCAAGCTTCTCCAATATATACCCATTGACTTCTCCAGCAGTAGCACATGGCTCATATTGGCAGCAATGCTGGGAGCCCCTGCTAATATCGTACAGAACTAAGGGAGTGTGTTGTACTCAGCCAGTTGTCGTTTGGCATATTCTCATTCTCGCGGATTGTTGTTTGGGGCATTCATTTCCCGGTTCCGGTTCAGGCAATGACCTAGGATAATGTCAGTTAAGCATAAACTAATGCAAAAGAGTCTTTTTGCGTGGATGTATCTAGAGGATAATACTTACAGTGAATGTAAATGCCATTGTCATGCTAACTGCAAATTCTTCCCACACTTGAGCGGCATCGGCTTATGGAGTCCGGCATTAGTGTAGGTACACTGTACCTCTGTGGTGAGTTATGGGGAATATCTGTGCCTTTTGTCTGCAACCGTACGATTCAAGAGACGCAACAACAAAAAACAGGAACCGGAGGGTTGGCACAGCACCAACCTCTGGACCTCCTTAAGACTGTACCACATCTCTATACGCCGTTTGCTCCTCAGTACTGAACACCGGTCTCACTGGTGTTCAGTGTCCTGTCATCGCAACACATGTGTTCTGTAGGGATCCCGCTTTTGCTGGCATTCGAAGCATCCCTGACCCATGGAGCTGGATACCACATAGATACTTACCTTCACAACAAAATGCCAAACGACTGGCCCTATTTTGTGGAGGGGAGGTTTGTCTGTTACTGTGGTAACTCTCGTAAGTACTAAAGGTTGTATCATCCCCAAGCATTAATCTTCTTCCGTCATTAGCTCTTTTGCTTCATTTGTGGACTCACCAAAACATGGGGCGATGGTTTTGGAAGTGCGAAATGGGGGATGTCGCTTCTGGCGTATGTATCACTAGGAATCATTGTGAAATATAGATTGCAACTAATCTATGTTGTTTCTTTAGGCTGTCCAATCATTGTGGTGCGTCCAAACCCCCCACCCCCCAGCCTGAAGACTTTCAGATGAGGGGAACTCCCCAATCATCCGTCCTCAGTTGTCCGTCCCCCAGTCATCCATCCCCAGTCATCCATCCCCAGTCATCCATCCCCCAGTCATCCGTCCCCAAATTGGCATTGCCACAATCATCATTACTGCAGTCATCGTTCTCTCCATTGTCATTCTCTCCATTGTCATTCCCTCAATCGCCGTTCCCGCAATCATCATTCCTGCAATCATCATTCCCCCAAGTGTCGTTCCCACAATCGACCTCTCTCCCCTTGGCGCAACTGTCCCCCCATCCTTCCGTCTCTAGCACCGTGCTATCGAATCAAATCGTTTCTTTGGAGATAGAGCTCCAGGAGGTCACGGAGGCGCTAGAGGCAATGACCCAGTCAAGGGATGAAGCGCGCCTTGTGCTTGGAAATATTTTGGCAGCCCTGAATACCATTGTAGAAAACACACAGCTTGGTGGCACCTAGTTTCTCATTGTCGTTCGTCTTGCCTTCCACTCAAAAAAATGCTTTGTATATATCATGTACGCAATAATGATTTTGTTTGATATGCCCTCTCAAAAAAAGAAGATAACCTGGGACCCATAGCACAGGTCATTGCCATGAAGCACCTCCCAAGTTGGACAGCTTCAAGCCGCCCAACAGTAAATTCTGTATCTCGTGCTTTTTTGCCCTCCCTGTCGCTCACTGTGGTGACCCGTTTTGTCCTCCCTGAATCCACGTGTCTTTCACGAATCAGTAAGTGTAGAAGTTCAATCAAGTTTCATCACTATAGCGTTTTTATTGTACCAATGCAGAACTCTCACCATGTTCAGTATCAGACATCGGCACTCTCTGACGTCTGATCCTGTTCGGCATCACTCTTAGCCTAGGAAGGCATTTGTCAAGTTCAGTGCCAGACATCAATTTTCTTTCACATCTGGTATCTTGTCTGGCAGTATACAAAAGGCATTTGCTAAGTTCAGTGCTAGACATCGACTTTCTCTCGCGTCTGGTATCTTGTCTGGCAGTATACAAAAGGCACTTGCTAAGTTCAGTGCTAGACGTCGACTTTCTCTTGTGTCTGGTATTTTGTCTGGCACTATACAAGGCACTCGTCAAGTTCAGTGCTAGACGTTGACTTTCTCTCATGTCTGGTATTCTGTCTGACTCTTTGCGTTGATTTTGCCTCCCATCTATGGCCAACAAAGGAAAGAGAAGAGGACCAAGCCAGCTGACTACACCATCCCTCCCATCCCCCATCACCCCACCAGTAAAGTCTTCAGGTCCATCTGCTAAATCCAGTAAACATCCCAGTTGAGCATGATTTCCAAAGGCCGAAATTATTGGTCAAGGCCCCTCAGGACCCATATATACAGGGGATCGTAGTGTATCTACACGAGATACTCCACAATCCGAGGATCTCCACCATGCCATTCCTTCCGATTTCGCAGCAATGTACCCACTGAATCTGGACTATGATCCCTATTTGGTCCCCAAGATGCACACGCACTATCTAGCAAAAGAGTCGAGGCATGCAAGACGCAAACATGCACAAGCCACTCGCTGGAGCCAAACCATCCTTCCTGCTCTCATTAGACCCTTCATGCAGTGGAAGCGTGAGCAAATGTTGTCGTGACAGACACCTGCCTTGCAAAGGGGGACTGATAATAGCATGTGCTCCTGCTCCAGTCATCACTGGCCTCTGAAGGTTGTGTGTGTATCAATTGAAGGTGTGCTCACTCTCCATTACTTATAGCTGACGCCTGTTTGTTTATGTTTATGACTTCAATCTAGCTCTTTGTGATGTTGATATCACTGTCTGCACCTGCCACCCAGCCCCACAACAGCTGGTGCAGATGGGGTACTTCCCTTGCTCACCAGTCTATCCTATGCTTGCTGTGAGCCTGGACATGCTCGAGCTTGTCTCTACCCTTTTCGTCCTTGCTGTGCCTAATGAAAGAGCATGGGCCACTACAATAACGAAATACCTCAAGAACCGTGGCCATGAATTTGCTACCGGAGATGCTCTGCAACGTCGATTTTCATCCACCCTTTCCCAGTATCAAGTTCTGATGCAACTGGTGGATGGGGAGATGGGTAAAATCATTGATGATGCAAGGGAGAAGACTACTGCGACATTCAGGGCTCTCAATGATGAGACGCCTGTTCATGAGCGAGAGTATGCAAATGTGCAGATGTTGGCTGGTCGCATTCAAATCACATGCAATGATATCAGTCACCCATCAACCCCTCCACCTCGAGAAAGACCCAGCACCAATCTCCATGTTGCCTGCCCCCTTTGCTTTGGTGGTGATCTGGATATAGTAATACCTGGAGTCCATCTCATTGTGTGCCTCAATGCCAACTTCCAGTTGAAGAGGAACAGGGACAAAGATAGAAGAAAGGAGTTTGCAGGCCTACCAGGATCTTTGGATCCTAAAGTCGTCTCACCAAGAACAATCTTCCTCAGTGAAGTGCAGATCCGGGAGTGGGAAGAGAGGGTTGAGGTTTTGCGACCATCCAAACCAAAGACGGGTTGTAAGCAGAAAGCTGGCAAGATGGAGGAGACCGAGGGTGATTTGATGGGTGGAGGACGGCCTGACGAGATTGAACTGGGCGTGAACTTACCCAATGCGACTTATGATGCCTGTAGAGACTCCTTTGTGGCTGCCAATGGTGACTGTATCAAGGCATCGTCCATGTATTTTGACTCAACTGGTGTGATGGCCTTGCTCTGTCGTCATGATCATCCCCTGGTACTGGTGAACCTGAAAACAGCTGGCAAAAAACAGTTCTATGCCCTTGCTCTCATATCCGCCTTGATGGAGTCGATTCCTAACCATTGGAGAGTTGGAGTTCTCTACGATATTGGGTGTCAGATGCATAGGACACTTCAAAAATGGGACCTCATGCCTGAATATCTGCATCGACTCAAATTCACCATCTCAATATTCCATGCCTATGGACACCAATGGGCATGCCAATTGTGGTATCACCCTCAGAAGGCTGCGATGTGGGGTTTATCTGATGGAGAGGGTGTGAGCACTTCTGGAGTGATCTTTGGAAGCTTATCCCAGGTCTCCGTGTCACAGGTGTGAGTTGGAGTTGGTGATTGCATTTGAATGTTACCTGTATTCCTTACCAAGTTTTTCTTCTAGCATCACTGTCGTCTTTTCATTCTTGATCGCCAAGCTGAGCACATCCTTGAGACAAAACATGAGGGGATGGGAAGGTGGTTGTGTGACCAGATCCATCAAGCTGATGAGTGGCTTGGTGAAGCCTTGATGGCTGTGGGGAAGCGTCCCCATGGGTTGGATGTGGAAGGGCTCCTTGTGCAGTTCAATGAACAGTGGGAGTTCCAAACCAAGTCCATTGATCATGAGTAGATTATTTGTGTATGCTTTATCATGATAGTAATCATTGGCTGTCTTAGGGCAATCAAAAACAAAGGGAACACGAGCGATAGAGCAAATTCTATCCCTTGAGATGATGGTCCAATCCCAACATGCAATACTTGTACACCTCTCGAAGGAATTAGGGAGTTTGGCAGTGGATGATAGTGTTGGGGGGCAGGCTTTATGTGAGGAGTGGAAGGAGAGGGTGAAGATGGCCCAAGACACTATATCGCGACTTGAAGACAATATTGCAAGGAAAACCAAGGCACTTCGACTTGAAGACCATGCATCGGCAGACCATCTTGCCAACCTCAAGAAGGACAAATGGATCAACCTACAACTCAATATCCGTGTCCTTCGTGACCAGCTAATCACAAAACTCCGTGCTTGCAAATTTGAGCTTGCTAACTTAGAGTGTGCACATGCAAGTCGGGCCATGGGTATGTGTGCAAAATTTTACGTCCGATTTCATGCCTATAATTGATTGGACTCCAGATCAGAAAACCAAGAGCCATGTCGAAAAGGCAGTTAAACAGTGTGCCCCAGGAATCGAGGCTACAGTCCACAAATACAATGCCAAGTGGAAGGAAATGCTGAAGGAGCGAGGGAAGAATGGTGTACGGAGGGATGCATATGTTCCACCGGAGCTTGTGATGGAGGGATTATTCAATTTGGATGTCGATCAGGACATTTGGGAGAATGCTGACATGGTGGACTTCGAGGGGGGGGAGATTCCTTTGTGGCTTGCTAATAAGGAGGTTTGGGATGGAATTAGGGTGGCCCAGGAGGTCAAAAGTTGTCAAGAAGAGCTTCGCCAATGTGATGTTGAGTATTCAAACCTTCATGCTTGGTTTGTTGAGGAATATGAAGCAGTCCACAATGTATTCAAGTTCGGCAATGGTGTGAGTCTTCAATACTCTTTCCTGATTTGGAAGCTTATTATAATGTCCACAAAGATGATGATGTAGTGTTCTTTGCATTGCTTCGCTTACATGTTCTCTTTAACAGGATGAATACATGGGAATGCAGCCTTGCTACAATTACTATTCCTGTGGGTGCAGTAGATTGGAGTCGGATTTCAATGCCACCACCTGTCAACCATCCTTGGACATTCAGGAAAGCCCTACAAGGCATCCCACAGCTGGGGGAAAGAGATGAGGATGGGGACGCGAGCTCTGATGATGATGATGGGGTTGAGCTAGAGCCAGTTGCAGAGTTAGAGGATGTCAGATTTCTAGGTGACTTGGATTGTCTGATTGGTGAGGGTGATTGGTCTGAGGGAGAGGGACAAGACAATGTAATGGTAGATTTATAGACTTCATCCTCAGTGTTATGCGCAAGTTCAGAATTCTGCTAAGTGCTCTGAGTTGGGCCCAAGTCTTCCTTGTGTTCAGCAAAACCTGGGAAGTCACCTATTTGGGGCCAGTTGAGTCCAGTTGAGCCCAGTTAAGCCCACTTGGGCCCAGATTTGGGCACAACATTGTTCTCCGTACCATCATCAATCAATTTTGGGCGCACATTGGGCCCAACTATATATTGATCTCCATAGGTACCTATTCTGCCACAGTTTTGTGCCTTAGATTGATGTAAAATATGGCTGACCAGCCTGGCTTAAGAGTGCCCCAGGAGCCACCAAGGGGACCGCGGGCGACACAATGGGAACTGCAAAGGGGACAACCTTGGGAGCCTGCAATGCAACAGGAACCATCAAGCTCCTGAGCACCCCAAGAGCTTGAGCACCAAGAATGCGGCCGCTTCAGGGATGATCGTGGTGGACAAATGCAGGATGGGCCTTGGGAAGGTGCCTTGTCTTCAAAGGCACCAACCCATCAGCCCCTGCCACAGCCAGCATGGAGGTCGTCCCTTTCTCCACCTCGGCGATACTTTTGGTCTCCACCCCGAGAGAATCCCCCTGCTGGCCCATCCCAACTGCCTCGTCACGATCAGACACCGCCACTGTCCTCTGGTCCGCTGCCTGATCGGGAGGATCTTACGTCGCCACCCCGATCTGAGGCAGCCCCTCTCCTGAGTCATTTAGGGCCTGCGTCGACATCACTTCCTCAAAGCTCTGTGGTGCCTACTTCCGGTGTTGCACCAGGCGTTTCAGACGCGAGCACGCCATGGCCTCCGCCAGAATGTATGAGGCTAGCCCAATGGTATGCTGTGGATGTTGAGGGGGTTGATGCCCAAGAGGAGCCTTTGGCCTGGGTCAATCAGAACTCTCATCTGGGTGTTCTGGTGGCATGGAAGGTGAAACCCATTCAGAAGAAGGGCGCGATATACCACATGTACCTTCTCTTCAAGGACATGGCCAAACAGGATTCATGTCGGAGTGTCTTGGTATCTTTGCTCAGTGGCAAGACACTTCTCCCTTTCCTGTACATGGATACTCTGGTGAACTGTTTTGGGGTTTGTGAAGTAAGGTACATGCAGGAGTGTACATCAATGCAGTCTCAACTGCTGAGGTCCAGGAGCTCCTGGTTGTTGGGCCATGCCCTTACGCAATGCCCAGTGATGCTATCTGCGAGATGCTCGACTACATTCGGTATCCTGCTTTGCTCAACCCTCCTCCTCCTCCTCCCAAGCATGAGCGAACTCGTGCCATGATTAGTGTTGAGTTTGACACTGAATGGCTCAGCAGACGACTCCATTGTGCATGAAAAGGAAGACCCAGGCTCTGTGACAATTGGTATGTGATGCATGGAGATGCAGATGATCGCACACAAGGCTCCAGTAAAGGGTATGGCTTTGGCCTTCTGTGAGAACATTTGGCCAGTGCCTGGGGGCACAGATGATATCTGATATATGCCAGATCTCCAGATGGGCATATGCTGATCTTGGAGGGAGCAAGGTTCATTTGAGCATGGAGAATTTTGGACAAACAAGGATCCGGCCGGCGTGGCATATTGTCTTAGAGTTAAATCAGGACCAGCCTTGATTCCATAAGTGGATTGAAGAATAGGTACATCTCTAGCCTTACTCCCATTCATGCACTATTCGACCACTCCCTCCGTCACCAGCTGCTTCCCTCTGCGGCCAGCTCAGCTATCTTCCCATCGCTATTCTCTGCCTCCCGTCGTCGCCTTCTCTCCTTTGTTACCCTTGACCTCTCGATCCTCGTTCCTCAATGTTGGTCATTATAAAATTATCATTTTACCTATAATGCCCATGTATTCATTTGATAGAATGAAATACATATATACATATTTGTATGTACTGAAGAATTGTTTACCGGCAATGTCCAAGAAGACTTTCACTTGCACAAATGTTAACAATCTCTGGTGGACTCTGGTTTTGGACAGTGTGCCCATACACTCCCTATTACCTGCTCCACTAAAGACTTCTGTCCACTACCTGTTGGCTCTTTGTTGTCTTCCAACAACCCTGCGAGGTCCCTGGGCTATACCTCAACCCCTACCCGTTTTGGGGTTCCCAGAAAGTCTGGTAAAAGATGGTGCATACTGTGTACCCCTATCTCCTGCTTTTCGTTTGCTCTTCTCCGCCTCTCGTTAACACCTGCCACACTCGCTTTCACCTCACATTTTCAACCCCTCAAAGCCTGGTTTAGGACAGCACAGTTGTTTGCACTCTCCCTATTCCTACTTTGTACCATGTGATCTCGTCACTCATTCCCTCAACGTTGTAGCCTGGAGTTGAGACGGCGCATTTTTGCACCCCCTACTCCTACTATTTTTTTCACGAGCCGACTCTCAGCCTGATATGCCACCTAAGACATATCAAGCCCGAAAAAGGACCACAAGGCCTGCTGCCACCCCAGGAGGCTCGAATAGCTCAGTCCTCTTCAGCAAGCAGTGAATCTGCTGGTGGGCCCCAGACGAGGGACTCTTCTGAGACAACTGGCAAACATTCCAGTGCCCCCATTACACGCCCTGTCCCTCAGTGTAATGAGTGGTTTATTGACATTCTCGTCGTTGCGATCGCACCAACAAACGTCAATTCAGCTTGCTCCACCTTGATCTAGAAACCATCCCAGTGCACCTACAGTGCGTTTCCTATCCATTTTATTTCCTAGATTGCTTTAAATTGACTTCTACTACAGTCCATTCCTTATTCTTCGAATCCTGCTGGCCGCTCCCCATCTCCTGCTGGTTCTCCCACTCCATTTCCTGGTCTTTCTCATGCTCAATCCCCCCGTATTCCTCGTGCTCAATCCCCCCATATTCCTCATGCTCAATCTCGCAATCGCTCTCATGGTCATCCTCGCAGTTGGTCTCCTGCTTGGTCCCCCTGCTCAGGCCGCCACTTGGTCTCCCCAGCCCCCAAGTCATACCTCATCTCACACTTTCGGCAATTCACCATTCTTTGGGGATTTTGATCGTGAGGCCGAGTTTTCTGGTCTGGATCATCAGCGTGAAAATTTGGTCATTTTGGATCCACCAAATCCAAATGATGGGAATCCAGATGTCGAGGATGACGACTCAGTTGCCGAGGAGGGTGACACTGCCCAAATCAAATCACAGGGTGGACCATTTACAGATGAACAAGTTGCTGAGATCAGAGGCATTGTCGAATCCATGAACCGTGAGCTCAAGCGCAAGGCAAAGAGTGGGACAGGCTCTTGAGTCTGTGATGCGGATCAGGAACCTTGCAATAAGCACGAGAGAATGGCAAAGTGCTGGGAATCTGTGGAATGCGTATCAGGCCTCATACGAGAAGGACCCCGAGCCAGACCGTCCCCATCACAAGTATGTGGAAAAAGTTATACAGCCAGCCTATTGTGAGCTCATTGCTGAACACGGTGGTGAAGACTCCAATGCATGGAAAAAGAAATTGAAGGAGCTTGTGGACCAGCACAATGCCTCAAAGGCAGCCCAAGCTTTTGATATTGTGCTCTCACCGGCTGCGATGGGCAAAGCCATTAAGCAGACTACAAAGCGCTGGAAGGATGACTTGAAATGGATGGCCACTATGAACATCCACGGGTTCTGTGGAATCATCAGCAGCATTCCTGACGAGGTGGCTTCGAAACAGAATGCTCTATTCACCGGCTCGCCAGCGATGAAGGACTGGCTAAATTTGTCTTTCCAAAAGACAGTACGTCGTTGAAGATGATTCATTCCCACATCCTGGTCTATCAGGGCAACATCTCTTACACCAAAATCAGAAGCAAAAGATTCCAAAGTCCATGCATCTGATGCGGAAGGAGATTTCGGAGGAGCTCAATAACCTTCTGACTCCTCTGATCAGTCGGGTACCGCATATACCTTGGGCAAGTCTCCCCCAATTCCTTGCCAACAACAAGTTGAAGATTGAGAATTGGGTTGCAGAATCCGAATTTCCAAGTCTCTTGTCCCTTGATGTCTCTGTAGTCCGAACGGAGAGTTGGAAGAAACTTTGGCATACCTTTTTCCAGCCATTCGGATGATTCAACAAAGGTCCGAGTTACTCAGCTCAAGCATATCACCCAGGAGAATAATGGGAAGCTTCCCAGTGACACTGTAATCGTCTCTGATCAATTCAATAACCACTCCTGACTGTTGCTCAAGTGGATGGACCAGGGGAGCCAAATGAATCCAATGCCAACAGTGCCAATGGGACTTCCATCGCAGGCGGTGCTTCTGGGCCCAGGAAACGGGCCTCTCAAGGTGATGGCCCTCACGGAAGAAAAAGAAGATGGGCCCTAAGCATCCAATGTCTGCTGAATTCATCGATGAGCCCAGTGATGATGATGGCCCTGTAACAGATACTTTTGAAATCCAGGTGGAGCAAGTTCCATTGGTGGTCAATCTAGTGGAACTACTTGGGGTGGCGCTGGGTCTTCCGTCGATGGTGTTGTCAATGGTCAATTTAGTGGGAATGCTCCAAGTGGTGCCATCAATGTCCAATGGACTGGGCCGGGGGATATGGTCAAAACCAGCAAGAATACAACCCACACGACAATCCCTTGATGGCATCCTGTTTGCAAGGTACCCTGATTTGAACCTGGGCTTGAATCAAGGGTTTGATGACGGATTTCCTCTCTAAATTCTTCACCAACCTCGTATTGGATGTGTGCTTTGCATGCTTTGCATGCTTCATGCACTTTGGAGTGCTCTGCCTTCCCTTGGCCTTTTTAAGACAAAAAGTTTTCCCTTCCATTTGAATACTACACCTATTTCTTGGATTTAATTTCTTAATCTCTGAAGAACTCAACTTCTTGTTAATTGCTCTATGTATATAACACATTAATTGACTTGATATCTGCCGCCATACCATGAGAAACCTTGGAGTTGTGAGTTTGATATCAAATCCCAAGGGCAGACTTATGGATTGACCTAAGGTCACCCTTCTGAATTATTTGATATCAAAGGATTCTGATGCCTGCTAGGCCTTGATTTGACACAGTTTGACATACCTATTAAGGCCCCTCTAAGTGGTTGACCAAGGTGTACCAGACAATGGGTTCATAGTTTCATGACAATGAGAATGCTGGTCATGTCTTCTGGACAACAACAACCCACCTGTTTTGAAGAGCTCCACTGCAGCAGGAACTCTGCAAGTTCATCTGCACCATGGGTGAGTGAAGGAGGAGTGGGACCTGGCCCAATGGTTGATGTCAGTTCACATTTCGCAGGCAGCTATTGATAGATTCCTGAAGTTACCCTGGGTACATACCAATACCACATAAGGTGTACGATTTTTATACCTATTACCTACCAGGTTTGACACACCCTGCCACCCTTGAGCTTTATGTCAGAAAAACAACTCCATGCTAAGTCCAGAGCATGCCAGCAGTCTGCCATGGCTCTCTGCTGAGATTACTCTCAAGGATGCCCGAATGAGCCCCAATCCCTCCGCTATCATAATCCACTTGAATGTGTCACATACTTGTTCCAAAACCCTCTGTTCAAGGGCCATATGGACTTTTCTCCAAAGCAGGTCTATATGGCTGATGGCAAAACATGGTTGTACCATGAGATGGCATTAGGGGGTTTCACGCACCACAAATTCTTCCCAAATAGCTCCCAAATAGTGTAGCCAAATGAGATTTGAGAGTTTCTCAAAAATGGATTTGCAAGTGATTTGAAAACAGATTTGGAGCTACCTGAGCTCCAAATCCCTTTTCAAAAGTGCCCAAATCTTAGCTTTACAATTCAAAAATGGATTCGAGAGGAATTTGAAGAGTGATTTGGAGCTCAAGTAGCTCCAAATCAGTTTTCAAATCATCCACAAATTGGTTTTTGGGAAACTCTCAAATCTCATTTGGCTACACTATTTGAGAGCTATTTGGAAAGAATTTTCGGTGCATGAAACCCCCCTATTGGCAGAAGGCTGGCATGCAGAACAGGTACATTACTTAGTAGTGATCATTGTGGATTGATCTTTATTCTGAGATTATACTAGGTGAAGCTCCCAAAAGGAGCTACACTGCTGTCAGTTATCATTGCATCAGACAAAACTCACCTCACAAATTACTCAGGTGACAAGACTATGCATGCCATCTACATCACACTCGCTAATATCCATGACAATATCTGGCAAAAGCCAAGTTTTGGTGCCTGGATGTTACTCACGCAACTGCCAACCTCAAAATTTTCAAATATCACCTTTGATGCTTCAGGTACCAAAGCCAAGGCCCAGCACATGCCTGGGATTCTCAAACAACAACTCTTTCATGAAGCTCTAAAAATTGTGCTTGAGCCATTAGCCATCTGATGTTGCATGCTTCACAAAATTGTGGGTCCAGATGGATATGTACACAATACAGTCCCCATACTCATGGGATGGATTGCTGATCTGAAAGAACAGCTTGTCATAGCTGGAGTAATGCAGTATGCTTGCCCAGTAAGCATGGCTACACATGCAGATCTAGGGAAGCAAGTCTGCTGTGAAATGCATACTGGGAAGTCAACCCTCAATGCACTTGCCTTGATCTGGGTGAAGTATCCATCTGTGACAACATGGGAGTTTGTGTGCAAGGTGAAGAAGTTGGGTATGGGCCTGTCTGGTTGCATTGAGCATCCATTCTGGGAAGACCTTGGCATGGATCCCTGTAACTTTATCTGTCAGGACCTACTACATGGATGCCACAAGTTCTTTTGGGACCACCCAGTGAAGTGGCTTGCTTTTGTGATTGGAACTAAGGAGCTTGACAATCGATATATTGCCCAACCAAAAGGCAGCTTCTGCCACTTCAGTCATGGGATATCCAAGTTGTCCCAAGTCTCTGGCTGAGAGCACCACAATTTCCAGAAATCCATCTTGGCAGTTATCATGGGTGTTGAAGACATTGATCCATGAGTCATCTGGATGATCCAGGCATTTCTTGATTTCATTTACATGGCTCAATATCCACTGCAATCCAAGGATACATTATGTGACATGTCTACTCAACTCAATATCATCCATGATAATATCAGTATTCTCATTGATCTGGGTGCCCGCAGCAACATGGACCACCTTAACATCCCCAAGCTCTATAGCCTTCCGCAATCTATTGACAACACATGCTATAATGGTGTATCACTTAATTTTCCAACTGAGACCATGGAATCACTCCACATCCCCATGTGCAAGGATTTATACAATGCAAGTAACCATTGCCAGTATGAGGTCCAGATGCTCTGCCTTCTTGATATGCATGAATGGGTCCAATTTCAGAGCACATACCTGTCATGGGTTCAAGAAATCTCAGATCATGAACATGAAGATATGGATTGCTTGGACTGTAATAGCAATTGTTCAGTCAGTCTTGGGCATGATCATTTGGATGGGCACAGTGGAACTGCCATTCATGTGGGGATTGATACTGTTGTACCATCCACTCCAGTCAGGAGCCTGGCAATGCAACAAGCCAGTTATATCAAGATAGCCCAGCGAGGACATGAGCACCAAGCCACAATGGAAGCAATCATCATTGAATACAATACACCTGACCTCATCTCAGCAATTTGTCACTTTGCTGAATGTGGTGACAATGGGATAACTGCTGGTTGCATGCATGCAGTGGGATTATACCATTGGCTCATTGCCCTCATTGTTCTACATCCTTGAAATCTGGATTTCCTTTTGCATCACCCTACCATTTATTGACGAATTTTATCCCACTGAATTCAGGAGTGTCCACTGTAAACCCAATGGCACAACTGCCACCCGATTTGATCCAGTTCTTGTCCTGGTACATCCTATGGCAGTTGGCATACACAGTGCATATAGATCTATTTGACATATAGTCCTCATGGTCTGATATAATAATTTTGAAGGATTTTGTGTTGCCAAGCTCCACCTCATTTTTCGAGCACAAAAGGATCTGGATAATCCACATGCAGAGCGACCTCTTTATGCCTACATATTTTGGTACACCAAGATCCCACCAACCCCAGTAAAGGACATCAAATTGTACTGTGTGGCAAAGGACATCTCACTATCAGGAGAATGGCAGACCGGAATTGTGTTGCTGGAGCAAATCACCCAGCCTTTTTTGGGATAAAGAACCTTGTGTGTGTTGTGGAGGTACAAACCAGTGGGGTATGTACATCAAGTATCTACAATATATATAGTAAAAAGGGGGCGGCCATAGGATAGGCTGGACAAGTGGAGAGGGGTAGATTGAGCAGCACATGACGAACATACGCCATAGTTGATAACCACCCATTTCAACACTCCCCTTGATGGTGGAGACTACAGCACCAGCAAAAAAACATGAGACAAAAGAAAAAAAATTAATGGGGCAGTCCATATATGCTCCCACTAAAGCAAGTGAGTTTGAACAGGGAATGGGAAAGTGAGCAAAACACAGACAATGGCTCCCACTGGAGCAAGTGAGTTTGAACAGGAATGGGGGGGGCAAGAGAAACAGGAAGAAAACATACTCCCCCTGGAGTAGAGACCATAAACACCAAAAAAATTAAACCTGTCAGTAGCAGGACCATGAGCCGAGCTGTCCAAGCTCCCTCATGCGAACTGAGAACTGAAAATGAAAATTGCTCCCAAGTAATAGTGGGTACCATGAGCCAAGTCCTCCAAAAACTCCTTCATGTGAACCAAAATCGAAAAAATGAACCCCTCGGTAGGAGGACCACAAGCCAAGCTTACTGAGCTCCTGTCAGGATCAAATTGACATTTGCTTCCGCCTAAGGACTTACCTGTCAGAGTATCATTCTTCATCAACCCTATCATATGGCGCCTACTTCCTCAAATGCTCTTGTCTCCTCTCTCCCTCCATTCACTATGGGGGTTATTGTCATCCTTGCCATTATTGGCATTTCTCTTATTATTATTGCCCTCATTCTATCAGGCCTCGGCCAGCAGGCTATGGGCTGGGTAGTCAACCAGTGGCAGCAGTGGCAGCCCTTGTCAGCACCTGTCGTTCCCTCGCTCCCCACGTGAGTCCATGGAGTTGCCAATCCAGACTCCCCCTCCTCCTCCTCTACCCCCAGTCCCTGAATCCACATCACCTGTCCCAATCCATACTCCATCCACATCATTACGGTCCTTTGACACTTTGGACACCTTTGGAGTACCCAGGCATACACTGTCTTGGAAGTACATACGCTAAGGGGGATACATATGGAAGTTGGGGCATAGCCATGTGGAGGTGCGCACAGGATTCGTAACACGGCTGTGTCAGCTTAGTGAGGCTTAGTGATGGTGGCTGTGGAGGCTGACTGATGGGCTGTGGAGCCAGCATTCTAGGAGGATCCGGAAGGTTATGGAAGATGGCGGAAGGCTCTGGAAGGTTGGAGGCTGTGTGCAGGAAATAGTATTTATAGCCCTTCGCAGTTGGGGGATCACCAGTTTCGATCTCTCAGGATTCCCACTGCGATAGGTGCGAGACTTGTGTGTCCCTTGTTGTGTGGTGTATACTCAGGATTCCCACTGCGATAGCGTGTGGTTAATTAATCTCTTTCCTCTTTCTGTTTGTGGCTTCGACAGCAGTGTCGCCCTGACAGCTCCCTCACATGAACTGGAGACCAAAAATGTCATGTACCACAAGCTGGATATCCAAATCCTCTCACATAAACCATAAACTGAAAAATATAATGGCGGATGTCTTGATGACGTCAAGAACCGTGGGCCGGAAATCCAAATCCCCTCACATGCATCCCAAAACAGTGAGCCAGGCCATGGCCAATGACAAATCCCCCTTGCCCAAGTGCCACCTCCATCCCACCTAAAAGACCCGAGAGTTGTGAGCCAAGTCCAGAGACTTCCTCATGCATGTCTCAAAAATAGTGTTCTGGGTCCAGGGCTGGAGCCCACCCAAACACCCAACTAAATCCTCCACCTCACCAACATGGTGCAGTGGCAATAGAAAAAATCCCCGAAAAAGACACAGGTCCAACAGTCACAGTAGACATGGGACACGGGTTCACAAGCACAGGTAGAATGTCGATCCCAGGTGCAAGTAGAGGTTTCCCCAAAGAACAGGTACTCTCAGGTATAGACAGGGGTGCCCCCAGATGGGCAACAGAATAGTCATGCACTTTAGAAGCAGAAAAGGCATGAATGGCAGGTTTTCAGATGTGGTATTGATGTCATGGACTACAGCACAGTTCATCCCAATGGTCACGGGTTTAGTCACATAGAAAAACACAGAGGTTCACTGGTTTGTTTTGGGATAAAGAACCTCATGTGTGTTGTGGAGGTACAAACCAGTGGGGTATGTACATCAAGCATCTACAATATATATAGTAAAAAGGGGGCAGTCATAGGATAGGCCAGACAAGTGGAGAGGGTAGATCAAGTGGCACATGACAAACATATGCTGTAGTCGATAACTGCCCATTTCAACAGCCTTGCCCACTTGCTCCCATCATTTCAGGACCATGTCCTGCCGGACTTACAAAAGAGACATGTTACACCACATTTAATTCTTTCTACATTAACTCATTTGTGAGTCATGGCGATTATTGTCATTTGCAATAGTCTTATTTATTCTATTGAAGTTGGACCAAAATAAAGAAAAACAAGCCAAATGAGCAGTGAAGCCTCTCTAAGTGACTCACAGATTCATTTTCTGAGGTCAACTCGGTTACAACGGTTATAACCATACAGAACCAAGTGTCAGATCCGCACCAATGGGACCAGCCAGTGAGTTTGCTGATGTGATATGGAAAACACAGGGAATAGTAAACACATTTTGCTTTTGCCACTGGATAGGGGGGGTAAAAAGACTGGAATCAGTTTGCAACTTGGGTGGGTGTAGTGAGTGGAAGACCTGCGGTGAGAGCTGCTGCACAGTGATGTACCCAGTGTCTGCAAGCAGCATGTTTCCCATTGTGATATCTTCAATAAAAGCTGGGTTAATATTTAACTTGGCGATAGCAGATTTCAAAAAGGCAGTTAAAAATCCATCAGACCTGTGAAGAGCCAGGTTGAGACTAGATGCAGAGAGAAATTTGCAGATGGAACTATTGCTGACCTGATGTCCTTGAATTGGCCTTTTCCTTTGTGCCCCAGCGCGGGCCTGACAGCCACAGTTATTGCAACATCCTCATCGCTGCAGTGTGGAGAGGTGTGTAGTGAGTTGTCGGATATGTTCCATGGTGAAATAGTGCTACCGGGAACTGACTGCCCGAGAATAAGAGGGGATACTCCGGATAGCGAACTCCTATAGGGAGAGTATACCCTGCATAAGAACCGCGGCCAGCTGGATCCTTTTGCAGCCGGTGTTACGAATCAACCCCTTTCAGTCATGTGACCCTGTGGAGTGGAGTGCTCATGCCCCATCGCATGCGACACTTGAATCCTGATGAAGTCGAAATGTGCACGTGGGCCCTACCAGCCGAATTTTCGTATGATGTTTTTACCCCCCTCCCCCCCCCTTGCATCCGTAACTAGGTCTCAAGCCCCTTGCGGTGGAGTGAGGAGCTTTCCGTTTCGCCTTTTTTGTAGTACATTCTCCTGCTATCCATCCAGGTCTACAGGCTCCGGTCCAGACCCCTATTGTTTCTTTAAGACTGGTTTTGGCGCCGAAGAGGTGCGGGGCCGGTATTTCCGTGCTAACCACAGCAATATACACTATTATGCAGTATATTGTGAGGAGATACTTCAGATGTAGGAAAAGGGCGTGTGGGTTAATCCATAACACCGGCTGCAAAAAGATCCAGCTGGCTGCGGTTCTTGTGCACTCTCTATGTGGAGTCCGCTATCCGGTGTATCTCCTCTTATTCTCTCGGGGGGTCAGTTTCCGGTAACACTATTTCACTGTGGAACCCATCCCACGAGTCGCTGCACACCTCTCCGCCACACCCTCTGGAGTTGCAGCTCTGCAGGTGCCTCGCGATGACGATGTTGTAATAACCGTGGCTGTCAGGTCTGCGCTGGGGCATAACTTTCGAAAGCACTCGATACCCCTGAGGAGAGGCTCAGGAATAGTCCAGCCTGTTTAATTGTGAGATTGGTTTGTTTGCACATCGGCATTGGGACCTTGTTCATATGCACGAGTAATACTTTATACCCACATGTGTCATATTGATTAGGCTCCATCCGGTCCACCGACTGTCAAACCTTTCTACAGTAAAAAGAACCGTCGGTTTTTTGATGAACCACTGCTTGTGTTCGGCTGCAACAACATTCCTACCCACATTTCTAGCTCACTGCGAGTCACTTTCCAGCATTGCATCATCAGACCTTTTGTGTTATCATGGCACCACGGAAGAAAGACAATTCCAAACCTGAGGCTTCTATTAAAGCAGACACTGTGACACATAAAAAAATGTAAGAGCCACTGTCTCAAATGATGATGACGAGATCCTCACTGCAGACTCAGAAACATGTAGCAACCAAGCAGACATCAAGCCTGAGAAGCGGCGGTCAATCCCGTGAATAAATATGTCATCAAAGGTACCCCGAAGGACAAAATCTCATATACAGGCAGAGATGAGGCTGTTTCTGTTGGAGTTGGGATCTGATGGGCCGAATGACGGTTTAGGGGGGGGTGACCCCTATTTGGTAATCATGATGGATACAAGCGTGCCTGCCCCATTCGGAGGACATCTCCTAGGTCCATTAGCAGTGCCCTGTGTCCGTCTCTGTCTTCCTAGTTTACTCCTGTATTTTATTTAGTACATCTCTATTCTCTTGCTTGTACTCCATGTAATTCTCTCCTATCCTGTAGGCCATATATTGGCCAGTACTCACGAATACAACAGTCTCTTTTGTCTCGCCCGCCCTGACTCCGCTCGAGCACTTAGGCTCCCCTATAAGAATCCATCCACCCTCATCGTCAGTTCCCGGAGTACTAAACCTCCCATATCCACAAGTTTCATCATTAGAAACTATATACACTCAAAAGAAATGTGGATAGAGAAATGGCGGCAGTCCCTTTAGCAACAGCTCCGCAACATCTCCCCGAAGAACTGTCGCTTGGTAATTATCGATCGTTGGTGGATCTAAGAAGACCCTTATATCTAGGCCTTATTACACCCTATTTTCCACGCTAATCCTACCCCCGATGCCAGAGATTGTGATTCTAATCTAATTAGTTGTTGAGGGACCTTCAGCGACGCAAACGCCGAATTTCAGGACGATTGAGCAGGCTGACCGTGTTGTGCCTGGGATACCTATATAATGATGCCACAATGTTGCATCATCTAACCTGCGAATGGCGTCATTTTTAGGGTGCTTTCAGGCTACCGATAGCTGCACTTTTACACAACCATTTCTCTGGGTTATTTGGACTCGACTTGATAGCTCGGAATCGATTTTGTCGCCTTGTATCGGACTCGGGGGGCGGCTGAATTCGAAGTGTTGGAATCGTAACAATATGGCTTCCTCGGCATTCCTACTTCGATATTCATTATTTGGGAAGCATGGATGTGGGAAGTGCTATTGTGGCCCTGATTAGGAGCCCGGAATTAAAAGTTACGTAAATTGGTCGAATTTTCCTTGGTTTTCAAGCTAGCGGGAACGATGGGATCGCACCATTGGGAGAAAATCATAGGGACTAAGACGAGCCGCCCTCTACAGTGTTGCTTCATATACATCGGAAATTCTATCTAGCCCAAGCACACACGAATCGTCGGGAGTACGAGTATTAGTATCACCTATCTCCGTCGAGTTTGCTGTTCCGCCTGCACCGGTCTCTACAGAGTCATGAGGGAGAGGGAATGAAAAGGACCTTTGAAGCCACTCACCGATATCAATATGATAAGATTCTTGTTGCAAATTGATTAAGGTGCTGATGGCACCGACCCTTCCATCACGTCCCGCGATCGCCATGTTTGTCATCCCTGTGCGTGGCCGTAGCGAGAGTGGGGTAGTAAGGAGGCTCGTTACCAACCGCAAACAAACCTTGTGACTCACCCGAGTTCGCCAGGTCAATTCTTGGCCTCTCGCTGATATAGCCAACACTACCAGCATCTCCGCCAATAGCGACGGGACCCTGGGCAGATCCTCCACTACCGGTTTCTGTTGCGAAAAGTTTAGCAATTGGGTACATGTGACTCGGGGGGGGATATCTTACTTATTTTCAGCGTAACCCTAGGATAGCCGTGGTTCGGCATGAGAGCTGGGGGCGGGGATGGAGCAAGGACCGCTGGAGATTGTCTGGATCGAATGTGATCCGAGGACTCAACAAGAGGTGGGGCTAGGGAAGATTCCTCAGAAGGCTGAACCGGAGGTGAGGGCTCGGCAGAATCAAGGGGGCCCTTTACTGGCAAGAAATCCGGGGAAGATAATTGCTTTGAAAAGAGGTGGACGAATCGGCGTGGACCTAAGACGGGGAAGTGTCAGTTGGTTGGAGAAGGGTTGACTCCCGATGAGTTGGTACCTGGAAAAGCCTTGGTCAGTCGTTTGAGTAAGCCTGAGCGGGGGTTGGAACCCATTTTTCGATGGGAGATGTGTAGTCTTGAGGGATTAGAAGGGGACGTACTCTCCACTATCGGGGCGCGGTTGTCAGTGTGGCTAGGTTAAATAGTACCTGGGTAGTTATGGAATACCTATCTCACGGTAGAAATCCTCTAGAATCCCGTTTAAAGGAACCGAGCCCGCAATGGACCAAATGAGGAGACCCTCCAGCCAGAGGAACCCGAAAACATACCTTTGAATTCTGGGGACAGCACGGAAAAAGGTCACCCATTCTGATATTATGTCCCTGACAGGGTAGATCGGCAGAAAGGGGTTCATTGCAACTGATCATTAGACAGTGGAGCAGATGGGAAACGGCGATCGCCGAAAGCCAGCACCGCCACACACCCTTGTTCGCTCTCGTGTCCGGGGGCCCACCCGGCACCCCGCCGGTGGATCCAGATGGTGTTATATACACACATACGAAACAAGCTACATATAGCTGTTGATGCAGATCAGATCTGCCAGATTCTATGAATGATAGTCTCTGGTTCTTGATCGACAGCTTAGTGCATAGTGTAGCTGTACATAGTGATTAGTGATTATCTTTTGCATCGAAACCTGCGTAAGTCAAGGGATCAAATTAAGAGCCCATCTCGACCCTCCGGCGTGAAGTACATAGGATGCTTGGGAGTCTCCCTTTATCTTTGTTATCTCTACTTCTCATTCATTCCCCATATGAACCAGCCTTGCGCGCGCGAGAAGTCAGAAATTTCCTTTTTTGGAATTTCGATTATCTTCTTCAAATTCGCCCGGGACTTCTCAAGTCACTTTAAAATATAACTATTAATATAGTTCTGTAGATAGAATTTGTGGGCCTAAATACCGTATTTACTGACTTACACACCCTTCATCGTGGGCCGGCGTTGAGTTGTGGCGCCGAATTTCCGGTTTTTGCTTCCAGATGTTGGAATCTTGGGGAGGCCATCTCCTTGGGTCCTTCTGCTCATACTCTCTCTCACGATGTCCTCATCCACCCGCGTACCTTCACTGAAATACATGATAACGCATATGATTTGCGGTGTACATTGTACAACCCTGGACGATATCTGGCGCCAAGTTGGGTCACCCGTTGGGGACAGTCATCTTCAGGAGGCCCTTGCTTGATATCTGCTTGGTTATTCGCTTGCACTCTCTCCTCGGTCATTAACTGGATGTCAGTCTTCCCTGGGCGCCGGCGGTGATACCAGTGTGAACTGTATTTTTCCAGTGAAGCCGATAGATGTCCGTGTGGCGCGTATCGCGCAGATTGCGGCGTGGATAGATTGGTGCTCCTTGTGTTCCCGGAGGCCTTGCAAGTGAGGTGGATGATCATTCGAATGATTGTATGCTCTCCAAAGTGCAGGCGCATTATATTTTGCAGGCTCTCATCGCCTTCGAAAAGCACCGCGAACTGCCCAGTCTGGCGCGTATGGCACCACCAACTATAGTATTCCGTATGAATCAGCGATAACGGCCACTATCTCACCAAATACGAACAGCGGCGCGTCGCCAGGATTTAATCCAGCGGCAATCCCTGACCCACTCCTCCTTCGTCTCTTCTTTCCCCAATATATCCTTATTTTCCCGGCATAGACGTTGCTGTCCAAAAGTACTGGACCAAACGAATTAACCCTTGGTTAATGGTTCGATGGAATCACATCGCTTGGGCTCTCCACGTCAATGGAGCGTGGGGTGTCAACAAAGAGACAGAAACTTTCCTTTCCCCTCACTCGACTCGTAGGGACCTACTTTTCTCGCAGAATTGGTGTTGTGGCCCCTAATGACTTGGCTCGCAGAGAAATGTGCGAATCTTCCCCCTGGGAGCACCTATGCATCAAAAAGGCCGCCATCTGGGTGGCCGGTGTCCTTCATGGATTTTTCGTTACTGGACCCAATGTCAGGGAATTGAATTCCTGGGTACGGTGGATTTTGGCATTGGTACCCGGGTGACCTTCGAGACAACTTAGTTCTTGATCCTATTGAAGCTTTGCACATTCATTCTCCGCCTCATGGTTTACCTGCTTCGTATCATGGATCCGTCTAAGATGATCACCGCACTGCTCTCACGCATCCTCGCTAGTCCTGAGCCTACTATTGAAGTAGATACTGACACATAAAAAACACAAGAATGAGGTCGGGGCTGCTGCTACATTGATGATGGTGACAAAATCCTACTGCGGTCACTTGCTGACTTAGAAACTCATGGTAACCAAGTAGTTCAAGCCTCAAGCCTGGAAAAGCGGTCAATACGGTGAATAAACCTGTCATCACACGTGCCCCCAAGGACAAACCCTGATATAAAGGCAGAGTTGGTACTACTCAAAAGAAACAGGGACGAAAATACAGCGACAGTTCCTCTAGCAACAGTTCTCGACCCGGCCAACATCTGCTGAATTGGTAACTATACAAGCATTAATTCCCGACGTCGGTGACTGAAGGCCCTCGATCGGCTTATAGCCAAGAAATCTTCAGCATCGGCAATAAGGATGTCTTTAATGCCAGGTTCAAGAACGACGGATGAAAGTGGTGTTGAAATGGGCGGTTATTGGCTACGGCGTACGTCACGTGCCACTCGTCTGCGGCCTCACCCCTCCCCGCTTGTCCGGCCTATCCTATGGCCGCCCCCTTTTTTACTATATATAACGTAGGTACCCATGTACATACCCCACTGGTTTGTACCTCCGCGACACACACGAGGTTCTTTATCCCAAAAAGTGGCCCCTTCTGATGCGCTCCGTTCCAGCGCCAGTTAGAACGTTCAGCGAGAAAGAAGTGCACTATGAAGCCCGACCGCATGTTTTGAGGATGAGACAAGGCATAAGGGAGGACTGGTGCTTAGCGCGTTACTCTATGTCGGCTTCATACTCGCGGCGAGCTTGAATGACGAGTTGCTTGAGAATGTTATGTTGGAATTCGGATCCGATGGGGGGGAGTTAACGGTACGGATGACGACCCCTATTTGGTAATATGGCGGACACAAGCGCGCCTACGCCATTTGGAGAATCCCCTAGGTTCACAAATGGTTCCCTACGCCTGTGCGGGGTGTCCTGGTCATGTTCTCTTACCCTCGTGTTTTTTACTATTTTTGTTTCTCGTTTGACCACATATTTTCCTCCTATCCTGTAAACCATAAAACTGGCTAGTGTACACGATTATAACGTCTATTTTCTTCAGCTCGCCCTCTCTCCGCTCGAGCATTCACGCTCCCCTTCAGAATTCTATCGTTCACATCGTTGATCACCTACATAACCTTTCCTCGTTCACTATGTTGTTGTTGCGGGTGATGACGCCGATCTTGAGCTCATGACAGCCCCCGTAATGGCCATTTCGCCTGCTATGTGTAGTAAAGGGGACGAGGTGCTTAGCATCTATACTGACAGTAAGCAATAGAAGACATAACTTAAGCCAACGACCACCTGTGAGCGCACGAAGAGCATCCTAATCAGGCAATGCATGAAATCTGTTGATCGATGAAGGCACGTACGATAGAAAGTAGAATGTGTAGCGCCTGAATAGAAACACCCAAATTAAGCGAAGCTACGACCCGAAGAGTGAAGAAAAGTTACCTATTGAAGGGAGAAAGCGATAGGCCGTCGACGCGGCCTTGCGTTAGCTTCTCCAGTCTCCTCTTCCACGCCGACAGAAGCGGTGCGATAAGAGCCGACATCGAACTCGCGGGATGCACCGTATGAGGGCTGTTTTTGGAGCCAGCGCCTATAGGATAGATTGGGGATGGGGGTGCCGCTTACATGATCTAATCATAGGGGCTCTGAACTTTCCCGCCATTAATTCGTTTCCTGGGACATTTCTGAATACTAGTCTTCTTGGCTAAAATGGGCCGTCTGCCGCCGCCGCAAGAAAAATATCCTTACAGGTCATCGTTGCGGCATACAACGTGGGATTTCTTACGAGAAAAAACGCTAGGGAAGATACGGGTGGGCACGGAAGAACTTGGTGGAATTATTTTTTGTAAGGTAGAAAACTAATTCGCGATCGGGCGTTTCGGGTACTGTACAGCCCTTATTTTATCCACCGCGTGTTTTCCCTAGCGCCACTGTAAGGAAAGGTTTATTATTTCTGATGGAATTATCATCCCCGAGTCACAATGCCCCTCCCCCTTGAAGTAGTGTTCAGAGGGCAGTCCATTCCCTATTCACTGCTCCACCGTCAACCGTTGTGCCGCATCACTAGACCACTCGTTTGTCGCGCGGGCACGCGGGCATCGTATGCAAAAATGCATGAAATTGATCCCAGTGTCAGCCACGGAAACTACAAAGCGCAAGGGGAAACAGATATACATATACATCATACAGGATGGAAATGTTATTCAGCCACCAAAAGCTTTAAAGCTTTCAAACATTATCACCACAACTACAATGAATTTACCGAAGTTGCCGCCAGTCAGGTGGATCCGAACGGACTCCTACTAGGCAATGCCGAATTGCAGAACGACTCCCCTGCAAGGCTGGTTCACCCACTGCATCCACGTTGTGCCTGAGGTATATATTTCGAGCCGAGTCGCGAGAATTTCGCTGGAATCAACTTCCGATTCCAGCGGCAGTTCCAACTCTGAGCTTGGAATTGGGATTTCGGCATCAAGAATCTGATCTGGAATATCTTCCGAATAAAAATGGCCCCCCAGGCACGCACCACAGGCAAGCACCCCCATTTTTTACCTTGGATTCCAAAGTGGATTCCCAGAAATTCTCGCGGCGTGAAACTATTGGATCATCTCACCCCCCAAATGACGTCGTCTTTTGCGATGGTGATTTCGTCCTTTGGTGGGTCTTTGCTTCAGACGAACCGACGAGGACTTTCACCGTCGAGCGGAAATAGATAGACTATGAGTTCCATCTTTGGATTTCCAGATATGAGCAGGCAAGGAGTACATTGCCCTCTGTCTAAGAGGGAAGGGATACAACGCGTACCACAGATACGGAAGGATGGAAGGCGCTGGGGGGTGTCTCTGCAACTATTTATGTGTGGCAACAGGCGGGAAAGCAGCAACTGCAATGCTGAAGCTATCCGAAGGTACCGATCAAGACAGATAATGAGCTGAGCCTGATACGCTTCTACTAGGGTGTGCCTTTGGTCTTGCCAACCCGCGCCGAGGGGTCGGTGTGCATAGTACAGTGGCACTCTGAGAGAGGGGCCGCCCAGGATTGGTGTTGGTCTCCGTATGTGCACATGCGGGGGGTGAACTGACAGCAATACTCCCCGATATGACCGTGATTCATAGGGCAGGGTATTTCCCCCCCGCGAGTGTTCTTGTCCACCGGCAGATGTGGCGCACTAGGGTTGGGGCTGAAGGACGGAGGGCTGGCGGGGTGGTGCGGGTATTCGTGAGGGGATATCGCACCATGTTGATTCCTGGCCCCTGGTAATGCATGCCTCTTCAAATTTTCGATAAACGATGCGGAGTGGTAATTGCCAGTGAGTTAGCAGCAAGAAAAAAGAGGGAAAAATCGATCTCACCTGCATTCCGCATGTGTTATCGCTGTAGCAAGTGGGTATGACCGGGTTTTGCGGCGGCGTACCACTGTAGCAGTGGTAGACGTGCACTGTGTAATCCTCGGATTTGAACGGCGATCAGGTCACTAACGTACATAAAGACTCACAGATATGCGGGTAAGAGATGAGGACATCCCCTCCACGCCCACCCATGGTAATCCCGCCTCCACTTTTGCCCATCCCCCCACTTCCGGCACCTGCGAAACGGACGCTTGGATGAGTGCGAAATAACATCGGAAGTTGTGTAGGACTGACGAATAGTGTTGAGAGCTTGGGGGTTTCTTACAGGCTGCATACCAGTCGGGAGAAAGATGGCTAATTGCACTGTGCTTAAATAGCCCAAGGCAAAATTGTTCCCACACACCAAATGGTCGCGTGACAGAGCCACCACCATATCCCGGCGTCGGAGAACAAAGCAGGGACTGAGTTTGAGGCCGACATTGCTCAAAACCATATATGGAAATTCAGTGAATTTCAGTGAATTCGGGCCCAAAAGTCAACCCAAACGCAATTCGAATGCCAAAATTATCCAAAGGTGCCGATCAAGATCCTGGGAGGGGGGCTGGCCAGGATCATTGTTGGACTCGACACGGGCACGTACGCGAAGCGAACTGAGGGTAATAATCGCTGCTATTACCGTGACTCATGGGCCATGGGGTTCCTCGGCTGTGAATGCTTTTGTTCTCAGAGGCGAACTAGGTTTGGGGCGGGAGTAATGGGGAGCCACTGAGGGGATGCCGCATGATTTTGAATTTCAGGGCCCCCCTCTTTCAGTTTCCGATAAATGACATAGAGGGGTTAGTAGGAAGGGAAAAGAGGGAAAATCAATCTCATCCACAATCCGCATGCGCAATAACTGCAGGAAATGGAGGTACCCGGGTCCGGCGGCGACAGGCCCCTGCAACAGTGGTAGAGTGGAGTGTAATCCTTAGAGTTGAAAGATGAACCGGCTACTAACGTACATAACCTCGACTCGCAAATATGGATCGTGCGATGAGAACGTCCCCTCCACGGCCGGAGTCCCGCTTCTACTTTCAGTGGTCCCCCACTTCCGCCACCTACGAAACAGACGTTTGGATGAGCGCGAAATGACATTGGAAATCGCGTACGGGCTGACGAATATTGTTGAATTTTTCAGAGACTGCACATCAGTCAGGAGAAATGTGGTCGACTACACTATGCTGAAAAAGCCGGGGCGAACAGTTGCACAAATAGGTCACGAGACCACGAGCCGCACACCATAACTGGGGAAGAGGATGAACCATTCTGACGCACACGTGCGAAGGTGGAGAGGATCGGTTGAATCAGCCACTGCTTCAGGATCTGTGTATGGATGAATTTCATAAACTGTTTACAAGCTGATACCCCCCAAATGTAGGCCGAGCTCGCTGGGATCACAAACACCCGGGTCTCGATGGGCCTCAGGGGTGCTTTCAGGCAATCATTTCTCTGCATTACTTGGACACTCGATGCCTCGGGGTCTATTTTCCGCCCAGTATCGGACTGGGGGGGCGGCTGAAGTGTGCGAGTCGTAACAATATGGCCTCCTCGGCGTTCCCACTTCGAGATTCATAATTTGGGAAGCATGGATGTGGGGACTGCTAGCCCAGACATAATTTGGAGCCTGGAATTAAACGTACGTAAATTGGTCGATTTCGTTTGTTCACGCTTTCGAGCTACCAGGAACGGGATTGCACCGGTGGGAGGAAATAGCAGGGAAGAGGAGGGGAAGTCGGGCCACAGGACGAGCCACCCTCCACGGTGGTCCTCCATATACACCGGAAATTCTATGTAGCCTAAGCGCCCAAGAATGGCAGTATTACTGGCGATCTCGTTCGAGCCTACGCTGGTCTCTATAGAGTCATGAGGGAGAAGGAATGAAAATGACCTTTGAAACCATCAATATGATGAGTTTTCATGTTTCAAATTGATAAAGGTGTTGATGGCACCGACGCTTCCACCACGTCCCGCGACTGTCACCTTTGTAATCCCTGTGCGCCGCCATAACGTGAGTGGGATAGTAAGGAGGCTGGTTACCAAACGCAAACAAACCTTCCAGCCGAGTTCTCCAGGTGGATTATCGTCCCACCGTTGATATATCCAGCATGGCTAGCGTCTCCGCCAAAGGCGACGGGAGGCGCATCCTGTTTCTGTTTGGATACACGTGACTCAGGAGGATAGCCGTAGTTCAGCATGAGAACAGGGGCGGGGATGGAACAAGCGCCACTGGAGATTGTCTATCGATGTGATCCAACGTGAGGTAGGGCTAGGGAAGATCCCTCAGAAAGCTGGACCGGAGGTGAGGGCTCGGCAGAGAAGGCAGCCCTTGAGAAAGCGGCGATCGCCGAAGGCAGCACTGCCACACAAGAAGCCGGCATAGACGCGGTTTTCTTGAGGATCTTGGGAAGGCCGTCTCCTTGGGTCCTTCTTCTCATCACTCCCACGATGTCCACCCCCGTATCCTCACTGAAATACATGACAACGCATATGATTTACGCTATACATTGCACAACCCTGGACGACATCTGCCAAATTCTGCTGTACATGGCCCTAAATTGGGTCACCCTTCATGGAAATTCATCTTCAAGAGGCCCTTGCTTGACATCTGCTTGAGTATTTCCTTTCATTCTCTCTGCCTTCAACTGGATGTCAGTTCCCGTGGGCACCAAGACCTGGATTTTTCGAGAGAAGCCGATAAACGCCGGTGATAGGGTGTATCGCACAGATTGTGACATAGATAGATCGATGCTCTCTGTGCCCCCCCAGGGTCTTTCAGGTGAGGCGGGTGATCATTCGAATGATTGTATATTCTCCGAAGTGCAGACGCATTATATTTTTCAGTCTCTCTCATTGCCTTCGAAATGCATCGCGAATGGTTCAATCTGGCGCGTGTGGTCCCACCACCAAGTATAGTATTCCATATGAATCAGCGATAACGGCTACTATCTCACCAAATACGAACGGCGGCACGTCGCCAGGATTTAATCCAGCGGCGATCCCTGAGCCACACCTCCTTCGCCTCTTGCTTCACCAACATATCCTTACATTTCCCGGAATAGACCCTGCTCCCCAAAAATACTGGACCAAGCGAATCCAGCCTTGGTTAATGGTTTGACGGAATCGCATTGCTTGGCCTCTCCACGTCGATAGAGCGCGGGGTGTCAACAAGGAGACAGCAACTTTATTTCTCCTCACTCGACTCGTAGGGATCTACTTTTCTCGTGGAGTCGATGTTGTGGCCCGTAATGACTTGGCGCGCAGAGAAATGTACGAATCTTCCCTCCTGGGAGCAGTTATGCATCAAACAGGCCGCCATCTGGGTGGCCGGTATCCTTCATGGATTGTTCGTTAGTGGACCCAATGTGGGGGAATTGAATTCCTGGGTACGGTGGATTTTGGCGTTGGTGCCGTGGTGGCCTTCGAGGTAGGCTAGTTCTTGATTTGATTTGGACATTCATTCTCCACCTCATGGTTTACCTAGCTGCTTCGTAGCATGGATCCTTCTAAGATGATCGCCACACTGCTCTCGCACATCCTCGCTCGTCCTTGGCGGACACAATCTTGGTCTAGCACCTCCTGTCATCTATGCTTGGTTCGCGAACTTCGCGATATTGCAAGGAAGCCAATATTGTAGGGAGCGAAATCGTCGAAGAAGCGGGGACCGAACAGGGGCGACAGTGGTGCGATGGTATCAACGAGTACGTGTTCAAGACGTCTGTTGACGAACGCGAGGCAATGTGAGCCCAGGCTGCGCAATCTGGCGAGCGTCTTGTTTCCTTAATTACCGCCGCCGATACGATTTCGCCTTCCCCGCGAGTGCAAGTGGACATCAAGAGCCTGATATCTCCCCCCTCAGTGAACTAGGAGGCCCTGATTCGTGAAGTGGATGGGATCATTCACTGGACCAAATGGGAGAAGTTGCGCGGCGCTGGCACATCCGGATGGGAAGGAATGTGCTGTTGCAGCGGGGTGCTGTGGGCTTGGCATAGCATGTGGATGCGGATGTGGATGAGATCGTTCCATTCACGTTGGGGGCTCTTGGGGAGGAAACTCGAGAGGGCGGCTCTAGTTCTATAGAGACGAATGACTCTGGTGCTAATATCGTGTCGCCCTTGACTGCAGCACAGGATATGCTCCGCGATCATTATTCATGGGGTGAGGCCAATCTTCCCTTCCCTTCATGCTGCTGTTACCGGTGCGAACTCGGAGGGTCATTTCGCTGATGCCCTTCCCTCTGAGGAGCGGATCAGGAATGGTTCAGCATTGAAGTTTAATCGAGAGATCCGGGGTTCGGTTGTGCATCGGCGTTGGGACTTTATTCATGTGCACGAGTACTTCGTACCCGTGTGTCCTATTGATTAGGTTCCGTTCCGATACACCGATTGTCGATAGTCGATAGTCCAGCAATATCTCTAAAATAAGAAGAACCATCGATATTTTGCCTACATTTCCTATTTTTTGATGAACTGGGGCTTGGGTTTACCTGCAACAACATTTCTACCAACATTTTTGGCTCACACTTTCCAGCATTGTCTTGTTAGACCATTTGTATGATACCATGGCTCCACCTTACCAAAGAAAGACAATTTCGAACCTGAGGCTACTATCGAAGCAGAAACCGCGCCACGCAAAATACGCAAGAGCGGTCCCAAGTCTCGACTGATGATTCGGGTGACAACAAAATCCTACTGCAGTCACTCTACACTCATAAACACGTGGAAACGAAGTTACCGTGATAAATCTTTCATCCGAAGGATAAAATCTGATATACTGTAAGGCCATTTCATAAATGGCAAGTATATATGTACCCAAAAGATATGTCCATGGAAATAGCGACAGTCCCTCGGCACCGTCTTCCCGAAGAACTCTTGGTTTGTACCTGATTTGTAACTATCGACAATTGGTGGAATCGAATAGCGGGCCCTCATGCCTGGGCCTTATTATACCCTATTTGCCACGCACACCCTACTACGGATGCGGGACATCGTGATTATAATGTAGGATGAGTTGTGGAGGGATCCTGCACCTGCGAACGCCACATTGCAGGTCGATTGACCTACAGCCTCGAGGGCCGCTGGATCCATGCTGTGCCTGGAGTAGATATTATTTATACAATTGAGTCATTCTAACTTGCCAAATGACGTCATCTTCAGCAACACTTCAGAAACGGAGGCCCTTCGAACACGTGGCTCTCTATTCAGACGACACCCGAGCGGAAAATTGACATGAGTTCCATCTTTGGATTTCCGGCATGACCAGGCAAGCAATACATTAATTGACCTCTGTCGAAGAGGGAGGGGATACACCGCGTATCACATATATGGAATGGTGGAAGGCGTTATGGGGTGTCTCTGCAACTATCCATCTGTGGCAACAGGCGGGAAAGCAGCAACTAGAATGCTGAAACTATCCGAAGGTGCCGATCCAGACAGATAATGCGCTGAGCCTTTGACGGCTTGACATGCTTCTACGAGGGCGTGTCTTTGGTCTTGCCGACCGGTGACGAGGGTCGGTGTGCACAGTACAGTGGCACTCTGAGAGGGGGCGCGCCCAGGATTGGTATTGGTCTCCGCATGGGCACATACGCGGGGCGAACTGACAGGAGTATTCGCTGATATGACCGTGATTCATAGGGCAGGGTATTTTCCGCCGCAAGTGTTGTCCACTGGCAGATGTGGCGTGCTAGGTTTTGGGCTGAAGGAAGGGGAAGGGGGCTGGCGGGGTGGTGTGGGCATCCATGAGGGATGTCGAAAACTGTTCATTCCAGGCCCCGACTAATGCATGCCTCTTCAAATTTTTGATAAATGATACGGAGGGGTAGTTTCCAGTGGATTAGCAGCAAGATCAAAGAGGAAAAATCGATCTCACCTGCGTTCCGCATGCCCTATGGGTGTAACAAATAGGGATAACCGGGTTTTGCAGGGGCGGATCACTGTAACAGTGGTAAACGTGTGCTGTGTAATCCTCGGAGTTGAACGGTGATCAGGCCACTAACGTACATAACTTCGACTCACAAATATGCTGTGTGACGGGGTGCGAGATGAGAACATCCCCACCACGCCCGCCCACGGTAATCCCGCTGCCACTTTTTCCCATCCCTCCACCTCCGGCACCTGCAAAGCAGACTCTTGAATGAGCACGAAATAACATTGGAAATCGTGTAGGACTGACGAATAGTATTGAAAGAATTTGGGTTCCTCACAGGCTGCATATCGGTTGGGGGGAAAACGGTCAACTAAACAGTGCTTAAATAGTCAGGGGGCCCAGGGTCGGAACACCACGGCCGCGCCACCGAAAGCTGAGGCCGCAGGATTCAATGTCGGCTGGATTAGGACCGTTACGTTAAGGTGCTCTACCATTTCATTGAATCCGGTACTGAATTGAGTGTGTGGCAGTGGAGTCGTTCAACGTATGTTCAAACCGGCCCGCGCCGCCCAATGTTCAACTTCCCCTTCCAACGACGCAACACATTTATTACCTCTAACCAAATGATCCCATCACTCAAACGATGATAACAATGAAAAACACCCAATCACCGTTGACAACGGAGGCAGTTTGGACCCAAAAGAAGGAAAACGCAAAGCGGGCCCCAAAAAATCAATCATCATCGGGCCATTGCCCATGTATCTTCCCTCTCCCCTTCCCATTTCGAATATCTGTACTTATCATGAATTTCCTTCCACCTTGACTTCTACAGACACAGTATGTACTCACGTACCCATCACACCTGGCTTCTCCCTCTATATAATAGTGCCATGAATACAACTGAGACTCGACTCCTCCAGCACTTCACCGTTCGTCGATAAATCACATGACATCAGACATGAGAGTCTGGGATTGGCGCTGGTCGCCGCCCTGAACGAGGGTGTGGCTTCAGATTATAACGTAAAACTTGGCAACCCCATTATAAGTTCCAACCATGATTGCATATGCTCAAGAACTGGAGCGGACAAAAAGAATCTACCGCATCATCAAAAATTATGTTCCACGATTCGAATTCAGAATTGAGCAGACCTGGAGAAGACGGACGACGGAGAAGGAATGGAAGAGGAGTGAGCAACTGTTCAGAGAGCCGTACGGAGCAAATTTTTAGGAAATTTCTGGGGATTTGGAGTGATATTTGAGCGTTTGGGAATTTCTCGTCCAGTTTCCGTGCTTGTTCACTGATTTTAGGGGCCCGAGGCGACATCACCGGTTTTATGAGGGTACTACGCCCCCAAATTTAGGTCTGACTCGCTTGTGTTTGTGTCTGAGGCGTGCAGAAGAAGGCTTGAGTCCGACATCTGTGCATGTATGAATTTCATAAACTGTGTACGCTGATTCAAGCTGATTGAACCATACCTGTCTGATGTGGATACTTTACGGGGTTTACCCCCCACCCAGGTGTAGGCTGAGCTCGCCTGGGTCACACGGAGGTCTCGATGGGCCTCAGGGGCCTACCTTCATGCTACCGATAGCTGGCACTTTCAGGCAACCATTTCTCGGGATTCTTTGCACTTGACTTGATAGCTCGGGGTCGATTTTCCACCCTGTATCGGATTGGGAGTGGCCGAAGCATGCGAGTGGTGACAATATGGCCGCCTCGGCGTTCCCACTTTCATAACCTAAGAAGCATGGAAGTGGGAACCGCTAGTCTGAGCCTGGAATTAACCGTTACGAAAATTGGTTGATTTCATTTGTTCACGCTTTCGAGCTATCGGGAATGACGGGGTTGCACCATTGGGAGGAAACAGCAGGGACTAGGAGGGGGAGTCGGGCCACAGGACGAGTCACCCTCTACGGTGGTCCTCCATAGAAACCGGAAATTTTATGTAGCCCAAGCGCCCAATAATCACAGCATTACCGTGGATCTGGAGCCTACACTGGTCTCTATAGAGTCATGAGGGAGAGGGAATGAAATTGACCTTTGAACCCACTCGCCAATATCAATATGATAAGATTCTTGTTGCAAATTGATCAAGGTGTTGATGGCACCCACGCTTCCACCGCATCCCACAATTGCCATCTTTATACTCCCTGTGCGCAGCCATAACGAGAGTGGGGTAGTAAGGAGGCTAGTTACTAAACGCAAACAAACCTTACGGCTCATCCGAGTTCGCCAGGTCGATTATTGGCCCCTCGTTGATATAACCAACACCGCCAGCGTCTCCGCCAATGGCGACGGGACCCTGGGCAGATCCTCCACTATCGGTTTGTATTGCGGGGAGTTTAGAAACCGGGTACATGTGACTCAGGGGTGGATATCTTACTTATTTTCAGCGTAACCATAGGATAGTCGTAGTTCGGCACGAGTGCAAGGAGCCGGGATGGAACAAGCACCGCTTAGGATCGTCTGGATCGAGTGTGAGATGGGGCTAGGAAAGATTCCGGAGAAGGTTGCTCTGCAGAATCAAGGCTTTACTAAGGAGAAATCCGGGGATGACAATTGCTTTGAAAAGAGGTTGACGAATCGGCGTGGAACTATGATGGAGAAGTGTCAGTTGGGTAGAGAACGGGGGACTGCTGGTAAGTGCATACTTATAAAAGCCCTGGTCAGTTGTTTAAGTAAGCCTGAGCGAGCGTTAGAAGCTATTTTTCGACGGGAAATGTGGGTTCTTTGAGGGATAAGAAGGGGGTGTACTCTCCACCTGGGCGCGGGTTGTCAGCGTGGCTGGCATGAGTAGCGCCTACGTAGTTATGAATTGCTTATATTACGGCAAAAATTCTCATTAAAGGAACAGACTCTATAATTGAAAGAAAATCTTCCAAATGAGGAGGCCATTGTGATCGTCAGGCCGGAGGAACCCCAAAACATACCTTTGAATTCTGAGGACAGCATGGAAAAAGATCACCCATCAGCTGGTATGACGTCCCTGACAAGGTAATTCGGTAGAGAAGTGCTTCCTGCGTTCATTACACGGGTAGCCCATGGGAAAACGGCAATCGCCGAACGCGGCACTGCCGCGCGCCTGTGCGCGGTTTTCTTGAGGATCTTGGGGAGACCGTCTTCTTGGGTCATTCTTCTCGTCTCTCTCATGATTTCCTCGTCCAACTCCGTCTTCTCACTGAAATGCGTGATAACGCATGTGATTTGCACAACCCTGGAGGATATCCGCCAAACTCTGCTGTACATGGGCGCTAACTTGGGTCTCCCTTTATGGGAAATCATCTCCAGGAGGCCCTTGCTTTCCTTCTGCACCCCCGTTTTTTAAGGGGGGAATCCAGGACTTGCACTTCGGTGCCTAGCCTAGTGATTGCACCACTGAAGGCAGGTCTGCCTCCTTTACAGAGGGGGGGCGTCGAGGGTCCAGGATATAAAAGTACGTTGGCTTCAAATCCCTTGCAATTGCGTGTCTCATCCAGCGATGGATTCTACCTATTTCTCCAAACTCTTGAAACTTATCGAGTCCTCGTCGAATGTGGATTCCCCAGAGTGTCGCCCGGCCCCCTTTCACAATATTTCCTAATATAGCCCCTTCTTTACCGGCGGCCTCTCCAAGCACCCGTCACGCCTACGGTTGACAGTGAGTCACCCCCAAACTACACTCCATGAATGTCGCTTCAAACGGCCGTTCCCTCGCCAGCACTCACCTTCACGCTGAACCATGAATATCCCATGGGGACACTAAACATGAGGAAGATCTCCCTCACCAAGCCCCCACATGTTGTTCTCACCGCGCCAAATAGTGACCTATGATGCGTCTGTTTTCCATTGCACTCGTCTCCGAACAAATCCTATGCCCGAAATATGGGTTCTAACCCCGATGATCCTTTGTGGGTGATCATTTCCAGAGCTTCTTTATTTGAAAAACTAAAGGGAAAAGCCAAAGCTTGCGTCTTGAAGCATATATGGCGTGGCGCCTTGTATTATTAAAGATATTAGCGATATTTCCTTCTACGTGTGTTAATGCCCCGCAGCTCTTAGAGAAGGGTATTTCACTTTGAAATCCCTCGCAACCGCGTGTCCTTCACCTCCTTATCCAAACAATTGTTCAACTTGAACCCGTCTTTAACAATGCCTTCCAACCCCAGCATGAACCACCCTCAATCACCCCCGCCGAATTACGTTGCATCGGGTTCACAGCCTCGAGGTTCGCAAACGCCGCAGAGCTCCGGAAGTGGGCGAACAATAAGCAAGCCTCCTCTCTCCCACCAAGGTCTATGCCCCCGACTTACAGCCTAGAACCTTTCCACAGAGGGCGGTAACGGAGGAGATGCCCAGGGCCCTGTAGCCATAGGTGGAACTGGGGGTGGTGTTGATTTCGAAGGGGCACCACTGCAAAGGTTGTCAGGTGAGCCATAAGGTTTGTTTTTTGTGGGCGCAATATACCTACTATTATACCCTCGATAAAGCCGCTGTTCCACGTTCAGAGGAACCCAAGCTCGCGGTCGGAGGAGCTGGTGGAAGGGTCACGCTGCCGGATGCCTGGAGAGGGGAATGTGAGATTGGTAAAAGAGATATTGCAGATCTAAGAGTCTTTTTCATCCCACCTGATTAATTCTTTCCTCATAGAACGTGGTACCGTTGGGGCAGCAACGGTTACTGAGGTTGTGCGGAATAGAAGGTCCTAATTATCATTCTGGCGACTCTCAGGTCACATCCAAAGTGACATTGGAATTGATCCCTGCGTCGCGTCCTTGATGTGGTCCTCGTTAGTTCCTGTTATTCTCCCTACAGTGCATGACTCCTTCGACACCATTCTGTGTACCTCGATGATCTATGGCTCCAATTTAGCCCTGATTTTTATCTGCATCCATCTGCATTCACTTCGACTCATGGTCTTGATTCCTATTTTCGCTCCCTCATAATTGGCACTTTCACAAACAACTGATCCATCGATTAACTGCCGTCGCGTAACTCCTTATCTTCATATTGTACCAGAAGCATCCGGAGGGCCACTTTGGGCTCACCAGGCCTAGACTAGGCACCCCACCCGGACACCTCTGGAGCTACCAGGAAAGGATGGCATCTATCATTGTGTAGAAAATCCTACTGCAGTGTCTGTTAAATCCATGATTTCCGAGCACGGAGGTGAAGCAATATACTTGGGCCATTTTGACTGTTCGGCTATTCTTCGGAGAAATTGGCATGCTGGTGAAAGAGTGGATCTCTGTCAGAGAGCTTCCTGATGCTTATCATGCCATACTCCCGTGCTCTTCCACCTTCATCCTTCTAATGATTTAGGAACAGAACATGGAGATGATGACTCACCCAGTAAATATCAACTTGGCATTTCGCCGACAGTCAAATCCGCCTCCCCACCACGCACTTGTACACCGTCCGCCGCTAATCTTGGACCATTTAGGCTAGCATTATAGATTCAAACAATACTACTAGGATAAAGCAGAGTACTGTGCACCATAAGCGCCCATCGCACGGATAATGGATTACATCATCATTATCATCATAAATGACTTGATTTATTCCTATAACGACATGGATCGCGAGTGTACCTACATAGAATGAGACGAGGTCAAATACTTTGAAAAAAAAGTGAGTGTGACCATCCATTTCATGCTTCAACTCGCAACTCGAATCCCTCCTTCACCGCTTCACGGGTCTCTGACAAAGACAGCGGCGGCGCCCATCCCAGTCCCTACGCACATACTCGTCACGAGAACCTACCCCAAGAAGAAGAAGAAAGGACCCTCCATGTTCATGTCTGGGATCGATCAATGTAACAAAACTATACATACCTTGCCCTTTCTCCTCTCCAATTCGGCGAGTCCAGTGGCCACCTGACGCGCTCCAGTACAACCGAGGGGATGTCCCAGGGCGATCGCTCCACCGTTCACATTCACCTTGTTCACGTCCAGCCCGAGTGTCTTGACAACATAGACGTACATCGAAGCGAACGCCTCGTTTATCTATGTTGAATCAAATCCGGTCAGTAAATTACGAGGTCGAGGGGAAGAAATTGGGAAGGGAAAAAATTCCGACCCACCTCGAACAGATCAACGTCGTCCTGGTGGATTCCTACGAGTTTCAGCACCGCAGGGATTGCATACGCCGGTGCGATACCCATAATTCTCGGTGGCACACCAACGACGCTCGTCGCCACGTGCTTGCCTAGGATTTTCAAGCCCAGTTCTTTCGCCCTGGAGCGTTTCATGAGAAGCACAGCAGCAGCACCGTCAGAGTTCTGTGATGCGTTCCCGCCAGTCGTCTGCGAGGGGGGCCATTGCGGGAAAGCCGAGCGGATCTTCAGGAGCGTGTTGACCTCCGTGTTGTGCCTGGCATGGAAAAGGAAAGGAAGCGTAAATACATTTTATTTTTGCCACCGGATAGGAGGTTAAAAGACTTGAATGCACCGGATGACGTCGTCTTTGGAGACGGTGATTCTGGAAACGGCACCTGTTGCTGGGTCCTTGGACTTGATTTCCACGGGGACAATCTCGGCTTCGAATAAACCAGATTTATGAGCATTCGATGCGCGCGTCTGGGACCTGAAGGTGTAGGATGATATGAACAATTAGGCCACTCGAAGCGGAGGTGTGCTCACATCGTTGCGAATTGGTCCATTTCTTCGCGTGTGATGTGGAAATCGCCTGCAACATTCTCGCTCGTCCAACCCATCGGCTATTATTTAGGGGGTTGTATTTGTTGTCAGAATGGGGGATAAAATTCACAGCGAGGATGATTTACCATTGTGGAATCATTCGCCGTTTGATTGGCCATAATTTCTTCGTCCATTTTGGGCGCTCCATTGTCCGGCCTAGAGACCTCATTACACTGTCAAGCGCGCTCGGGTCGGAGCGGGAGAATAGAAAATCCTCACGTAGCAGACATGTCCTCGAAACCAACTGCGAGACCCACGTTGATTTCCCCTGTACGGATTCGGTTGGCGATGATGCTGAGGGCCATGAGTCCACTCGAACAGAATCGGTTTACGACTTGGGTAGGCGCAGTGTGTGGAAGACCTGCGGTGAGAGCTGCCGCACGGGCGATGTACCCAGCGTCTGCGAGTAGTACGTTTCCCACCGTGACATCTTCAATAAGAGCCGGGTCAATATTTAACTTGGGGATGGTGGATTTCAAAAAAGCGGTTAGGAGCTCATCAGGCCTGTAAAGAGAAGCCGGGTTGAGACCTGGATGCGGAGAGAAATTGAAGATGGAACTTTTGCTGACTTGGTGTCCTTAAATTGGCCCTTTCCTTGGCGCCCCAGTGCAGATCTGACAGCCATAGTTATGACAACATCATCATCGCGAGGCACCTGCAGTGCTGCAACGCCAGAGGGTGCGGCAGGAGAGGTGTGCAGCGAGTTGTCGGATACGTTCCATGTTTCGTGAAATAATGCACAGGAAACTGACCCCCGGGAGAATAGGGGGGACACACCGGATAGCCGACTAGACTCTATATAGGGAGAGTATATACCCCGCACAAGAACCGCGACCGGCTGGACCCTTTTGCAGCCGGTGTCACGGATCACCCATACCAGTCACGCGACTCTCGTGGCCTCAGCCACATAGTGCATGCGACACTTCAATTCTGATGAAGTGGAAATGTGCACGTGGGTACCAGCAGAATTTTGTATGACGTTCTTATCCTCTCGATCAAGTGGTTCTTTTTCAGTTGTCCCGTAACCGATCGGCCTTGTCTTCGTTTGAGAGCCGGTCCTTGGTCCCTTCATAGTCTGCCTCGTGGGCGGTTTCCAACAGATACAACGCCCGCGAAAGGAGCTGACTTCTCCTCGTTGCAGAAATGTGATCACGTCTTTTGCTCCGAGCGAACACCAGTTTATCGCGGCTCCATTCATCCTCGGATGTGGCATTGCCAACACAATTCTATTTGGCGTCCTCATTCTAAATTCAGACTGCCCTTCTTATTTTGTGAGATCTCTCCAACACAAGGTCGACGACCCATCACAGGCTTCTGCAGCTGTACGTCTCGACCACGTTCAGCTACATTTGTAAGCCCTGGCGCTTGATTTTGTATCATTCCTTTGGACAATTGATTTAGAGACCCCACTCGTGAATCATGCTTGAATGCATTCAGTCTAAGGATACTGTATGTTTCCACATCCAGGGCTTGAATCACCTCCGCAATTCAACCTTGGCTGTACTCTACTTGCGTACCTGCGGAGTCCTCATAGGAGACGATGTCAGCGTGGTCATTGCGACTAACCCTCGTTCAAGTGTGGAGCAGTTATCATCTGCATCACTATGTACATGTGGCACTTATGAGAGTAGCGAATTCTCAGGGTCTTTTCTGTTACCATTTCCTTGTTATATAATGATCGATGACTTGACGGTCCATTTTCTGTTTCTGCTCAAATCATCCTCGTAATGGAATTAGACGAACTATGCATTGTTATGAGACCAAATCAAAGCGCAAAATCCTAATTTTTCCGTTCAAACTTCCATTTGTACACTTTTGGTTTCCACTTCCTTTCGCCCCCTGGCCCGCGGTCACCATCATCGGAATCGGAATCCTCAGCCTTAGTGTTGAACGTGAAACCACCGGGATTGTCGAGATCTTCCGGGTCTTGTTTCCCCTTCTTTTCTGCTGGTATCAACTTCCTCGCCCCGCTGCTCATGCGAAGTCTCTGGCTTTTTACTTCAAGCTGGGCATAACGGAGTGACTGATCGCGCTCTAAACGAGCAGACAGTTCCTTCAGTAGCAAAGCACGGTGGGCCTATAAAAATAGTCAAGCCGAAAAATGGTGATCAAGACAAGCCACCTGAGAGGGATAAAGCTGTCTCACCTTGGCCTCCTCGCCTTGCATCCGTAACTGGGTCTCGAGTTCCGTTTCTTGGGTATTGGTGTGAAGAGCTTTTCGTTTCGTCTTTTTTGTAGTACGTTCTTCTTCTGGTATCCATCCGAGGTCTACAGGCTCTGGATGCAGGCCCCTCTGGTTTCTTTAAGACTGGCTTTGGGGCTGAAGGAGTGCGAGGCCGGTATTTCCGTGCTAGGAATAGCAATACATACTGTGAGGAGATACTTCAGATGTGGGAAAGGGACGTACCATCCTTCTCATTATCCACGAAAGACGATGTGAGTCCCCGATGTCGTGGGAGGTGGTGTGCGGGATCGTTTTTTGGATTTTTTAGGTGCTGACTTGGTCAATGGAAGTATGCCGGCCGAACGAAGGATTTGTAGATCGTCCTCCTCGAGGTCTCCGTCTTCCCATTCCTCTGGAGCTTCCGGATCCACACGATCCGGTCGCACGAGATTAATAAGAGTGGCCAACTCGGCTTTAATGCTGTCGATTTTCTAGCCAATGGTTTAAGCTTTCCGCGGAGGCTTGATACGATGCACAAAGCTGGCGCACCTTGGTATTCGCAGCACGCATCGTCCGAATGTAATTCTCATCCTGGGATTTGAGGAACTTGACCATTTCTACGGGAATAGCTACATTGCCGCGCTCTTGGATATGCACTCCTTCCTAAGTCGTTTTAGTCGCGTGAGATCCGAGCATAGCAGAACATGGGATACGAGCTGGATCCTACCTGGGTCCTCGCCCTTATCATCGAGAAGTAAAATTCATCTTTGTTCCTGGTTGCTGCTTTCTCTTGCAAACGCTTGAGACGATCTTTTTTGGAGCGGTAGTCTCGGGCACGTTGGACATAATCTTTCTTTTTCTCGAGTAGTCCAAGGCGACCACGATTGACGAGTTGACTGCGCTCCTTGTGATTGCGGCGGTGGACGGCATTTCGCAATGAAGAACCAACCATGGTTGTTGTTCGGATGTCTCCAGCTTTGAGTCAGTGGCAGTGTTCCGCACATTCGGCCATCTAGATATGACATCCACTTGTATTGGCAACTTTGTGTGGTATACTTATCGTGTTCCCTCTAGTGTTTAACAGTATTGGTCATTTTCTCTCTCTTCTTCGTCTACTTCCATGGATTTAACCTCTTTTGACGCGCCTCTTCCCCCAGCCTCTGCAAAACTAATTCCAAATCCCGTAAACATACAGTAAGAAAGGTAATGATATTCTGGCACATTCGAGACTAGCATATTGTTGAAGAGCATCATCAGTCATTAACAGATCGAAATTGGGAAATCGGGCAGGCACCATTTCATTCAAATTGTGATTGCGGGTGTTCACGGCGCTTCATCTGGGCGGAGGGGGGAGACGGAGACGACCACATAACGCCGAGGAAACAGTATAGGCACTGGGGAACTATTTGCTTGCATGGCAATTAAGGAACGTTACTTTGGTAATCATGGAAATTGCCGGCTTGATTCCTGTCTTGCGGGGGCCCAAGGCGCACTTTGAATAACACTACCGGTTGAGGTAACTTGAGTCGGCGCTTGTTCGATCATTGTTTCAGTGACGTGGTATGCGGAATTCTGTGGTCCCACCACGATCTAAGGTACAAGATGTCGTTGCGCGCATCGACCTGCGACTGAACCGCCCCTTGGTGCATTCTAAAGCTGTTCCGCGAGGATATCGTCCGAAACGATGAGACTAATGAAATTGGAGTTGTTATGGTCTTCCCGTTTCCTCCCCTTATGCCCTTCGTGCATACTTATACTTGCCAATTTCTAGAGATCCTGGAATGACGCAGACGACATCCCGATTCCGGCACAACTCCAGAGAGACCCGCTTATGCGCCCACTCCTTCCTGGTGAGGTTGGAGTCTTGGAGCTCAAGACGTCCATACGGTGGGTCCCGGCCTTTGGCATAGCGTCAAAGCGTACCAATTATTGATTCCGTAGGCGCATCACCCTTGAGTCAGAATGGACACTGGTAGAGCGCCTCTTCCATGTTGGGGATACGTGCAAGCGGTCCTTCGAAGATATTGTGTCTGGTATAATTCTATCTCACAATGCTCAAGTCAAATTGCGACACGCGATCAGTGATCTACCCACCAAGGATGAGTGGATTGATGAGGAACTTCTCACGTTTGGTGCCGATGTCAGCTTGGGAGGTAACGTGCAATCCTTGTGCGCATGTTCTCTAACTAGAAATATAATCTGTCATTAGATTTTGTTGTGTATGCCGACTGGCTCGGGCAGGTCGAAGAGGCATGTAAGACCCTTTATGTGAGGTCATAACATTCTTATCTTTCCGGAATTCAGGTTCTTGAGGACTTCGTTGGCGAGTTACCCTCAGGAACCGATCGAGTAAGGTTTGCCGATCTTGGCGGCCGTCATAGAATTGGTCAAGCCCCCGTGCGTATCACAATTATGCTCCAGGTCGATTGCACTTAAATGGAGCCTAAAGGACAAAAACGGAACTTCTGATCATAATCACCACGAGGTGGTTATTGAGATTGTCCCGTTGGTTATTTGTATCGCATGGTTAGGGCTCAATCAGGAGGTTGGTTCTCCTGACCCTACCCCCCTTTATACGTATGGCTCACTCCATACCTCACGTTCATGTTAATAGCTTCCTCCCCACGAAGCTGCTAATCGAAAGCGGCCGCCACGATTCTGGAATGGTCCCAGCTTGGAGACTCTTACCATTTTTCGACGATCCTCCGAGCGGATACCGCGCGTCTTTGATCGAATGGTATTCAAAGACGATTTAACGGCCCGGAGTTGGTCCTCTCCCCATTTGAATAGGAGTCAAGGGTCACTTATATATTTATTTGCAGTGCATGGCGTTAACTATACCAATCATATCGGGAACGTAAACGATCCAGTCCCAATCGCTGTAAGAACGATGGTAGTGGCGGAGTCACGGACCACGGTTAAGGTATTATGGCAAGATGGCACTATAGAAACACTTCCGGCCATATCAATCATTCCGTATCCAAATATCGATGATCTCGATTGTTGGTAAGCCTCCAAGTATTGATTTGTACTGGGTATCTCAATAGCCCCGCCCACCTACCCCTAGGCCTGGCGATTTCGTTACTTGGAGAGGGGATGGAGAGAAACGGACCGCCGTGGTTCAATTAGTTAATCCGATAGACCGCACAACTCTTGTGAAGTGGTACCCCCCAAGTCCTCCACTTGGCGATTCGACTATTTCCCTGGTGTCTTCCTTGGAGCTCGATCCAGTATGTCGAATCGAATGCTATGATTTATGTGCGGTATACTCTATTAATATTTATCTGTCTACTGGGAAATAGCACGGATCCTTTGAACCTGAAGCACATGAGGGTTTCGGTGTTCAGCGAGGTGATATTGTGTTTATCCACCCACCATCGAGGCCAAATGGCTCAGAGATTCCAAAGTGAGCCTTTCATTCGCGTGGAATGCTTGCTCTTATTGTTCTTATATTGCTGTCTGTAGGGTAACGAAGATCGGAGAGTTAGAACCCTGGGTTCGAGATTCGCAAGATATCAGTTGGCGGCACGAGATGGTCGATATTGGGACGAAAGTGTTGGAGAAGCGTGATTATGCATCGATGTTCGCAGAGACCCCGTATATTCCCGGTTCTAATCCTGATCCGACGGTTCGCTGGGTGGGCGAAGTTGCAGACGTGAGTCTCTCATCTATGTACTGAACATTTAACGCTCGGCTCATCAAATGGTTTCTTAGCTCCGGACCTCTGGCGAAATCGAAGTCCGGGTCCCAGACGGATCTATAGAGGTTGTCTCCATCGACCGACTCACGCTACTCCGGGATTTCGCAGATGACTTTTCTGACGCGATGTGGAATGAGGATGAATACTCTGATGATGAGGGTAACCATATACCTGGGCCTCTTCATGTTCATGCTTTCTCTCCATTTCCGGATCCCGAAGACGTTAACATGGAGGAATACGAGTCGAGCGAAATAGTACGTGCGCGATCCCACGGGATTCACATTCACGAAGATGAAAATGCGGCTTGGGATCATGTTGACGCAACCCCATTCCATCGACCGCTTCCTATAAATGCTATGGATATCGATGTGGTCTCTTCACACCTTGCACACGGCTCCTCGTCTACACAAACCGAACCCGGGCCATCTCTCATCTTACCCCGAAGGCAAACGACCCAATCTTCCATACCCCTTTCTGACATCGATTCGGCTGAGACCCCGTGGCAATCCTTTCAAATATTGTCTTCTGCCCCACCTGACCATGCCTTCATTCTGAAACCTACTGGCCAACCTACAAGAGCGTTCTCTCAGCGTCTCAACAAGGAATATCGGGTCCTGTCCTCGAGTCTACCTGGTGAGCATGTTGCCGTCTGCTGTCAATAGATACTCGCTCATGGCGCGATCTTGCTAGACGACATACTCGTTCGTGCCTATGAAGATAGATCTGATTTACTGCGATCCTTGATCATTGGGACTCAGAATACGCCATACGAAGATGCCCCCTTTGTTATTGACTGGCTATTACCACCCGGGTTTCCGCATGACCCCCGTCAGCGCACTTTCACAGTTGGACGAATGGGAACGGTCGCGGTAGGTCCGCATCTTACTTCCCCGATCACCACGACTGACCTGTGTCCTCGGCTCTTGTGCGCAGTAAATCCGTGAGTGCAGATGACGGGATCGTGTCTGTCTCAACACTCAACTTTTCCTTGCAGTAACTTATACGAAGAGGGAAAAGTATGCTTATCCATATTGAATACCTGGGCTGGGGACAAGAGTGAATCGTGGAGTTCTGCCAGGTCTTCTTTATTACAAGGTGCGGTCGACCCCTCGTTCTGATTCTTCCGAAGCACTGATGTACGCCAACGTGCCAACGTAGCATTCGTTTCTATACAAGGTCTAGTTCTCGTACGAGAGCCATACTTCTGCGAGCCAGCGTTCGAGAAAATGCGCGGGACAGAAGAAGGGAGCACGAACAGGTGCGTGTGCGACGTCGATTCAGTCATGTTCAGGGTCGCGCTGAAAGGAAATAAAAATTTACCGAATCAAGTCGAATGTACAACGAGAAAACATACGTACTGGCCCGTGGATTCATTCTGCACGCTCTACAACACCCCGTGACGAATTTCTCGGAGGAGATCCACTGGCTATATCATACCCGCGGCAAACTGAACAAAGTTCTCCATGACGCCCGCACGCTGATCGAAAGGAGTGAGCGCAACAGGGACGCAGGTGAACTCACTAGGCCGGAGGATTCAGATCGACCAGTTCAGCGATTAACATTGGGCGGCATTTTGCCCTTGTCTCGAACCCTCACAAAGCTACGAGCTATTTCTGATTCTAGGAGGCAATAAATTAGCACATTTCTACATAGTACATATATCCCCAATCGTCTTCGCCGTCATCACGTCCTTTTTTTCTTTCTCTCAATTAATAAACGTATTGTTTGTACAATCACGCTTGACTAATCGATCATATGGGGAGCCAAAGGTGCAAAACTATTCAACTGCAGGTCTCGATAAGCCTGTTACGAGGGAACTGCTGCCCAGCTTGTACAAAGGTGGTGAGGTTCTGGAATGAAGGATAGGTCGTCAGGTTACACTCTAACCCCCAAATCAGGGGAATCTCTTACCGGATTGTTATACAGTTCTGGTAGCCTGGGAAAATGGAATGTGTATCAAGTGTCTGACAATGAGCGTGAAATATGGTTCCGACTCACGAATTGATGTAGCTTTCCGTGGGGAAATTCGGGGGTGAACAACCAATGTTCTTGGCCTTCGGATCCTGAATCGCACGACTGGTATGTTAAGGGCTCAGGGTATTACAAGTGGTCAAAGCTTACTTGGTACACACGAATATAATCGATGTACATGGTGACTGGGAACGTTAAAGACGGGCTGATCTACACCAGTGAGATCCGATCAGATAGAAGGAAACCTATCGCATGAAAATGTCACCCACCTCACCAAATCCAGGGCTAATCCCCAGATTGGCCAACAAGTACTGCATATTCAAGCAGGAATCGGAAGGGGAATCATCAACGCCATTATATATTGACCCACCATAGGTTCTTGCGAAATCGGCCTAGCGCTTATGTTGACTCGGGAATTTGCTCCCACTGCAGAGGCTGAAAGTCATTCGGAGTGAGTCAATCTCATATCAAAAGGAAGGCAATAATGCTACCTCCTAATGACCATGACGGGATCCCGTTGTTGACCCAGGTAATATAACCATCTACACCCGGCTTGTATTCAAAACCATAGGTGCTGTACTTCAGGGCGGCTCCGGAGGCATCATTGCCGCTGTATGAGGTTTGGTCGGTTGTAAAGAGTCCAGAGGTTGATTCTTGGAAGGCGCCACCCTGTTCACATGATACTTTAGATGATTGCGAAGGGCACAGAATTTCGGGGGGTATTACCCTATAAGTGTTGAATCCACCTATTTTAGAATTGAAGATGGTAGCGTCCGTAGATCCATTTGCCCAGTTGTAGCCGTCATCGAATGGGGCCCATCTGTGGCAACACAATGAGAACTATCCTAATATTAGAGTGGTTCCGCATACTGGGCACTCTGGGACGCTTTCCCGACGCCATCGATAACGATAGCTTCGAGGACATCGATTTCCGGTGCAGATCTCCCAACAAATGATCCGTCTGCATCGATGGGACCGGGGTGATGTTCGCCAGGACATGTGCAAGCACTTAAACGTTGACCTGAAAGCACCGGACGTCAATACGAACCCAGGCGACTGATGAATGGTGCACCATACCTGGTAAAAAAGAAAGCGCACCACCGACGGAGGGATCGCCACCGGATAGAGCTGCCGCAGGCATGCCCTGAAACGTCTGATTGGGGAGTGTTCCCAAATCACATGAATCATACTGTGGAAGAGAATAAGATGTACGGTCCAGTCCAATGGAGAGGAGAACATCACCGAATACGGCCAGGTGCCGTCTGTGCTCGCACCATAGCCAGCGCGACCCAGGTTACCCATTGTCCACACTAGGTACGGAAGTGAGCAATACTCTACTGAACTTCTGGGTGCATCATTGTACACTCACCAGCGGGCCATAGACCGGAAACCTCAGGGAGCCCGGGAGAGAGACACTAACTAGGCACAGCCAGATTCTCAGTTGGAAAACCTGAGACCAAATGGTTTCGAATCACCTTCAATATAACCGCCAGTGAAACAAAACTTATTCCAGCTTTGCAGCATACCGCCTTGATATTGGAGACCATGCGTGTCCTGTTTGCTTAGGGTAATTTGAAGGGCACCGCCTCCAGTGGTAATGGCAGCAGGATCATAGTACTCCAAATCACCAGTTTCATAGTAATGGAGATCCACAGCCTATGAAATTTGTGCCACTCAGGGTACAAGAAAGAGGTGATGGCAAGGAGAGCTCCTACCTCCCAATAAGGATCGTCCCCCTTTAGAGGGTGTCAGCTCAACGCGGAAGGACGGGGGCAAGAGTCAACACACAGGATAGAAGGAGCGATTAGGCTGATTAAATTCATCAGAGAAAACAAGATCCCATTGAGATTGGTCTTCAAGGGATGTGTGGTGTGCGGCAGAAGAGGGCGTATCGGGATCGATGAGGGTGAAAAAATTAGTCAAAGAAGGCACTTGTCCGGTACCGTTGACACCCTAATGGGAGTGTCGTGGGTATTTGACGCAAAGTCTAATAAACTTGATATACTTACACCAACATTATACCCACCGAGAGTCGATAGCGGAATTCGATTAAAAAAGGCCAGAATAGGATACCCAGCGCTGCACATGATGAAAGTGGCCATTGGGTCCCGGCAGTGCAGACACATCGGAAATGGTACGTACAATAGAAATACAACAGCGGTTATCAATGCAATCAAACAGCCAAGGTTTGCCATGCCTAGAAGTATGTGTCAAAACAGGGTTAAAGACGCGTAACATGGCGATGGAGGGCACCTCTCCGACTGAGAACGGCTCCCGTTTCAAAATCTCGAGAATTCGGGGCGTGCAGATCATCGTCGGCCTCAGTGGAAAAGCCCTCGAATACTGAAGGATCAAATACATGGTAGCCGGAAGGCTTCTCCAGCAGCTAATTTAAACTTCATGAGTGCTACACCATGGACACGGGAGCTGTTTCTCTACCTTGTAGGCATTGCTTCGCGGATATGATAATGGCAACAACGGAGCAGAATCCTACATAGTTTATCAGCAACAGGTGGACAAAAATACACGGTAGGGAGGATAGGGACCTCGAAGACCGAGTATTTTGGAGAAGAGGGCTCTTCATGAGTGGTTACACTGGAATCACTTCGGACAGAGGCTGGATACTGGCTGGATGATGATGGCACATTAGGTGTCCTTCCAACACCAGGTTGAGCGGGTAGAGGTGTCAGGGCATTCGATAGCAGAACTGGTCGTCGATTTGGATCGGTGTAGCGCTGAGGTAAATCCTGAGCTGGGGGAGGGTGAGAAAAGAAAGACATTGAAGAACTTGTCTCGGGCGAAAGGATTATGGTAAGTGAAAGAGAGCAATACTAGAGTAAGGAATGAAACAGGGCGCAGCCCCGAATAAGCAGCAGTGGCACTCGCAGTGGGAGGGGGAGATAAAGGCCGCGTTGCTACGAAACGGAGTCACATGACTACATGACCAGTTTTATAGGGCCCAACAGATACAAGAGATTGAGCAGTCCTCAGTCATTCTGGTATCTGGTAGGTCTCTTCCTTGTCGAATTAATGATTATTCTGATCTAGCCTTACATTTTGTGAATCGTACTGAGGCCAATCATATGATCATGGTTGTCCTACGGCTTAGGGGTCGTATTCCATGCCTGGGCAGTCTTATGACTAATGATATTTCTGCAGAGCAGGCAGGGCGCGGGCCGAGATGTATTTCTCCCCATGGACTTATGAAGATTGCATATTGAGGGAAGGCAAGCTTGAAAATGCATTTTCCTCCAGACTAAATCATGTGGTACAGTGAGCAAGATTACAGAGGCTGTCTGAAGCAATAGAGCACGGTCCGTGGGGTGTGCTGACTAGGGAAGAAAAGGGGTGAGGAAGAAGTCCGCCTCATCGTGCTCCATATCGTACATACCGAGAAGGCTAGTTTGGAGAAATGCTGATGGTCGTGTTGAAGGTGAGGAGTAACGCTGTTCCACTCGCGCCAATCTTTATAAGCAAGTGAGGATCCTGTGAAGGCGACACGATGCCCACAACTACAACGTACCGTCCCAAGCACGGCCGTCTTGAGGAAGTAACTCTGCGTGGTGCCATTGGGAGTACTGAACGGTTTGGGTATGGTCAATGTGACATTATACGCTCCAGTTCCGGTGTTTGAGTGGCCGCTCAACACTAAATCACTCCCCGAGCCGAGAAGGTATCCCAGAAGGTTCGGTTCAGAGTATCCACCTACGGGAGAGACCCCGAAGATCGCATAGTACTGAAGATTATTCTGAATATAATCCTCCGTGAAGAAAGTGACATCAAACTTCTGGCCGGGATGGAGGGTTTCGGTAGGACCCGCGATCTTTGTGATGAGCGCATTCGCCGACTGAGGACTCAGCAGCACCCATGTCAATGCCGCGACGAAAGGGAGCGATGCGAAGAACTTCATGATGATCCTGATGAACGCCCATAAATGTGGAACTGGTCCGGCTTTTATACTAGCCTGTCTGCGGCTATTTGGACGTCATGCGCAGTTATTTACGTAGTGTTAGTATTGCGCGGATGGCGCGGATGATGGAGAAGGCGATGCTGAGGACGTAGGCGTGCGTCGACTGCCGAAATTGGAACGCAGTTGATCCCGATTTAGGTCGCTAGTGCCAATCCACGTTCGGGGCCAAACGGCTTTCCCATCTCCTATCACTACAGCGTGGACACTTTTCGAGAAGCACCTATCAGAGTCAGTGAGCCTGCCATTTGAACCATGGAGTTGGGATGGGATGGAACGCACACCTCATGCGTGTTTATTTTGGTGACGCAGCTTATATATTGCCAAGACGACCCCAAATAGGCTGAGCTAAATCCATGGCCAAATGTCTAGGCTTGGCTTGGGCGCAACGCGGAGACAAAGCTAAATCCCATATGGTCTCTGTCATAATAAAAATCTGAGAATCAATAGAAAGCGTAGGAGAAGCTATTCCGCATGCTGTTGTATTCATGCCCAATGTTGCCCACTTGGAGCCGATTCCCGCAGAAGGATAATTGAACCTTAGCCAGGGTGAGCCGTCCGAGGGGAATTCAATGGAGAATACGAAGTCGGGATGGCCTGGTAATGTCGCAATGTGCACGGCAAAGAGGACATCCCACAATCGAACAATCTTGGATCCTGACATGAATCGCAGGTCGTCTGGGGAGAATGCAACAAATCAGCGCAGCCAGAATGTGGGCCCTCCCGAGCAACCCTGCGTGCACTTGTTATAGCATCCTACAGAGTCGCCTTGGCAGAATGGCGATTTAATGTTGAAAAGTGCGCGTCTTTGGTGGAAACCGACTAGATTGATCCTTAGGGCCTGACACACGTAGCAAACTTTCCACTGAGAACACTCCGGACATAATCCAACCCTCCAACGTTGCAAGAGGCGCACCCAACATAGCATCCCACAACCGCACGGGAGCCATCGTCGGGGCCTGACGGCTGTTTCCGGCCATCCTACGGAAAGGGAGCAGCCCTGACATCGCCAAAATGACTTGAAATGAATGCACTGGCCATTGCATTGGATCCCCCAGCAGCCCATTACCGTAGGAGCCTTATGCCAACCCAATCCCGGGGGCGAGAACGGCCAAGTAAACACCTCAGACCCCAAGCACACTAACGGAATGGGCAGCAATATACTTGTCTACAGCATAGCCTCATGTGGGGTGAATGGCAAGCTGAATAGGACATGCACTATGCGGCCTCGAATAACTTCAGAAAACGAAAGAATCAAGCAATGACCAATAAGGAGAAGTATCGCGAGAGGCAAGGGGGATTTCGAAGAAATAGTTGCCTCGGGAGGAACTTAAATTCAGTCAATTAGATACCAGGATAAACGATGGGACTGGAACATTGATTAGGAATGAACACCGTCGAAGGCAGCCCCCCGCTCGCCCCGATTTCGGAATCCAAGCGCCAAAAGCCTAGTGGTTGTATTTTGAGACACTTGTCGCGGAGGCTCTTGAAGAGAAGACCAGAAATTCACCCGTTCAAAGTTAAAAACAAGCTACTGCGGCGGTTCCACGGAGGTTGCCGATTTCGTGAACTGAACAACATCAAGTAATAATGGATGAAGTGTACGACGTACGCCTCTACTATTGAACAGCGATCGCGATACGTATCATTGAAGCCTCTCTTTCAGGTCATTGTTCTTGGGACTGGTCTGACTGAATGTATTCTGTCTGGCTTGCTCTCTGTTGAGGGCAAGAAGGTCTTGCACATGGACAGGAATGATTATTACGGTGGCGACAGTGCCAGCCTTAATCTGACCCAAGTATATCTAATCCGATCAGATCGGTTCCATATCACAAAACTCATCAGACTACAATCCTTAGCTTTACCGCAAGTTCCGTCCTGATCAACCCCCACCGGCAGAGCTGGGACGTGATCGAGATTATGCCATCGATCTTATCCCCAAGTTTATTATCTCCTCAGGAGAGCTCACGCGGATTCTCGTCCACACGGACGTCACTCGCTATCTCGAATTCAAGCAGATTGCAGGGAGCTTCGTATTCCGAGATGGCAAGATCTCAAAAGTGCCGAGTACTGAGATGGAGGCTGTAAGGAGCCCTCTCATGGGCATCTTCGAGAAGAGGCGTGCAAAGAAATTCTTTGAATTTTTGCAAAACTGGAAGGACGATGACCCAGCAACGCATCAAGGCAAGTCCGCGGATTATCTTTCTATTGATATGAATTCTCATCGCTACACCATATTACAGGAATTGACCTTGACAAAGATACCATGAAAGCTGTCTATGAGAAATTCGGCCTGGAACCTGGCACTCAGGACTTCATCGGACATGCCATGGCCCTCCACCTAGATGACGAGTGAGTTTTCGACTTTTTTTTTTTTTTCTGTGAATATCTAACCAATGCACGTGTTAGCTATATCAACAAAGTCGCACGCCCTACATATGATCGTATAGTTTTATATACATCGTCCATGGCCCGATACGGCAAATCTCCTTACATATACCCTCTCTACGGCCTCGGGGAGCTTCCCCAGTCCTTTGCGCGTCTCAGTGCGATTTACGGTGGCACCTACATGTTGGACAAGAAAATCGACGAGATCATCACGGATCCTGCGACAGGCAAGTTCCTCGGTGTCCGCAGCGGGAAAGAGACCGTCAAAGCCAAGCAGGTCATTGGCGATCCCAGCTATTTTGGTGGAGGCACATCTGGAGCATCTGATGGTGGAAAGGTCCGCGTCCTTGAAGAGGGCAAGGTCATTCGTGCCATCTGTATTCTGAAGCACCCCATTCCTGGTACCGACAATGCCGACAGCGTGCAAATTATTATTCCTCAGAACCAGGTTAATAGAAGAAATGGTACGTGTCGTTGCGGTTTGCTCTTATAACCGCGCATGGCAGCGACGTCTTCGATGCGATCTCTTATTTTACAGATATTTACATCGCCTCAGTCTCCTCCACGCACAATGTATGTGCGAAGGATGTCTACGTTGCCATCGTGAGCACGATTGTGGAGACTTCCCGCCCCGAACAGGAGATCGAGCCTGGTCTCGCGCTCTTGGGTCCCATCTACGCCAAATTCGTGTCCGTCACTCCCTTATACATTCCTACGAGCTCAGGCACCGAGGACAATATTTTTATCACTCGCTCTTATGATGCTACCTCTCACTTCGAGACGGTAGTTGAAGATGTCCAGGATGTGTGGAAGAGAGTCTTTGGAAGTGATTTGGTTCTCAAGAAACGCGAAGTCGAGGTCACCGAATAGATTTTCGTGCCCTTGGTCCATTTGCACGATCTTGCATTTCTCTGTATCACATTCACTTTTCGAAGAATTCATAAACAAATCCCATTCTACGGTAGCTAGTTTTCGCAAGTATTTTACATTTGGAAGTCAAATCAGAAGAAAGTATTGATATCAAACTCCGCCACCTGGACATCTTTCTTCGCACTCTGCATCAGATTCCCAAGTCCGGTTCGTTTGGCCTGCACGTCCGCCTTAGCCATGTCAATTTCTTCTGTCTCTTCGGATTCCCGCGCCGCAGAGAGGGCAGCAGGGCGCACGGAGCTGCTAGATCCCATGGGTCCCGAGAGCCGTAGATCTGGAGAGGGAGGACGGGTAGCAGGAAGGCTCGGAATCTCCATGTCAATCACGAGGAATGACTGGCGGCGCGCTTGGATTCCGAATACAGGACTTCGCGCCGGAGGTGGAGGTGATTTCCCGGCAGCACTGTCCTCATGAGGACTTTGACTTGAAGCCTTCGCGTTTGACGACTCTGGATATGGTCGGTGATGGGGGCTGGGTTTGTACGCGTGCAGGGGGATTCACACGATCAAATGACCAGTGCATAACGAGATCTAGGGCAAGCGCATGACACCCTGGGAGAAGATCTTAGTCCTGGCACACAGTACCATACGCGGAGGGCAGGACGAGGGACGCACCCATTCGACAAAAGACCCTCACGATCTGAAGCACGAAATTGAATTCAGTCCTCCCAGAGATTTCAGTTGATCCCTTAACAGTCTGCAATGATTTGCTCTTCAGTTGACGGAAGAGGAGCGCAAGACTTGGATCATCGTAGTGTGGATTCCCAATCTCTTCTATTGGATCATTTAGTAACGCTGCGATATCGCTTAGGGGAGTCTGTGCGTGACGTATTAGTGGCAATGTGGGCAGAAACGGTCAGGGATCTAGGCATACCAGAAGGATTCGAACAGAAAGGTCTCGTCGGTGTAATTTCCAAAATGCCCAGCAGGCCAACCACCGATTGCCATCCTTAAAGGCAGTAGGCACCACCGTGTTGAGTAGTAATTCCTTCAGTACGGGTCCATCATCACCATTCTCAACAATTCGGGCTAAAGCTACGGCGACTTGGAAATCCTTTAGCTGCTTCACACAGACGCTCACGGCATCTTTGAGGCTGCGACCAAGCAGGAAGAATGCGGCGGCGTATTCTGGGTCGCAATTAAGGAGTGTAAACGCAGTTATTCGCGAGTTGATCACGGGCAATACACTCACCAAATCGTTGCTTGCTCAGGAGTGCATACGCATTTTTGAGGGCCGCCGTTCGCCAGCGCGGATCGTCAAAATCGTTTGATAGGAATTTCAACATTAATTTCTGTTCTGGATGCCATGCTGCTTGTTTCCAGAGCCCATGGACAAGTCGCACTTTTCCCAAGGCAAAATACAGCAAGCAAGGATTTGGAAGGATCCCGATCAGTCTCCAGCCATATACTGATTTCGAGCGATGATCTCTGCCTGAGCTTTCTGAGTGGGTGTAGGACCAGTGGCGTGAGACCACTTATATAAACAAGAAATAAATGTCGCACCAATGATTCAGTGGAATGTAACCATAGGAAGACACCAAGAGCACGAGCATCCTTCCACTCCATCCTGCCACCGCAGGCCTCAGTCGACGCGCTGAGAAGGATCTCCTGGCTCTGGCTGAAGAAAGCCCATACGATGTCTCGATAACGGATACGGTGCCGAACTCCGAGTGTCTCCGCGCTCACATTGGTACCGTTAGATTTCTGTTCGGTAGTCTGGCGCTCATTGATGATGTAAAATAAACGCAAGGAGATGAGGTACCGTAGGCCGTTTTCATCGAGAGATCGTCTTTGTTCTTCAATCTGTTGACAATGTTGAGCACATATGAGCTGCTGAGAAGAGCTTTACAAGCCCGCGAACCTGGAGGGTTGTCTGAATCAAGACGATTAAATGAGCGCGTTCATTCACAGTAAGGTGAGTGAGTGGTGTTTCTTCCAGTCTGCGAACAAGTGAAGATACTAGAGCCCGGCCAAATATTTCATTGGAACTGGGTTCAAATTAGGTTAAAATGACGGAGGATCCTACGGTTGATGTATGAGGCTCACGATAGGTCCTCTCCCGAGCTTTCATCGAAGAGATAAGAATAATTGGCTCTTGCAGGTCCACTTGACTGGAACAAAAAACGGAACCAATTAGCAAATATAATATCTTCCTCAGCTAGTCAATCCTTACAGAAATGACACCTCGGTCCTTCGTATATTCGCTTACGGGAAGAGGTGTCCAACGAAAATAACCTCTGTCCAAATCTGCCGCATCGTCGAGGGTCTTGGCCAGGCGCACAATCACATCCTTGACTAATTCAATTTTACCTACAGTACAAAAAATCAACACTATACATTGGTAATGGAAAAGACGTCGAACATACCCCAGAGAAGGCACTGCAACAAGTTCTGTGGATGGTAGTCCTCAAGAGGGCCATTCTGCCGCGCCACACGCTCAAACAGGGTTAGTTTATCTGAGGGTCGCACACTCGGACTTCCTTCCGTAGATGGAGACGAAGGATAGGGGTTTCCGAAGTGAAACATTTGATGTCCAGCACCTATTACCAATGCACCACCTGCGAACCATATCGAGTCAGAGATTGGTAAAGGTGTATATCTTCGAAGGATGCCAATTAGTTCGTGTCTCCAGTGCTCTCTCCCAGGGTGCGTTAGAGATATGACTCACCGCACAAGGTCCACCTCCCCTAGGATCGCCCACGCCGCCTCCTGATCGAAATAGGTCATGCGTTGCTGGCATAACAAAACTATTCGATGGTTGAACCCGACTGCCAGAATGGACTGAGCATCGTCCGAGTCTGTAGACGTCCAGTCCAAGTCGTTAATGACGTCGTCAAATTCGTGGCTATATTCCAAGCCAGAGGCAAATTCGGATTCTTTCGAATCCCATATCGTTAATCGCTCTCTTTCATCTTCGGTGGAAACTAGTCAAATATTCGAATAAGGCCCCACCTCACGAAGGAGAGCAAGATCAAATACCAATAGCAGTTTTCTTCGCAGAACTACAACGGGCAAGTCGAATGCCATTCTGTCCCGTGTGAATAGATCCGGTACACATCCAGCCTTGGGTCGACGACGCTTCGGGAATCCAAAAAGAAAGATGACCTTGATCAGACACGCTCACAAGCGTGTCTTGGGTTGTATTACTCGAGTTATATCGGTGTTTGGAAGGCGAGGCAATTGGTGATGATATTAAATCTGGGGGGTGTTGAAGAGGCTGGTGGGCCCATGCCATGGGCTCAACAGGTAAGATGAGGGAAGGGGGAGATGGCAAGGGGAGGGCCGAAACAGAATGCAGTTCTAATGTTGGTCCTAAGGGACCTCTTTCGAGAGTGAAGGTAGAGATAGAGACGGTGGTTATGCTAATAATGGAGGTCATGGATGATGATAAAGGCGTCGCGAGGAGATGGGGAATAGAAGGGGGTGTGTGAACAATGCACATGGTCAGACTTGGCTTGACAGTGCCTGGTGTGAATAGATGGACTCTGAGAGTGCCTCCAGCATAGACTGCAAGGCTTCGACCTGAGAGCTAGTATGAGAAGAAGACCAAATGATTCTAGGCGATGTCTATCACCTCTGTCGAAGAGAACGATCTGTCCAACACCAACACCGTCCCAAGAACCCGTTGCTCGAATGCGACCCGATTTATCTCGAACGTAGATTTCCCCTCCTCCATCATGCCGAATAGAGGCGATCGCGCCACCGTCGGGCGTACGAACGAATGACTGGAGGCGGACATGCTCGAGATCCACTGGTCTTGCACCTCTTGCCACACGTAGCAGAGCATCTGGTGCACCATCGACGAAAGGAAGAAGGTGTAATTCGTGAGATCGTAATGGCGGAGATGTGAGGAGTGTTGGGAAAGAGCCGGGATGCGTAGTGGGGGGGAGGATTAGAAGATGGGGCGAAGGTTGAAGGGTCCGTGCTGGTAGTTGGAGGAATGTGAATTGGCGAAGAAGCGTGGGGGGTCGTCTGTCCAAATTCTAAGATGTGCACGCGTAAGTAAGGGAACTCAAAGATAGAGATGAAATATACGAACCGTCAGAGCCCTGACAAGAAGAGAGCCATCATTTGCAACGTAGGCGAAAAGTTCCCAGTCTTCTTCCTTCAACTCTTCGAGCTTCCTTCTTCTGCCCTGATCCAAAGCAGAGATGGGAGAATTAACGACGCCCAGAGGAACCAACGATTTGCATAGCGCATCTCTATCCAGGGCAAATATTGGTGCCGGCTTCTTCGAGGGCATCAAATCGTCGTCAGCTGAATCGAAATTATGTGGTAAGAAGGACCAGCGGTCGAGTGACGCTTGCAGTTGAAGGCGGTTCGGAGCATCAATCACAGGAGCGAAAATCCGAAGGACGGAATCGGAGGTAGTTGTATAGAGACATGCTTCTTCTCTGCAAGGTCACCCCTGAGCCCAGAGAAAGCAGGAAGTGGATCGTCACGCACGAATTTTTGGACAATGGCTGACGCCATTTCACTGTGACGACAGGACGGGGATGCTGAATAATTTGGATCTGATGGTGGCTACTAATAGAATGGATCCGCACTGCAGATTCTTCCTAAGCGGAAAGTGAGACTTCATTCGTGGGATACGCTGGACTAAAGGGGGCAGGGGACGCACTGGAGAGGCAGACGCTATATACAAAAAGGACGGGGAGAGCGATATTGTCTTTGGGAGCGGGATGCTGAAGAAATATTGATCAATTTCACAACGTCGTGTGCATGTCATAATTTACCTGGCGGACCACAGTCTTCGCCATATAGGCAAGTCGCCCTTTAGATCAAGATCATACATGCTCATCCCAGAATTTGTGCCAAGAGTCATGCGTCCTGGAGCCACGCGATCAGCTTGAAACAGTGTTTTGCAGATGAGAAACGGAAGTACCAGACTGTAAGGCAATGCATTGGATGGGTTCAGACCCTAGCAGGGTGGAGTGAATGCGCCACAGTGAGCCATCACTAGCAGCTGCAGCCCATACAGCCAGTCGGGAGTCAACGCCTGCTGCAATCTATTCCCACCAAAGTTGTGAGCGATCTGACCATGGACGCAGAACGGGGACTGACCAATTTTGCAGATTTGTCGACCGTTATGCAGGCTATAGTGCCAGAAGAACCTGGAAAAGCCTCGGAGAACGAAAGGATGCGGACGACACTGAGAGAGGGCGTATCCAATAGGACGATAGTGTCGGCAGATGCATACAGCTGAATGAAACGCGTTAAATAGGGGAGTCGTGGATAGAGACACCATATTTACAATAAGAGATGTGGATGGAAAAGGCAACGATAATGGCGGCGAGGAAGGGGTGCCCAAGAACGCGTCTACCAGCGATAGTAGGCTAGTCTGGGCCATTCCGTCAGTCGTCACGCGTGACGTCCAGTTGCAGAGTGACAAACGAAGGGCTCGCCAACTGCAGTGAGGACAACTTTGACTTATTTATGCTGGTGAAGTAAGAATTTTATACACCCTGAAAAACCCATAGGAAATGCCCATCGATTGATTCATATGCTCATCTAGCCCCACCATACCACCGCTTGGGAAATGTAGTAACCCTTCGATTGCAGGCGTTTATTCAACACCCTTTTCCTTTCACAATGGTCATAAGCTGTTAAGTTACATCAGAAGGAGGGGATCGCTGATATACATAGGACAATATGTGAGTTTGTGGCCCAAGCTTGCATGTGGCAGTGAAGTGATTGAAATTCAGACTTCGGCCATAGTTACAGCAGGCCATAGCGATAGCAGATAGTTGTCAATACCAACCTACGACCAGGGGACGAGTCCATACAAATCCATTCAAACGCTTGACCGACGAAATTCCGGTGCCCAAGACCAAAAAGTTCGATTCCCGCAGATTGTCCGAGACGGGGGAATACTGTACCTCACCAAATAAAAGCCAAGGGAAGCGGGCAGTAAGATTAGAGATGTGACAGTGGCCTGGGAAGGATTGGAGAATACGGTCGCAGGTCGCGACGAGCAGTCTATGGTTGAAGATAAGAGCGAGATAGGATGCCCATATGCGTGCTACGTACACCACAAAGTCAGGACTCATCAGTGTCTAGGTAAACAATCCGTAAGGGATCAACGGGCTGATGTTTTACAGGCACTCCCAATTTCCAGAACGTAGTTAACACCAGTATCGACAGTAACCGGTCCGACTGAAGCTATGACTGAGGGGACAGGAGCAGAAAGAAGGGTGGGGATGAAACATATGGGAAGCTATCGTGGCCCTCATAATAATTTGACAGGACGCCTGATTTAAAAACAAGGGGAATATGGTTAGTCGCAGAGAGTTGTCGAACATTGGAAGGCGGCTAGCTTCGGATGCAAAACACGCCTCGCCATTTTCTTTCACAATTGAGGCGCGTCAAGAGGCCAAGTGACGACGCCCAACACGTCAATTCGCGGCCAGCATCATTCCAGGTTATGTCAAAGATTAAGCCCGCCGCCAAAGGTGCCCGTGATATTGCGTCGTACTTCCAGAAGCCTGTGAAATCCGCGAAGTCGTCAGATGATGACGATTTCACGGTACTCACGGATGGCAATAGCTCCTCCAGAGACATCGTGGATGACAGTGAAGATGGGGGAGAAGATGGCGCGTTTTCCGAAGGCGTCCCCTCGGATGGTGAGGAGTCTGACGCCCCCATCAAGATTACAAAACCATCAGCGACACGCGCACCCAAGACGGTTGTCTCTCGCAATGCTCGTATCAACACGACAGAAAATGGTCTTCAATCGTCTGGCTTGCCTCCTATCAGTGATATTCCTTCCATGTTCAAGGATATCGTCAAGCGGGTTCCACAGCTCAAGGAGTTGGCGGAGAAGCTCCAGGGCAGACCTCTCCGCGTCGCCACCATGTGTTCTGGTACAGAATCGCCTCTTCTTGCACTAGGCCTTATCTCTCGCGCGCTGAAAGAGGAACATGGTGTTGACCTCGAGATCGAACACGTCTTTTCTTGCGAAATTGAACCATTTAAACAAGCATATATCGAGAGGAATTTCCATCCTCCTATCTTGTTTCGTGATGTCTGTGAGCTTGGGGCCGATGAGGCGTAAGTGATTTTCTTCCCTTCCTGTCTGAGTGGAATTAACCTGCTTAGCTTTCAGCACGACCGCTTACGGTGCGAAGGTTAAAGTCCCTGGCAATGTGGATGTCCTTGTCGCCGGGACTTCTTGCGTTGACTACTCCAGTCTCAACAACGAGAAGCAAGATATTGATGCTGACGGCGAGTCTGGTCGAACATTTCGAGGCATGTTACAATGGGTCGCTAAACATCGACCGACAATTGTTATACTTGAGAACGTGTGCAGCGCACCCTGGGATCGTGTTGTCAAAAAATTCGAAGGTGCCATGTATAGTGCCATCCATCAGCGCTTTGATACAAAGAATTACTATATTCCACATACTCGAACTCGAGGCTATCTAATGGCTGTCAACATCCGCGACAGTCCTTTGCCTTCAAAATGGAAGGCTAAAGTACAGGCACTCGCCAGACCCGCGTCGTCCACTTTGGACGCGTTTCTGTTGGCTTCAGATGATCCACGGATCCATCAGGCCAGACAGAAACTCGTCCACGAAGGCGCGGCTATTGAACGCAAGGCTGGATACGATTGGGGTCGTTGCGAATCACGCCATCTCAAGGCACGGCACGAGGAAGAGCTGGGGTCTCGCCGGCCACTGACTGGCTGGGAAGAAGGTGCTTTTATTACCCATCTTTGCTAGACTCTTGTTGACGATCCTTCCGAATCAAGGGGGGACCTCGAAATTGCCGAGCTTTGCCTGGAACGATTGGTCTGCAAATCAAGTGGATCGAGTTTGGGATTTGATGGACATAACGACACTTCGCGCCGCCAATGTGGGCAAGGATCCCCTGTTCAAGACGTTCGTTTATCCTACTATCTTTCCTCCAATTCCGATTCTCACCGTGGCCTCCCAGCGAGGTTTGGAATTTGTCCCAGAATGTAGATCGTCAAATTGGGAGTTCACGTATTGGAATAGCCCCGTGTCTGACACCCACCATGATTGCCTACATCACGAATCGAGGGGGCCCATGGTGGGCATGGAAGCTCTGGGGCTACAGGGCCTCCCTGTTGACGAACTACTCCTCACTCGCGAGACAGAAGATCAACTGGCGGACCTCGCTGGTAACGCCATGTCATCCACGGTCGTAGGGACAGCTATTGTCGCGGCCCTTGTTGTGTGTCATAAGAGCATCCTTCCGACTACGAAAGATGAAGATGCCATGGATGTAGATGGAGTCACTCTCGAGGGGGATCTGGCCAATAAGGCTATTCTCGGTGAAGACCAACTGCTAGAACAGACACTCGATTTAAGTACTCCTCGCGAACATTCTCTTCCAGCACTTCTCACCAACGCCTCCTCGAGTGTGCGGCTATGTGATTGTGAAGGTCGAGACGATATCGTAGAGCGTGTTGTTCAGCGATGTATAGACTGCGGCTCGACGGCGTGTGTCAAATGTGGAGGACGACCCGAACATAACTTCCAAGTAATTGACGTCGCGTCCGCGCCTCGCTTACATCCCGCCGAATATCGCAAGCAGTTGATGGAACAGCTACCCATGTCGGTCTCATTGCACGGCATTACGTCCCCACTCCTTGAGGAGTGGAAATCGTCTGTCTTGGGAGTGCCAGACTCTCGTTGGGAAAAGTGGAAGGGCGCGGTCTTGGCTATTCCAACACACGATCTACACTTCAAAGAGGATAAGCGTAAAGATATGTGGACCGTGACCTACGAGTCAGCCGCCGCAGTTCTCGAGTTCCATCTTCATCCTCTTCGTCCAGAGTGGCTGCTATACGCAAAGCCATTGGAGACTGAGCCTGCGAACAGCAAACATCGTGCGCTTTTGGCACAGCCTGTCGCTCGACTTCTTTGCAAACATGAACTATTCGATGGGGCCTGGGATATCGCTATTCCTGTCACAGACTCTTTCGAGTTGACTATTGAGGGTTCTGGTGAGCTCGTACCGGCTTGGGAAGCGAGGCTGGGTTTGGAGAAGGAGGAATTCAAAAATAAGACGGTGTGGTCCACCCTGGCACTATCGTACGCAGACCAGAATGGTCAACGGCTCGATCGTCCCATTAGCGGATCGTACGCTCTCTTAGACAAGTGCGGAACTGCCAATGCAGCCTTGCATAAAAAGGTTGGCGAAGATCTAACTATTGCGCCTCTCTTCCTGTTCCTTGATCCTACTCGGTGCGGTAGCCCTTCGGATGATTGCTTCGTCCTTTCTTCAAGCATTCGACGTACTGAGTATGGTGAATATCGGCCTGTTGTTGCCACAATTGACAAGTCCTGGCGACCAAACTCTTGCGAAGGTCCTACGGAGGTCGTATGCCATATTCATTCTAAATGGGTCCGCGCCCCAACCATTCGCATGCAGGTACGTGCAGAGGGCGTTTCAACTTCTTTTTCCCCAGTTTCTTACGATTATTTGAAGCCAACAGAGAATCTGATTGCAAAATACTCGACACCACCGGCACCACTTCAGATTACTATTGAAAATGATTCGTGTTGCATTGCCAGCGCTGTTCTCATTTGCAAGGTCCCCATGTCTGCCGAGCAGGCTGACCAGGTCTGGTCTCATGACAAATGGTACACGGTCGATGCCATCCACGAGCGTCCTACATTTCGAGCGATTTCCTGGCTCATTGAACGTATCCGTATTGTCCCTCATCTCGGGACTTGGATTACCCTCGATCTTCCTACAGATCATTCGAATTGTGAAAGATGTGCACCCACACCTCCGGCGATCAAGTGGTTCAGAACTCAGAAGCGTATGGTGGCCGTAGAAGATGCCTTGGAAGCGGGGAGATACGAGCAAGCTTTGAAACATCGACCGTCGCCATTCGTCACCCAGTTGAAGCTGGACGTCGCGTCTTCTGTTGGAACTGTGCGTCTTGGGATCAACGTCCCGTCGTTGTTGCACCGCGCCCTCTCCCGTCTTCCTGCTCGACGTGGACCGAGAGGCGGGGACCCCATCCTTTCATGGCGGATGACCACGGATTACACTCCTCCGGCACGTCTCCTCCCCCCTAAATTCCGACTGACGAGCAATAGGAAAGATGCACCCCATGACCAGCCCCCCAATTTCAGGCTCGATCTTCGCCCAGAACAATTACGCTCACTACATTGGATGCTTCAGCAAGAATCAGATGAAGCTCCTCCGTTCTTAGAAGAGGAGATTTCAGAAGCAATACTCCATCCGTTAGGATGGCGTATTGAGGGGAAGGCACAAAGGCCTGTGCATGTTAGTGGTGGTGTCCTTGCGGACGAAGTTGGCTATGGGAAGACAGCGATTACGCTTGGTCTGATTGATTCCACTCACGGCTCCCTGCCTAAACGGAAAAACTCCTTAAATGAGGGGAAAATACCGACGAACGCAACATTGGTCGTGGTTCCTGCGCATCTTACTCGACAATGGGCGTCAGAGATCAAGAAATTCATGGGCAAGAAATACAACGTAGTCACACTGGAGACCATGCAGCATCTGAACAAGGTCACCGTTCAAGATATCCTCGATGCCGATATCATTCTCCTGGCTTCGAGACTCGTTAAGAGTGACATATATCTTACTAATCTCCAGTCATTCGCGGCTGGGGGCAAGCTCCCCCCGAAAGAGGGTCGGTATTTTGATGCGAAACTCCAACAAGCCCATGCTTCACTTCGTGAACAGACCAAACGGCTCAAAGATGAAGGTGCCTCTGCAGTTCTGGATGTCATAAAGGGTGCCGCTGGTTTGTGTAGTTTTATCCACCCTCGATCATTCGTTCATGCTTTTTAAAGTCTATTGAAATTCCGTAGAAACCAAGCAAGCCGAGGCACTCGTCCAAACGAAGCGGTTGAAAGGCAAACAATACCGCGATAAGATGCATCAGGACACCATCCTCGAACCGATCTTTAAGAAATTGCCAGATCTCATAGCTGAGGTCGTCATAACGGGGGCCGCTCCCGAGAAGCATGCCCCCAATTGATGAATGTGGATGAAGATAGCGATCCCTCCATCTCTTCGTCCCCTATCCCTGGTGTGAAAAGTAATCCTATCGCGCTGTCTTCCGATGAAGAGGACATGACTCGTCATCCCAAGGTCAGTAAAGACAAGGTATCGACCTCTAAATCTACGGCCAAGATGTCTTCGAAATCGATAAAAACTGCTGCTCCTGCAAAGACTATCAGAAAATCTGCAGCCAAGAAACGGAAGAGCGAGGTCTTGGCTGACGCCAGTGCTGATTCCGTGGATGAGGAGGAGGGTGAGGACGAGGATGAAGACGAGTCAGAGGAGAACAGCAAGCCCCCCAAGAAAAAGCTTAAGGCAGCAACCTCCAAGCCAGTCAAGGATGCGAAGAAGCCCCATCAACTCGATCCCTGGCACCTCAAATCCCATAGCGTTCGGAAGGATTGGCGAGAAATGCTGTGCCCGCCACTGGAGCTGTTCCACTTCAACCGGATCGTGGTGGACGAGTACACGTACGTCGATGGCAAAATATACCCTCTCATTACAAATCTCGTGTCGAACCACCGCTGGATTCTGTCGGGTACTCCTCCGACTCAAGATTTCGCATCTGTGAAGACCATTGCTGCGTTTATGGGGTTACATCTTGGGATCGACGATGATTTCTGGGAAGGCCAGTCCAAGGAAGCCCTCCGAGAGGCCAAGAAGCGTCAGAAAGATCAGACCAGTACGTTCATCTAGATCACGCTTTCTAAACATATTCTAAGGGTTGTTGGAAATGATCTGTATAGGTGCGGAGAATTTCCACTCATTCCGAGAGGTCCACAGTTTGGATTGGCATGGTCACCGTAACGAAGTTGCTCAGGGTTTCCTAGATCGATTCGTGAGACAGGTAAGTGGCGATTCAATTTGTGCTCTTGTTGGATCGGGAACTCATAGCATTGCCTCAGAATATTGCAGAGATCGATGAAATCCCGTTTGAAGACGTGATCCGGCCCATCACTCTTCCGGCTGCGGAACGGGCGATATATCTCGAGCTTGAGCACCATCTTCGTGCCTTGGATATGACAATTCGGAAGGGCAAGAAGACGGACAGCGATCGAGAAAAGAGAATGGCACAGTCCCTCGGCAACAGCAAGTAAGTTACGTAACATACTAGGGACGTGGAGGCTCGCACTAATCACGGATTATCAAGCACCGCAGAGGAAGCGCTTTTGAAACGTTGTTCACATTTCGAGCTAGAAGCGGACCGAGAGAACGCTCTTAAAGCTTGCGAGGTCATCGTCGAAGAGCGCACACGTCAGCTCAAGGAGTGTACGGATCAACTGCGCTCCGAGCTCCAAAAGGCCTTCGCGACTGAGAAGAAACTCGGGCACGTCGATTACAACTCGCATTTTCAGCAGTGGCTTCGTATGACACACAGTGACAGTGGGGTTGGTGACAGTGAGGCGAAAGCACGTCTCCATAAAGCTCAGCTCCGAGCTGGGTTCAATTACGAGGAAAATGAAGCTCGTCGCAAGAAGAAAAACTCTCATGACTTCGAAGGGGAAAGTCAAAAGATCAAGGAGGATCGTTGGGCTCACAGAGAGCATGCGCATGTCCTCAAGAAACTTGAAAAAGAGCTTGTGGGTCGCGTCCGCTCTCTCCGATACTTTACTGTCGTGCGCGATCTACAACGGAAATCTGGCGAGTTGGAACGTATTGACTGTGTGGGATGTGACAAGACGAACCTGCCTATCTCTGATATCGCTGTCCTGTCTTCGTGTGGACATACTGGCTGTCACTCCTGCGTCATAACTCGTGCCCAAAATGAGGAATGCGTCACCCGTCAATCAGAGGGATGCGCGGCTCCTGCTCGAGTTCTCAACGTGGTCAAAGCAGAGACTCTCGGCGTCGACGAAGAGCGTAGCTCCGACGAAAAGCACTTTGGAAAGAAGCTCGAGAAGCTAGTCCATCTGATCCAGTGGGCTATTCCTCTGATCGCTGCGTGGTGCATTCTAACGCCTCCATAGGAAGGAGATCCCGAAGAAAGATCGAGTGCTCCTCTTCGTTCAATTCCCAGACTTGATGAAAAAGGTGGCAGAGGCCTTGGATGCGAGTGGTGTTAGCTTTCTGGAGATCAAAGGTACCAACTCGGCGAAATCGAAAAATCTCGAGAAATTCCAAGATCCGGAGGGGAGAGAAAAGGTATTGCTGCTTAACGTTGGAGATGAAAGCGCGAGCGGAGCGTGAGTCTCCTTTGATTTGATTGTTGTTCTTGTGCTGATTGGCATACTACTTCTTTTGCAGAAACCTGACGACTGCCAACCATGTCATTTTCGTGTCCCCGTTGCTGACAACATCCCAACAGTTCTACGAAGCCACGGATACTCAGGCCATAGGACGCTTACGGCGCTTCGGCCAGCAAAAAAAGGTTCAAATCTACCGGTTCCTCACCTTTAATTCGATCGACGTCGAGATATTTGAGGCACGGGATGGTCGAAAGGTATTGTAGACCTCGCCTCCCTAATAATTATGCAATTGCTGTTCTGTTGTTTAGAGTGTGCAGTTGATTTTTTGTCAGTGTCATTGCCATTGCATCTTGCTTTCTAATGTTCTGCTTTATGTGGCTTGCTTTTTGTTCATACATCATTGTTAATGTTAATTGTTCAAGCACGATTGAATACCTAGTAATTGAAGAATAGAGTATGGCCTTAATGTACATACTGTTTTCGTGGAGGGATGCCTCCTACGTCGTCGGCAAACGGATCAGCAAATGGATCGGCATCCAATTCTACCAGGAGGCGAAGCAGAGTGGGAATCTTCAAACACATTATCATGTGCCCGGCTCGACGATGGATACGAATGCCTAGTCGCCGTGGGCCGTTGAATCTCCTCATCCGACGAGTCATAGTCACTATAATCAGAGAGGGATCCACGATTTTGGCCATAGGTGTCCAAGTCGCGTTCATTGGGCCGGATGGGGGGAGGCAGGTCACTGAATCAAGACGTTAAAAGACGGTATCAATCACGACGAGTGGACGAATGACACACGTGGCAGATCCGAGATCACCAAACGTGATGTCCTGCAAGTCTGGATGAGGCGAAGTAATTCCATGGTACAGGTTGTCCAAGGAAGCATTACGCTCTTTCGTCCGTTGGAGGGCAGCACGCTGCTTGCCCTGTAGCCTGATTAGTTCTGGTCCACTCTCTCCAGTGTTCATCGGTTGTATTTTCCCTGCTAGTTGCCCGAATCCTCGTCACCAGACTCCTCGTCAGCCGCTTTTAACATCTAATAGTGAAAAACCGTTCAGTGCAATGCATTGACAGGAAAACCACAGAGATACACCGACATTATCATATAATTGGATAGCGGAATTGACGCGCTCGTTGGAGTCTAACAATGTGCCGATATATTCTTCATCCTCGACAAGCTGAAGAAGTAGACATTATATCTACAGCTGGCCCGGATTGGCGAGGTCAAAATACCTGTATATAGCGCACGACGACCTCGCCTGCGGCCTTTGCCTGAGCTAGGCATTCTTGGACCCGGTCGTTGGTTTCTATTGAATCTTGCTCTCGATTCACGAGCTGGAGTGAAATATAGGAATTAGTGGCATATTAAAGCGGGGAAGATAGCGTGCCAACTTTAAGAGCATTGACCAAATTATTCGAGGCTTGAGAAGCGGAAGATATAGATTGGATCATTAGAGGTTTTTCCTGTGGCAATATTCGCTCTGTAAACGGGTGGAATGTTATTTATTATACCCACCTACCTTCTCCAAGTCAAAGGTCTTCCGCTTGGTTGTTCCTGTGTCGAACACGCCGACTCTTGCTTTGCGAGGCGTTGCTTCCTTCTCTACCTTTGTTTTCCGTTTTGCTGCTTCTCTCTCACGACGCTCGGCTTCTTTTCGCTCTCGGGCACCTTCCTCAGCCTTACGTCTCGGTGCCTCGAAACGAGGAGAAGTGGGCGAAGCAGGTGAAGCGGATGGTGCAGATTTGATTGCCTGATGCGTATGATCGCGTATGTGCTCTGTAGATGTGGAATTGAGGATACGGCTCACCACTTGTTTAGCTCCGGGACCGCCACATGCATGGTATAGACCGGCAATGAGGCGCATCTTTGGATCGTCCTTGAATTGGTGATGCCAACTCCAAAGCACAGACATGAGCTTCTTCTTCACCCGGTCGTTGGTCAGCGGATCAGAAGCCATGGTCTTGATCCGCTCTGTAAGGCGATCATTCGCAAAGCTTGCTGCCGTTTCATCGATTGCTATCAGTCGATGCAACTTTGAAGACGGTAGACGTTTTACTTTGGAATTTGGGCCCGCAGTTCTCCACGAGTGCCTTGAGGATCGTGAGGCACGGAGTTGCCGATGGACATCCCCATACTTCAATTTCTTCCGTATTGCGCGGGAGGCCTCAGTGGGCCTGGCCGATTATCAGCGGACGGGGAAATTGAGGAGAAAAGGGGATCGTTGGTGCTCACCCCGCAGCCTGTAGATTTATGGAGTCCACCAATTCCGGAATCCTGTCAAAGTATAGTGCAATAGGAATACTGACCACACACATGCTACGACGACGCATGCATACCCTTCATAAGCATCCTCGTCGTACCGAGATGACGATAAGATCTCAAGCCAATCTGTGATAGATGACTACAAGTCCCCATATAAGAATACGCCTGGGTGTTCTCCACAACGCCCACGACTAACATGCGGCTTATCACCAATTATCGAGCTGAACTGCTTCTTGAGAGAAAGTCCAGACATACTGGCAAAAAGGGGAGGAGCGGGCGGATGCAAACTTGCACGTCACATCATATAAAGTGTATCTTTCCAGAGTTTACTCCACCGAGCCAAAATGGCCTCAGAACCAAGGGGAGATCTATCCCCACTATGATATCATTTTCTATCCTCGCCCCATTTTCTAGCAACGCCACTATAAGTCGAGGTATCGCTGCAGCGGTCCCATTGAGAGTGTGAGCAAAGGGAAGCGGGCCTGCGGTATCGTCTGGCCGCGATGGTTTATAAACAATGTGCAGTCGGCGGGACTGATATTCGGTACAATTCGATGTCGACGAAATCTGCGAAATTTTCTTTTAATGTTCCATCTGAATCATAACCGGATGGAGGCGTCACCTCTCCCCAGCTACCACGCCCAGGCATCCATGCCTCCATGTCATATTTTCGATACGCACTCGCACCTAGATCCTCCGTAGGCATGTCGAGAACCCTGCGGAGAGTTATGGTGTTGCATCGCTCGTATCGGAGAACCACTCACCGGAACGGAATATTCAAACCTCCAAATATCTCCTGCTGAATAGCAGCCATCTGCTCCATCATCCGATCGCTTTCCTCCTGCTTCGTGACTGCAAACAGCTCCACCTTAGAGAACTGATGCACGCGGTACAAGCCCCGCGTGTCCACTCCTCTTGCCCCCGCCTCAGACCTGAAAGCCCGTCCAAGTCCAGCGAACATTATGGGCAGTCCCTTCTCCTCCAATGTCCGCCGTGCTAACAATCCCGCTAGAGGGATTTCGGCAGTTCCAGCCAAGACGAGTTCTGGCTCCTCGGGCCTCCGGCGTTCCAGGTGATAATTCTGCGAGGGCCCACCATTTCCGGATTCATCTCGCGGGTGGAACCCGCACCGGCGGGCAATGTCAACCTTGACTACGTCAGGAGTCATGACTGGCGTGAAACCGGCCTTCAACGCGATGGACATGGCGTAGTTAGTTAGGGCTAGCTCTAGTAGAGCACCCTCATTCTTCAGATAGTACCATGACGATCCGGTGACGGTAGCAGCGGATTCCATGTCAATCAAATCGAGCTCTCTGCCCACATGGACATGGTCGCGTAGTGGAGACGCTGGAATAGGCCGTGGGCCATGCGTGGACACGATGATAGCCGCAGACCCGCTTCCAATGGGTGCTGATGGATGGGTATCGTTTGGTAGGGACTCTGCCAGGGGGAATAATTGACCTTCGATAGTCTCCAGCTCCTTCTCCAATCGATGAATAGTCTCCTTAAGCGCCTGAGCACGTTCGAGTGCCAGAGCCCTTTCGGAGTCATCCTTTGCAAGCTTTATGGCGTGTCCCAAGGGCCCTCGTTCGGCACGTTTAAGATTCAGCTGACGCGACGTTTCGTTGGATAGATTGTACAGCCTGGAAATCTCAAGCACAATATCCGCCGTGATATTCGAACGTCGAAGAATAGCATTCTGGATTTTGGCTTCTGATTTTTGTGAAATATCGCGATAATTTAATCGAGGCCGAGGGAGCGAGCTCGCATTTGAGGAAGACGTGGATGACTGCCGAATTCTAAATGCAAAAGAAGTGGTTGCATACAAATATCAGGGACAGCGTTGGTACGAGAGAACTTGCTTGCATTGTTTTCGTTGCCCAGAGTAGTGTCTGCCGTGGGCGAGTATACATCTACCTGCCCAAAAATTGAAGTCCACGCGCTGCGGGGATCGCCGTGGCCCGGAGCCAAGTTGACGCGACATGGCAAGCTCCTCCAAAGCAACAGAATTGACAGCAGCCGAGGCGTACGAGCTGCCGTGGTATGTGTGATTTATTTGCACAAATTAGAAGGCGTTCTGATACAATATTTACCTTCAGGGTGGAGAAATATCGTCCTCTGAGTCTAGATGATGTGGTTGGGAATACCGACACTATTGATCGTCTCAAAGTAATCGCCAAGGATGGAAACTGTCCTCACATAATTATCTCGGTTGTTCTTTCTCCTCGAATGCAACTTTGGGATTTTAATAACTATACCTCGATCAAAGGGCATGCCTGGCATAGGCAAAACAACGAGTATCCATTGTCTCGCCCATGCACTCCTCGGAGACGCGTATAAAGAGGGCGTACTAGAGCTTAACGCGTCGGATGAAAGGTATGAACCCGTTGACACGCCTTCAACTATGAATTCCCTTCATACGGTTCGTTGAATAGAGGAATAGACGTAGTCAGGAATAAGATCAAGGCATTTGCGCAGAAAAAAGTCACCCTTCCCCCCGGGCGACACAAGATTGTGATACTTGATGAAGCAGACAGGCAAGTTCCTCGAACAATAACCCCCAGTACCAGTACTCGTATCTTAATCCTAAATTAGTATGACCGGGGGTGCTCAGCAGGCGATGCGACGTACCATGGAGGTGTATTCCAATTCCACCCGTTTCGCCCTCGCTTGCAACACTTCGAACAAGATAATCGAACCAATACAGAGTCGCTGCGCTATTCTCCGATACTCCAAATTAACCGACGCCGAAATTTTAAAACGCCTAGTTGAGATCTGTCGGATCGAAGATGTGAGTCGTTTTAATCCCCATCTTGTTCCGACGGCTCAGGTGGTCTTACATGTCATTCTGGGCGTCCTGCAGGTACAATATAATGATGAAGGTCTAGCCGCACTGATTTTCACCTCGGAAGGTGATATGCGGCAAGCAATCAATAATTTACAGTCGACGTGGTCAGGGTTTGGCTTCGTTAGTGGGACAAATGTGTTCAAAGTGTGTGACCAACCACATCCAGTTGCCATCCAAGCCATTATCCGCTCGTGCCAAGCCGGTAATATCGAAGCTGCGTTGGAAAAGTTGACCGAGCTCTGGGATCAAGGGTACAGTGCAGTCGATATAGTTACGACGATCTTCCGTGTCGTCAAATCATTTAACGAGTAAGACATTTTGATCTGAACAGGCATTTATGCTCAGTTCTTCCCTCTTTCAGACTCCCCGAGTACACCAAACTCGAGTTTATTAAGGTTTGTGTTATTGGAATTGGCGAGCAATGTGTTCTAACCCGAATATAACGTCCAGGAAATTGGGTGGACTCATATGCGTATATTGGAGGGTGTGGGGACTATCGTGCAGTTAGCGGGACTCATCGCACGCCTATGTAAATTTGTGAGTGTGTGCTTTGCCGCGAGTGGTCAACCGAAGTCTCAAGGCACCAACTTGTAGAATATGAAGCCCGAGTTATTCCAACTGTAGATTTTATGTTGATGTAAGTATCATGTCGCGTATTATAACACATTCCACGCCGTAAAGCAAAGTCAACCACATCATTATGAAGATTTGAGAGAGACTTGACCTAGCATGTCTGCTAGTGCATCTGCCGGGTCTATAACCTTCGACACGGTGGGGGCAGAAGGTTGTCCCTTGCCTTTGTCTTCGTCCTCAGCCTGCTCGACAGCCAAACTCTCTTCCTCTTCATCTGACTCTTCCATATCATCTAGTTCGTCTAGTGCATTGGTATGTCCATGACTTTCTAGGGCGTCTCGCAGGTTTGCGATGCATTCGTCGTCGGGATCGGCCTTGTTCCCGTTGATTTCAAGCGTGGTAAGATTGGAAAGATGTTCTGCGATGGCCTGCGCGAGGAGATCGATCGTTCGATGGTCGAACTCGCCGTACTGCAGTCGGAGGATCTCTAGTTGCGTGTTCTTTCCCTTTAACAGCGCGGTGGCGAGGGCGATTCCACCCTTCGGAGAAAGGAGGCAGTCCGAGAGGTTAAGAGAGCGGAGAGCTGGCCATGAGGGGAGCGCGACTGCGACTGCGCGCGTGCCGCTCTCTGTTGCGGTGTTATCTTGGAGGTCGAGGGTTTCGAGATCGGGGCATTTGGACAAGCCCTGGGCAAGTGCTGCAATACCCTCCATGCGGATCCCATTCTGAGGCATGCGGACTTGTCTTAGCTTTCCGTGCGCCGCAAAGGCTTCTGCCCAGTGCGGAGCGGACCCATTCTCTAGACGGTTCCGCCCACAGACGACGACGCGGAGATTGGAAGGTTTCCTTTCGGCCTTGGAGAGCTTTGCAGATTCGAGAAGCGCATTAGCGACGGTGGTACCGCCCCAGACTCCGAGACCGTTGTTGTTGAGTTTAAGGACTTGGAAGGAACGATTGTGAGTGAGGAAATTGACCATTGGCTCTGCGGATCGACCACCGAACGCGTTATCGCTTAGATCTAGTTCTACGAGTGAGGTCTTGGTTGTGAGAGCGTCGCAGATCGCCTTTAGTGCTGGCGGGATCTCTGAGATCAGACGACCAGTGAAGATGTCTGCGAGATCCGCAATCTAATGGTACGTGGGTGTTAAGCCATATTTATCTTGCCAAAATACGGGTGTCTCCAAAAGCATACCTTGAGTGTATCGATTCTCTTCAATTCTTCAGCGAGCACAATACATGCCTCTGTTCCGAAAGTGTTACCACCGAGATGGATCTCTTCAAGGCCAGGAATGGCGCGCATCTGTTCGATGAGGGGCGCGATATCTTCCTTGGTGTTAATGCGTAGGCCCTTGCCATGGATCGAAAATGATTTGGCGGCCATTTGCGACAATCAGGAGCCGATGAAGTGGGGGTGACCTGATTGTCACGGTAATGTGACCAACACGAACCAAGCGCGTTCGCCTCAACCAATGTCCTACCCTAATTCACTTTCCCCTGAAAAATCGTCGGGGTTCCTTTCGCCAGCTGGAAAGAAAACACGGACTCGTCGAGAACCGTCGGGTGTCTTCTCCCTCTTTCAAACTGCGCAGATCCAACAGTTTAAGGAGGCGTTTTCGCTCATCGACCAAGATGGCGATGGTGTCGTCACAGAATCTGATCTTAAAGGAATTTTTGGAAGCTTGGGTGTGCAACGTTACCTCTTGTTACTTTCATTTTCTAAAATCTGTCGCAGGTATATCACCCTCGAGAACCATGATGGAGACGTTGTTAACGGCGCGGCCAGGAAATGGCGGAGCGTTGTCCCCGTCCGAAGACGGGAAGACGCGTGGTGTTAACTTTACCATGTTTCTCACCATGATGGGTGAGCATCTGCTTGAGCTCGACAGCGAAGCGGAGCTTCTGGAGGCGTTTGAGAGTTTCGACGAGAATGACGATGGGAAAGTCAAGTGCGACGAAATTCGGAGATGGCTCAGCGAAGCGGGTGAAAGGATGGATCACGAAGAGGTACATTTGGACTTCGGAATTCTCAGTATTATGACAACTTACCATCTTGATGGCTTTGGAACAGATCGACAGGTTATTGAAAGGCCCTTTTACAGACAGGCAGGGCTATTTTAACTATAAGGAATGGGTTAAAGTACTTCGTGTTAATGCGGATGAGTCCCAAGAGGCTGAGCCGTGATCTCGAGGTGCAAGGTGTTCACTTGTATGTATTCCTTTGTCTAATGTAGTGATTCCCATAGCAATTGCTTCTAGCCAATCGAATGGCTTGTACAACGCAATGATATTTGCAGCAAGGAGCATAATTCCTGTTCACCGTTCGCCTGTGTATTGCAGTGGCGCAATGAAGATACGGACATGCAATGTGTGTTCGCGCTCCCATTCCACGAAATCCACACGGCGGGGGGTACGATGCATACAGGTACATAATCTCACCAATAATTTAACACAGATGGATGAAATCCACCAGACGGGCCATGGGCCATTCGAAATGGCACCATATGATAAACCATGAAACATGAGTGGGCTGGCCAACAAGAGTCAGCCTTGCATTCCATTACGTTGCCCTACTAAACCACCGTTTAAGTTGCGTGTGGTTCTTCTTATCCAGGGCCGCCTTGATGTCCTTCTTGTCGACCTCGCATCGATACCTCACAAACTGGCGAGCAGTAGACGATGACGAAGTACCAGAATGCTTGAATATACCGATCGAAATGAGGTACTCGAAAGCCTGTGTGCATCGAGCAATTAAGCATAGAAAGCCAATAAGGCAGGGAATCCCACAAACGCAGAACTGACCGCGAATAAGATCTCTCGCGGAAGCGTCTGCAATCCAATAGAAACACCATCAAGACTGACATTCACACTGGACGACTGCTTCGTTGCGCGTGAGAAGGTATCGAAGAGATGTTCAAACGTAAGTGTTTCATGGCCGCCCGTATGGATATGGTTGGCAGCGACCATCAGCGACAAGCATGGATAGGAAAATTCTGGATGATTAGAGGATGGTGATCTAAACCGCTCTCTACAACAAATCAAAATCGTTCGCCTCACCGGAGAGGAATGGGAAACGGTCTGGTGCACGTTGCTGGCGCGCAGATGAAACGAAATTAGCAGGCGTGATCCAAGGGGACGTCGGAGTGAGTTCAAGTAGTGCTGGTGTCTGTGGACCAATGTAGTGCCATATCGATATCCAGACACTCCTTGGACTTACAAGTATCCGACACAGAAGACCAATATCGCGCACTAGTTCAAATGTCTCCTTAAATACGCGTTGAGCCTCGCGAGTATCCAAAAGTTCCTGATGATTGTCATTTTAATTTGTCGATATATGGGGGTAAGAACAACGCACATCAATGCTCCGATCCCAGGCAGTGCGCCATGATAGAAGCGAGGTCTCTGATACATCCTCGTCCGAGTCTTGGATCAATTTTGCTTCAGCATCAGTGAGTGGCGTCTTCAATACTGCCCTCGCGAGGGTCATATATGCCGAAATATTCGAAGGGGGCGAGCATCGAATAATTCGATGTGAGAAACGAGATTTGACACGTTTCTCTAACATATTCAAACAATCCTGTCCAGTTTTATTCAAGCGCATAAATAAAAGTGCTTTGGTGATCAAGTGATCAAGTGATATGGCTACTCACGACTCGCGAGGTTATGCCAATCACTGCAACACCTTGCCTCCCTTCTCCCGCTCGGCAATTCTGAACAGTGTCCAGGAGACAGTATAGCAGTGCTTGACGCGCGTGGCCCATAAAAAGGTCAAAGGCATCCAGAATAATTATCGTTGGCCTGGGCAACGATGACAAAGTAGTGACGATCGACGATAAGTGGGATGCAGGTGGCTATTGAATCGTGTCATCAACAAAAACATGCACACCTTCATTGAAGAAAACCAATATTGGACATACCAATATTGAGTTAAGATGAGCTAAGCCTGCTGAACCTTTATCTGTCTCGAATTCGTCCTCGCTATCTCTGTCATTGTCATCTGGAATGCCCAGATCCTTCGACCCGGTCTGCAACACAAGCTGGCGGCCAATTTCCTTCATTGCAAGCTTGTCGTTGGTGTGTGCATAACCCGAGAGCCATACGACAATAGGAGATGCAGACTTTTGGGCGGACGAAGATGATTTGTTTCCCTCCGATGTCCTTGACAGTGTTAGTTGTGAAATCGTTTCTCGTACAATCTGGAGAGTATTTGCGTGAACTCCAACTAAAGACCAAGACCTGGAGGCTAAGGCCTACCCTTGTTTTTCCGCTGCCACGAGGACCAAGAACAAGGCAACTATTACCCTCACCTCTGTCGATTGTTCCTTCGAGGAGATTGACGATAGAGGCGAATGTCACCGCGTCCGCACGCACCGCATCATCGTCATGAGAAAGGGAAGATAGCAGGGGTGGCTTTGCAAGTGCGGTTAGACAAGCGCGTTTTTGAGCCTCGAGGAAGGGCTGAAGGTGCGGGGAGAGATTTGAAGCGGTTTGCATGGACACCTTTGAGGGGGACAATTGGGTCGACGAGACCCTAGCGTGAGATGGCGATGATTTTTTAATAGGCGACCGGGATGTTGAAGGGCGTGACGGTGTAATCGCCACAGAATCGTCAGAGTCGTAAGAATCAAACGAAGGAGCCGGGACGGACATTCGGCCACGGGAAATTCTCGACGGTCCAGGCGAAGTGCTTCCTTCCCTATAATGCCTTTCTTGAGGAGAGGAAGCCTAGAAGTTCACGTTGGGTTAGCAACAGCTTGCCAATTGTTTTGAAAAATGAGCATGATGCACATCGGAATCCTCAACCCCGGGAGAGACAATACGTGCCCTCTTCAAAGGGCTTGATTTCAACGGAGAGGAGTCAGACACTATCCCCGTCGGGCTCCGTCTTCGAGATACTCCACCATAGGATTTCCGTGGAGGTGGTGAAGTGGTGGTCGCAGATTTCTCGGAAGGGGAGCGCATTTGGGTGGCATCCGGAGGCCAGCGAAAAACGGCCTACGCGCTTGGATGATCGTGGTACTAGTAATAATTCATCCACACCATGATCATCGTCATCCGAAAGGAGTCTGTTCCTGGGCTGTTTTCGGGATGCTATTCGCATGCTCAATGCTCGTGATGGGGAGACGTGGTTCGGGCTAGGCATTATCTCAAAACTGCGCGATAGGCCCACCTGGGTCAAAGATCCTGGTGTCGTAATCTCCACGGCTTCCATAAAATATCGAGGTCCCCCTGAAGGAAAAGAACTACTATCTGCAATGACCTTGCGTCGTTTCGCATTTGGTGTTCCGGATACCTGCATTTCGGATTCATCAATAATAAGAGGCATCGAATCTCCATCCGTGTCGGCTGAACTAGACTCTCGAGGCGGGGTTTTGGCAACTTTCGGTAGGACAGCGGGTGGATTTCGGTCCGTCTGCAGACGTACGCGCCTTTCGAGAAGAACGATAGGATGTTTGCGGGCGTGGCGGCGACGCCTCTCCCATCCGTGTTAAAGTCACGCGCCTTTTGAGATGAATGGGAATAGTGTTTGGAAGATCGCGTACTTGACGGCTGACGTCTGCGGGGTGGTACAGACGTTGGCTTCGCACCAGGCGCACCCTCCAAGGGAACGAAAAACAGGGCTGCACCGCTACTTCGTGTACGCTTTGAAGGACTTACATCCAGTTCGTCTGCTAATTTCCGCTTGGATTTTTCCGCACCCATGGTCGTATTGCATTTGGCTCTATTTGGTTCGGTATTTGCCGACAAAGCAAGCAGTGGCCCGTCCATCTCTCCTTCCTGCCTTAGCTCTGTTTCAAGATCCGTACAATGTTCCCACGTCGCCAGAAACACTAAGATTCTCTTGCAGTTACCTGCCTTGCTGTGCCTCGTCGTATTCAATGGGAGACCCGGAACCAGCATGAGCCACGCCGTCTCAGGTCCCATAGGACCTATACGCACCATAAGCTGCTTCCTGCAATTCGGAAAGCAGCCAAGACCACGAACGGGCCGCCGGGTTCCCAAGTGTGCTAGTATCATGACTTATTGTTCCTTCCAACCTCGTAGAACTTGCACTGCATCGCTCCAGATAGACGGCTTTCCTCTGTGCCTGAGACATTTTGCCCGCTACTCCTGTGGACAGGCTCGACGAGAGGACGGTTTCCGGAAATGTTCATCAATCTCCATTATGTCTTAATGTCCTGTAGGATTGGAACTGAGAATGGTGGACAGCAAGTAAATGGAGATGTTTTCAAAATTTCCCGCTGTTATGTACTAAGCAAGAAGTGGTGCAGCCCGAGAACTGTAGATAATTACTTCGGGGATGGGTCAAGTTGATCACAGTACAGGCGAGGACCACTAGCGATTTCGCGAGCGGAAGATGCGGTGGACCAGTGACGGTCTGTTTTGTTCTTTGTCACAGCTCCAACTGCAGCGTTGGACACCAGCAAGTCTTCATTATGAGAACCTGGAAGCAATGGACAGTACGTAACGCGTTGGCCAAGGGAGGCGTAGAGCACAATATTATTAGCTATACCGAAATCAATTCAAGAATTGGCTAGAGGAGCTTGCAGGCGGCTGACTTGGTTTGATCCGCATTGGCCCCGACATAGCACGATGCCAACTCCTCGGGGAAGGCGGGTGTTAGTGACAAGAGCACCCCGTACATGTACCGTATGCTGTTATCCCTAAACTGGATAGACGTGTGATGGAAAAAACCCGTTACTGTGACTCCCATGGTGTGAGAATACCAGGAGACAAGGGAAGAGACTGGCCCTAAGGCCAATTGCGAGTGTATATTTCGATCACTGGAGAGTTAGAACGAAGCGACACCGTCCTTGCCAGCTGATGATTCAGATGACGATTTTTAGTTTGTGTCGCCACCGTGCCGTTCACTAGATGATAGGGGCCCTCACATCTTGGGAAGCGTTCCTCTGTACGGGTCTCAGCCATTCATACGACCCCGGAAAAGGGCAAAATGAGTAAATAAACAGGAACTCAACTCGGCATTTTGCGCTTCCCGTGTTTATTTTCCTACGGGTCCTGCTAAACCATAAGCATGGCTTCTGCAGTTCCTCCAATGTCCCTTGACCCTGAAACCGCGAGCAAGATTCAGGCTTGTTTCCATCACGGGACTTTGTTTCAATCTAACTCTGACACTGCACACCTCATAGGAGTTCAACCGTAAGGTCGCGGTGACGGCAGAGCAAGTCATTTTCGTAACATTTCCTAGCAAGGTCAGCATACTCTCTTCCAACATTCCATAAGTGTGGCCTCTTCATTCTTTGTATATTTCCCCAGATCCTGTGAGCTTCGATTCTCGTCTATTTGTAAACATAATCACTTATGATGTGCAGAGAGTTGCAGGCCCTAATCGACGAAACAAATGAACCTGCTTCGGAATATCATATATCTCACGCCGCGTTGTCTACCGACACCCGAGTTTATCCTCCTCCCTCAACGTCGACCTCAGAACCAGACGCAAAGCGGCGAAAGCGGACAACCGGAGATATCTCGAATGGTGAAGCCGATACTGATCACCGCAGTCCTGGTGGTGCAATATATCCACAACGTGTATTACCCAACCATCACATAAGGAAGGTCCAGGAGCGGAATAAGAATGAATTCGAGGACATGATCGACCTTTGCGTGAGTATCATTCACAGGTCACATATGAACTTCTGAAACTGATGTATCTTCATCAGGACAAGGTTAAATTGTGAGTTTGGTTCCCATTGCTTCAGTCTGAATTATATTCACTGTACCATGAAGATGGATCAATCTTACCATGCCTCGGTATGTCTTGTCTACATGGCATTTTTGTCGACCTGACATCTCCATTTATCAGAATCGAGGAGTACGTCTTTAGGATCCTTATCAATTTCTTTGGTGCTCAATGACCTTGTTTCTGCATGCAGCGGAGATAATTTCGGTACGTCTAGAAGAGAAGGAGACCGGGCACGCACCTCCTGATGTCTTCGTACTAGGTGTTCAAATACAAGAAGGCATGACATTACGACGACCTAAGCATATTTTTTCCGCATGACTAATCATATGAACCGCCAGAGGTTTTGAACGAATTGACTCGCGCTCAAGAAAGCGCCTATAATCTTCGAGATGCTTCACGGAACCAGCATCTGAACCGTGCAAAATTGGCCTCAAAACTGATTAAATATCCAAACGTCGAGGACTACGCCGTTCGTCCCTTCCCCACCTCTTTTGCTGATCCTCGCTACTAAGGAGTTTCCCTTCATATTCAGATTTCCCTGCGTGATCATGATGAAAAGCAATTATTCATGGCCCGACAGCACATGCATGACATCCGGAATGTTTATGCGATTCTTTTCGATATCTTACAAAAAGTACGCCGTTTTCTTGTATCCTGCGACTCAATATTGACCTTGGCTGCCTCGCAGAACATACAAAAGGTTCGCGACACGATGCACACAGTAGGAATGAAGCTGACTCTCTTCGACAGATTCGTTCGCCCAAAGGAAACAATAGCCTTGGGATGTATTGAAGGGATGCACCGCACTCAAGTAAACATTGTAGCCGTTGATACTTATCATATGTTGCCACCCTCCTATATTCTGCTTTCCGCTGATTATCCAAAGCACACCTGCATACGTTCACGTGTTACACAGAGATAGTCTTGAAAATATTGAACCCATCCGCTGCTGTAGATACCACCGCGCCTGAAATTTGTACATGCCAATGCACCTCTTTCACGTCCTTTTGGCCTTGGTGCACGAACAACAGTTGTGGCGGTACGTCTCTGAGTTTCTGCCCATCGGCACCTACAATTTCTTTCGTCGCAGCTCCCGCTTCGTCGTCGTCCTGTTCGACAGAAAGATCCCACAATGTTATTTGCTCGTCTGCCCCTGCGGCCACGAAAATCGAGTCTTCTGTTGGATGCCATTCAATCGATGTTATTGGCGCCGAATGCCACGTGAAGGAGGCAACCGGGACAGGAGCCGGTGTAGACACCCTGCAAACGGAGAGGAATATATGTCCATGAGCAAAGGAGGAATCATAACAAGTAAGCCCGATATTACCCTTTGAAGCTGCGAAGATCCCAAATCTTGATCCCTCCTTCGTCTCCCCCGCTTGCAAGAAGGTACGTTGTACCCCTATTCCAGCTGATGACATTCACATCACTGTCATGGGCACCTTGAACCCCCACAACACTTTTTCGCCCCTTCACTCTTACGTCCCAAATTCTAATACTGCGGTCACTCGAACACGACGCGAATACCGTCGATTCACTGGGTGACCACTGCAAGTCTTCCACGGATGAAGTATGCGAGGCAAATGGCTGGGGTGCAGTATTAAACCCAGATGGGGTCGTAGATGTGAGAAAGATCTTGGAGTGGATGTCGCCAGAGAGCAGTCTCGACCCAGTTGATGTTACGTCTCCCGAGGACGGCGATGATGAAGGGGGGGACCAGTCCAGTGCAAATCCCTCCGCGCGTCCGTGGGCCACAACGGAAAACACAGGCGAATTTGTTCGTGTTCGATCGATCGAGTATCCCGGCACATCCAGGGATTCTAACAAGGGTCGAACGTCCCAGATGTGGACTTTGCCTGTTTCCGCCCAGGTTGCGACATGGTATGGGTCGGTAACCGGTGGAAGGCCTGCGTTCATAGGAAGAGGTTGGGCCCGGACGCGGTTTACGCCCCCTACGTGGGGAATAGAGCGGAATTCTAATATCGCATCTTCGTCAACTGAGGCATCATCTTCATCGTCTTCATCATCCGAGAAATCTATAGGTGCGATATCGAACGTGAATTGATTAGGATAAATCCATCAATAATTCAGCCGCAAAGAGACATTATCTACCATCGTCGCGTTGGGTTTTATGCAGCTGGCTCATTTTCATTACTATTACTTCGTTATTTTTTGCAATATCGGCTTGTGTCCCGGTAACAACGTACGCTGTCGCAGGATACCTTCGTCGCTCGTCGCCCAACGCATCGCGCAGGATATCGAAAGAAAGACATGGCCATGTTACGTTCATCCTGTGTAGCATTTCATAGACAGACTGATCGGGCTCCAGGATTTCATCTTCTCCAAGTACGTGGCTCCCGGGAAGATATACTGATTCCGTAGGCGGTGCTTCGTCCTCCTCCTCCACAGCGGGGAGTACTTCATCTTCCAAATCTAAATCTAAACAATCGCAGTGGATCGAATTGATAAGATTCATCAATTGAGGCGAGCTCAGGAAACAGCTCATCAGACCACTCACCACCTAGCTCTTCTGCGGCCCGATCAACGACGCTCTCATCGCTCTCAATGTCGTCCTCCCACTCGTCTTCGAACTCGCCCATACCATCATCAACCGCCGGAAGAGATGGTCGTTTTGCGGTAGAGAAACCATCTTTCGCCGAGGCCCGCGTTTTCTGGAACGGCTGTCCGTCATTCGCCACTCCGTCTATGGCCGCTCTTTTCGACATGGCTTAAAATTTTGAATAGTGGTAATTATATTGGTGGTAATTGCCGTACTTTCAGCACTGCCACAACGGACGTTCCCGCCTCCATCTCAAATTGGATCCAGTCGAAAACACACCCCTAATTGATACCAGGTCATGAACGTATGCCTCCTTCGCTCTTCAATTCGTGTTCAAGCGCTATACGTGGCCGTATTAAGGAGGCTAAATTAATTTCAACTTAGTGATGCACTCGAAGATTCACGGATGAAACGATGTAAGAGTAATGCTGTCCTTGTAATCTCCGAAGGTAGAGAACTTCTCTTGGAATATGTTATCTGACGGTTTCCTTCCGCGACAATCCACAGCTCACTCCATAGCTCCCTTTGTGGCGGTCGGTCACAATTGTCCCGGGCAGAAGATAACACCTCCCTCGACCCACTGCCTCGGCATAGGGGATGTATATCTATCTAATGAACTTCAACGGTCCCTGTGGCTGCCTGTTTCCTTGGTGTCGTCTGAAATCGCGTGCCCGCCATCTTTGACGCCGTTTGCCGCGGGTCGTGGGGACGGCTCGTGTGCAATTCACCTGGCAGTCTCTCAGGTCTAAGGCCACGCGGCTGGCCACGCTTGCCCCGGGCATTATCAACCAAATTACACGAGTACTACACGACCTCCCATGATGCATATGATTTGCATTGCGCCTGGGGAATATACGTAGCGAGCGCCTTGGTCTCCCCTTAAAGAAACCCATCCTTATAAGGCAGTTGCTCCGATTCTGGCTTCTTTGTTCAATGTGGGAAAATCTAGGGCTTGTCCGTAGGTACATAGCCTAGTGACTTCTCTCGCTTCCACGTAAACCCCAAGTGCACAGGCAGAGGTACAGGTCGCTAACCTACTGCGGCAGGGTCTGCACAGTGTTTTTCCGCGCGACTTTCACCCAATGATGGATTCCGCCGATCCCGCTAAGTTCTTAAAATTGATCGAGACCTCGTCGAATGTGGATTCACACAGAGCTCACTGAGCCGTTGTCTAAATTGCGGCCCAAGAAGGATCTTTCTTTAACGATGGTTTCACCCACCCAACCCTGCCGGCGCCTATCCCAACCCTCTGGGGGATCACCTCATCCCCAACCGCAGGTGGGTGGGTACATAGCCTAGTGACTTCCCTCGCTTACACGTAAACCCCAAGTGCACAGGCAGAGTGTATATGTCGCTAACCTACTGCGGCAGGGTCTGCACAGTGTTTTGCCGCGCGACGTTTACCCAATGATGGATTCCGCCGATCCCGCTAAGTTCTTAAAAGTGATCGAGACCTCGCCGAACGCGGATTCACACAGGGTTCACTGAGCTGTTGTCCAAATTGCGGCCCAAGAAGGATCCTTCTTTAACGATGGTTTCACCCACCCAACCCTGCCGGCGCCTCTCCCAACCCTCTGGGGGATCACCTCACCCCCAACTGCAGGTGGCCTTGATCCATCCAATCCCCCGAACTGTACTCCCTGTTCGTAACTTCATGCGTCCGTTCCATCATTACCACCCATATTCCCGCCATATCACCTATTTCCAACGGGTCACTGAAAATACTCACCACATCGTCGTATGCCTTCAATTGATTGATTCATAATACTTTGGAAAAGAAACTGGTCCGGGAGCAGTTGCTAAGGGTTTCCTTGCCGTTGGCAGTGACGGAGGCAGTGTTGGTGCCACCGAAGGGAAGCCAACAAAGAATCCAGCACACCTGGGTAAGTCAGCAGGGTTGCATTTAGTGAATGCATCGCCTTACTGCTACATTTCTTATGACCTCCGCTTTATTCGCAGGGGGCCGAACTGCAATCGCAATCGGACGAGATAGGAACGTTGGTTCGTCCAGTATGCTGACTAAGATTCAAATTCAGCGAAACTTTTCGAGAGTTGATCTCGGTAAGATACGCGCCGTTTTGAACGTGATCTTCGCTCCCCCTTTTGGCTAAGGACTCCGCGCAGAAACTGGCGTTGGTGGAGACGCAGAGCCCAACGAGATCGCGATGATAGCAACAATTCCCACGGGCCTTAGACTGCCCTGGACTTGCCCGTGTATCCAAAGCAGTATCGATACTAGGACCTGACTTTCTTCTTTCCACCCCCTCTGATCCCTCCATTTCTTCGCCGCTACCGCTGCTCATTCACCGACAGTGGGGACAAGCAGGTTGCATTCAACGCGTGCGTTCGCAAGCGTTTGACATAGCCAAACAAGGTATTATTAGGGCACATGGAGCCGCCCTACCGAAAGGATTTCTACCCATCTGTACATATGGGTGCCACACAATGCATTCCCCTATTGTTGCCTTTCACCGTCCGGTATAACTAGAGGGCATCGGATACACACGCCAAATCGCTAGAATGTGTCTATGCTGACGGAGGCTTTGGATCCAGTGGAGCCGGTCTGAACTTCACGAGTGTGGGTTGAGGATCGGGCGCGGTTGGGTTCCGGATGCAAATTTCCCGCCGGCGCCTCGCCTCTAAACAAATTGAGACTAGGCTAAGCGCTCATTCCTTCGGTTTTCACGGTTCCTGCTTCTTTCAAATTTTTGTGTCCCAGTTGGGCTGGGTAAGTTAAGCAGTCCCCTCCTCATCCCCGTCTCATGTGAGAGGAGATTTTTTGCGACCTTAGGCGCTTGTCGGCCCTGTTATGGAATTATCTTTGGAGGACATCCAGATCCAGAGCACCTTTTTTTGAAATGGTAAAATGAAAGCGTTGTGCCGCCTGGCATAGCCCTGTGGCTTGGGTTGATAAGATGATTTTCTTCTCTGTTTACATCGCGCTAAACCTTCATGGCAGTGCAACTCGATTGCCTGAAAAATCCCTTGTAACTTGATTTCTCTTGGATAGCGACCTCACCAAGTCCTGATCCAACACTGTTCAACTTCAACGATGTCTTCATGGTTCCTTGACGTGCTGCATGCGAGCCTGGGGGCCAATAAATCAGACTCCTCAGACCAGGCCCTTACGAAAACACCGAAACCGGAATATGCATCGTACCCCCACTCTCAGACACCCTTTACTTCAGTCCCGCAGGGATTTTCGCCGGCCCCCGTGGCTACGCCGCGAACGATAAGTAAAAACCGTCCCTCTCCGTGTTCTATGCATCCAATTTATTCCATTGTGCCTTGGCGCAGAGAGCGGTGGCGGAGGAGACGCCGAGGGCAAGTCCGCCTTTGGTGGTAACGGCGGAAACATTACTGTCTCCAAGGAAATACCAACGGACTCAGGTGAGCCAGAACGCCCATTCGTGCTGGATACCGTATACTTAGCGCTACGCGCCCGGACCAGTTTCTCCCCCGCCTACAGAAAACCTCAAGGGAATGACGGTGGGAGGGAACGCTGGAAATATTGTGGTGCCACCTGAAGAAACGGCCAATATTGGTAAGAGAAATAATGCGGTCCTACTAAGAGTCACTTCATACCCTCATCCTAATCATTCCTTTTTAGAATCTGGCCCCGGGGGAAAAGCACTCGTACCCGTGAATGACAGTATAACCCTTCTGGGAACTCGTAAACCACTCTGGGATTTCCCGTGCATCCAAAGCAGCGTTGATTTTTTTTTCTTGTTTTTCCGTGTTGATCGGCGCTTCACGAGACCCCACTGTACTATTTCCTATGCCAGAGTGGTGTCCCTCCTATGCCATTCTTTGCAATTGGAATATTTCTGAATTCAAAGTGTCAAATGTCCAACTCGCGGCCTTGATTCCTATCTCCTCCGACGTGACACCGCATGCGCCACTAATAATAGCTGCGCAATCCCCTTAATTTCCTTATGAATGCGTAACGCAGCTGTCGCACCGGGCTATTGGGTGGCCATGACCCATCGGTGCTGATTCCACATAATTCAAGCCACCCAAGTATCATTATCTTCACGATCCTGCCTTTCTGCATGCGTTTCACAAAAGGGGCGACGTAGAGGCTATGTTAGGATCTTGAAGTAATTGTAAGAGGCCCCCTCCCGAGCACTAAGACACACACGTAGACCACGGAAGTGCAAACCCCCAACGTTAGCAATAGATGACCCCGGAGAGTTTACATCTTCTGTAAGGGGAGGTTACCTATCTAAGTAAAGGAGGTGTTATGTAACCATTTCACGTAGTCTGATTTCAGCCCCCGACTCTTATGGATTGTCAGTTCAGAGCGGTATTCATTTTATAAACGCAAAACCCGTGAAAAGAAGAAACAAAGCCTCCCATATGCATTTACGTATATCATTGGTCTCAAATGACTAAAATCTTATACCCCTGACGCACAGGGGGGGATATATGCGTCAGAAACAATTCGCCGGGGAGTTCTAGGATGGGAAAAACACGATTGTTATTGCTTCTTAGGCAGAACCAGAAGGCCATTTATCTGATCACTACTGGAGCCACTTGGAATGCGCTGGCAGACAATTGGCCTTCATGACAATCCATAATCACAGCTCCCTTTGTGAACCTGGTTTAGAGCCGATATTTAAGTCAGCTGCAATTTTTCCCGAATACAGAACAGAGGGTTCATGCCCCCGACGCGATACCTTGTCGACTGTTGTCGTGATTGCCAAGATCACGTGTTTGACGTGTGTTAGAGGCACTCGTGTGTTGAGGACGCTGTTTTGTGGGCAATTCTTCTCGACATATTTGATCTGCAAGTCCCGCTACATGCACGTATCTCCACCTGAACCACATGGTCCCCTTACTGCTTCGAAAATCGCGTACCTGGGCGCTTAGTGGGCCTTTGTTTGGAGATTATATTCCCAAGGTCCCTATTTCCTTTTTGAACACCTCCGTTCAACATGGGGGACCCCTCGGGCCTCGGTACACAGCCTGGCGGGGCGTGCGCTAAAGAAAACGACGACGTCAGCGCACTGCATTCAGAGGGGGTAACCAAGCTCACGCAACCAGTGCAAAGTTCTTTGGCTTAAAACCCCTTGGCGCCGCGTGTCTCTTAGTCAAATATGGATCCCTCCAATCTAGCAAAGCTCTTAATGGAGTCCCCACCGAATTCGCTTTCACCTGAGCAGCTCGCTCAGATCTTGAGCATCTTGTCTCAGCCAAATCCTTCTTTGGATGTGACAGTGGCTTCCCCCAACCCCGTCAATCCCGCTCCCTCGGGGGGATCATTCGCGGTCGCAGGAAGCTTTCAGCCACTTCTGCCCCCGAGTCCGAACCACACTCCATGGGCGCAACATCAACTGCCCTCTACATCGCTATCATCCGGATTGCCGCCGGCGCACGAATCTCCTAAGGGGTCGATGAAAATGAGTAACTATCTCCCCCATTCCATCATCACATGTCTCCAAGGACTTACCGTTTCGTCGCAGAAACCGGAGGGGGAGGAACTGCCAAGGGACACCGTGCCATTGGTGGTAACGGCGGCGATATTCGCGTTGGCGCTCCTGACGCGAAGTCCGGAAAGGATTCAGCAAACCTGGGTAAGTCGCTAGGTAGAAATTTGATGGCTGCATCATCTTTATCTTTACGCCCTCTTTATGGCCTCCGCTTCGCGCGCAGGGACCGGAGTGGTAGAAGCAAGAGCAGGACATGGTGGAACAATTCAGTCACTCGGCATGCTGCTTGATGCGCAACGAACCTATTTGGACGTTGACTTTGGTGAGAGAGATACGTGCAACTATAAAGGTCATCTTCACTCCCTCTGACTAGCGAGTCCTAGAAACCGGCGAAGGCGGAAATGCAGAGTCCACAGAGACCACGCATGATCAAACTGATAGTAATGATCCTGGCAATCTTGTGCCACCTGTGTATCCGATGCAGGATGAATGATGACACCTCATTGCGGGCTTATCATGGCTTATGCCTTGAATATATGGATCAAGTTCAGATATCTTTGGGTTCAGTGGCCAAGTTGTATTCGTCCGATTCATAGGCTCGATTCCCTTTCGTTCTTGACAAGAAGCCACCCCTCGCGGTATCTGATTCTCGCGTGCCGCTCCGTCCACTGCTACTTTTGGATTATACCGCGAGGAAACCACGAGGGTGACAACCTCTGCCGGGTTACCATGGGTTTACACCAACTCGTTCGGCGTACGGTACGTCATTTCCAGGGAGCAGATACACCCAGCTATGGTCATCTTCGCCCTTCTCCTTGACCTGAATTTGAAAACGAGTCATACCCAAAGGGGAATGACGTGGAGTGACCCTGGCCACGAAGTGTTTCTCCAGGGCCCAGAACGCCACACAAGATCAAATTTATATACTCGGCCGGGCGCTAAGAGTACGGGAATTGATTTGCCTGATTACTCATTCATTTTCATTGCAATTCTGAGGAAGCTTACGGCTTGAAAAGAGAAAGTGAACTTCAAAAAGCTAGGTTGTATAGCCCCGAGACGGGTTTGAGGGATGACTGCTGAGCGGAAATGGAGAAACATTACACCGAGGAGCACACGATTACTCCTGCATTCCTGTGGTACTGGTGGGCGTTCGAAATAAGAGAGATGGACAAATAACTTTGCAACAGTGGCAGGGTCGGGTCGAATAGCCAGAGGGAGAAAGATTATATATCTATTATGTTACCGCCAAGTCGCTCCCGAGTAGTGAATCCAAGTCTCAGGCATGCGCCTGGGGGGATACAGAAAAGGCTTGGTTCCAATACACGCTCCATAATCGATTGGTGTAGGAGCCTTGCAGAAAAAGCTAGATCCAACACATTACCTGCTATACCACACCTAAACTTCGAGCTTTCTCGAATTAGTGCATTTAGCCTTGATACGCTACGTATGAAGTGTAGATTCGCAAAACGTCTTCTTCAGGTCACACTCTACTCTGCCTTCGCATGGCTTTGCCATTATTTGCAGCTCTAGATTCAAAGTGTTCGTTGTCCAGTCACATTCGAGAAAAGTGACCGGAAAACTCCTGTTTTACATAATCAAGGTCCGACGCCCCGCCACCGATGGATACCTCAACACCTACGGTCGTAATGGGACGGTACTATCTCACAGGCGAAGAGTGCTCACCATCCCCTCAGATGCACTTTATTTATGGTCTAATAGAAACAATGAAGACCTTGCACTGGATACATATTCCAGTGATCTGCCACTGGGCCAATGGTCCCATATAAGGAGGGAAAATTCAAGGCAACTGTGCTGATACGCGAACATATACCACCTAAGCAAGGTCTTGCACTAGCACGTCAGGCTCCCTCATCCAAGGACCTCACCATGGGCTCACGCATACAGCACTTTATTCGATACACTTCTTCACCCGCGGGTCCAAGGGCGGATACACCCCCTCCGAACAGAGATCGAGGCTCCCAGCCAAGTCCAACTAGCCAGTATGATCCAGCCGCCCAGCATGGTCCAAACGCCTGGCCTGGCCCGGCCGCCCAGCAGGGTCCACCTGTCCGGCAAGGTCCAAATAACCAGCCAACTTCAACTGCCGACCAAGGTCTCCTCAAATTATGTATGGTCCACCCACTGCATCATATTCCTTCAAGCGCTAAATGCCTTGTCATAGCGCTCGGTGATGGAGGCCATGCTACTCATCCCACCCTCGCCATTGGGGGGCCCGGTAACCAACTTGGCCCTAGAGGAGCCGGAAGAGATACCCTGGGCCTAGGTAAGCTACTAGGTTTTTATACGGTAGACATGCCATCCTCATTGCTACTCTCTTTGTCATAGTCACCGCCTTAAAGACCAAGGGACAACCTCTTTCGGCGGCGATTGGTGGGGAGGGTGGAGGGGCTGATCTGCCGTCGCTGATCACCCTTCTCCGAGAAGTTAAAGACCAGAAGAATGTTGATATCCGTGAGAGATACCAATTTTATGAGTAATTTCATTCTCTCTGACCCGACTTGCTCTTAGATTTTGGCAATGGTGGAAATGCAACCAGTGGAAATGCGGCAGGCGGAAATGCGACCAGTCGCCCTAACTGAGGTAAACAACCCCGAGAACTCTTGGAGCATAGGATTGCCCGTCCATCTATTGTGGTATTGATATCACCCTCGCTTTCTGTCCTTGGCCCGGCTCTCCCGCTTCTACCCGATCTTACTTCTTCTTCACTGTCTGTCGTTCGGGTGTCTCTAAATCCGAGTTAGCTCCCACTGTGTTTAGTGTCCAGTCCTCTTACAGGACTTGTGGCCTCGGTTCCTATCGTCCGTTGTCTCATGATAATTGACAAGAGCACAGGATGGGCAAGTGATCCGCAGGATCTTCTTGCCCAACCCCACCAAACCCCTCTTATTCTGAAGAATCCGGTAGAAATTGTGACCGCCCCCCAACTGGGGCCACTCTTAGTTTGACTTACCATGCGTACTTGGATTGCGTTGCTCAGGAAAACAGGAACTGCAACTAACATCCCCGGCGCAGCAGTCCGAGAGTTACTGTAGTACTCTTTACTGGCGCCGCCAGAACCAAATGAGCGATAGAAGTAAGCCCTCCGAGGCAGGTCTCATGATAAAATTCGTAAGTTGAAAGAGGATCAACATTACATTCCCCTGCGGTCTTGGGATGTGGCCCCGAAATATAATACGACTCGAGCAGGCCTAAAGTGCTCTTCGCCTCAAAGTGCCTCAAAACTGGTCAAATTAAGAATTCCGCCAGCGCCTTAAGCTCGAGCCACCCCAAGACATGTCATTGTTCTTGCCCTAGAACCGGAATGATTAGCGACTCTGTCGTTACGCATAGGGAAGAGAGCCAATGAACACAGAATGAAGGACAGGGTGCCTCGTATTCGCCAAACGGCGGAAAATAAGAAATCGAAAATAGTTAGCACAAGGCATTATTGATCCGCCCAATTTCACATTGGACGAATTTTTTGATGAATGTAGCGAGGGAGAGTAACGCCGCAGTGCAATAGGCCACGGCCACCTGGAAACACTTGTGAACATTTAAGAGCTAGAATCAAACAACAAACTGTGGAGCCCTTCAGGTCGTCTATTTGCGTGCAATAGCAAAGGAGCCAACTAGAGGGTATAACAGCACGGAGTTAAGAGGCAGATCAGGGCTAAACTGTGAAGTCATCCTATGCCAATGCACCCTTGGATGCATAGCCAATTCCAAGGCGGCTCAAGATGTTCCACAACCAAGTTATTATCCATTGATACGGGGGGTCTGAAGTTCGTGCATTCCCCCTTGGCCGGTGCCTATTGAAGGTTGATCAGCCAGAGAGAATAGAAATTGACTGTTTGTCGGTCTTACTCATAATGGTGGGACCGGTTGGCTCGTGTGGCATCCTGATATTGCCACCCCTTCCCCCAATCGCGCGATTTTCTGCATTTAGAACAGAGGCTATAACAAACCCATGGTTGTAAGGATGCTGCATCCACATCTACCAAAGCATCTGTGGACTCACGAGGGTTCTCTGACATCAATCCAGTGAAGTCAATATTGCCACCATCTCCACCAGTGCTATCGGGCCCCACGGCATCTCCTCCATGACCAGTTGCTAAAGCAAGGCCCCAAACAATGAATAGGAGGTGAGTGATGGGGGAGATATGATCCTTACTATACCAGGAGGGATTTCCTTGGTCCGGTGACAATGGATAATCCATCGGGGGAGGTGACTCAGTGCGATCCACATCTGCGACTGAGGGGGATGATTCGGATGAACCCATCATTGAGATCTCTCAACTTGAACAATAGGAGCCTGGCGATGTCGCTGGGTGAGGGGCACCCAGCTCCAAAGGAATTGAAGAGACATTATGGTAAAAGCATCCTGACTAGACAGGTGTCAGTGGGCTGTATCAGCGCAAATAAGGAGGGTATTACTGTACCAGTGTCGAGTCCTGATCTTCCCTTTTTAAACTAAGCAGCCCTGTCTGGGTTTCTGGCGATGGTCTCCCATTAAGGAGCACAGCTTTCCCTTCCCTAATAGAAATTCCAAGAATTACAGTATTGGATTTTTGTTGAGGTACTTCAATCCTTTGGTCATTCTTGGTGAACAATCGACAGGGCAGGCTGGGAGGATCTAGACCATACCTGGTCCGCTCTTTGGGATCATTTTTTGGTCCCACTTTCGACGCCCATGTTCTCTTAGCTCACAGGTAGCATTGGTGCTGGGTACGTACTGCGTGAGTGCCTTGGAGTCATAGCAGCCACCCCTTTATATTGTCGTGACTGTTTTTCCAGACAATCATCACATGATCCAGTGTTTACCCAACTAAGGCCACTGGGCTATTATGGCCATTTTCATGATGCTTGTACTTGATATCGTCCACGGATGTCGAGATCTTCACATGGGATTTGACTTCCCAATGCCTATTCTCTGCAATGGCTCGGCCCTTTGTGGGCTCGGCTCTGGCTCCGCTAGTTGACTTCGTGGTCTGTAGATGCAAGTGGAACAGTGTTTAGTACGCTGTGCCGTTTCGACCAACTATTCACAATCTTTGAGCGTGGTGCCGTGGCATAAAGATTTGCATCCGGCCCCCCCAACATGTGATGACGGGTGAATTCATTCATTCCTGGCCACGTTGGTAATGTGCCATAGCCCCTCCATTTGCTGTCTTTCCCAACAACTGTATGCATGACATGCCGGTTCACAAGGGTCGCGCAGGCATTCCTTGGCGCCGGATGAAAGTGGTTCAGGTGTGGTGGACGTAGCTTTTTTTTCAGATTTTTCCCCATGCAGTATCTAGTTTGTGGGTTGCTAGTGCTCAGAAGCAGTTAAGTAAAGGTGTGGTTTAGTTTTGAGTGATCTATGACCACCCCCCAAAAGTCAGTTCACCGCCTTGCGACGTGTGACAACCCCCGGATTTGGTTCAATTCACAGGGGTGTACGTGTGACTGCGTGACTGAATAGTCGGTCGAAATGGTACAGTATGTAAAGATCATTTCTGACGTATCTCTTTCATCCTTCCACACTCGCTCAGTACATCATTACGTCAGTTGAGGGGACTCGGCTTCGAATTGCAGTTGGATGTCAGGATGGTCGCGTAAGAATTCTCGCCATTCCGTTCAACGCATTTAATTCGTGGTGAAGCCAGGTACCTTGGAATCCCGCTGATGGGGGGATTAAATGGGTTCGAGGCGTACATCGCCATGAGCTGCTTATGTTTGGTACAGTCCAATGTACAAAAGGTGTATCCTCCCTGTCGCATGTTGTAGATTAAGTAGACAAAAAAAAGTAAGGGAGGACACGACAAGCGCATCACCTAGCTAGCAGACGAGCCATGACAATAAAGTTTCAAGCGCAACGAGCGATTCCGACATGGCAATGCAATCGCCACCGATCGCTTCCATCTCACCATGAGCTACACTGGGCGTCCGATCCTCTTTCTTCAGGCCATGAATGCACTTTGAGGCTGTTTCGTAAAGCAAGCCCATATCTTGACGCCCTGAGCATAAATTCATGATCTTGAGTCACTGGTTATATTGTTGAGAGGGCCGATTCAAGAATGGGAGAAGAGACGCTTGAATTTCTGGCTCAAAATCGTAAGCGGCAAGGGGGAGGCGGAGTCTCATTACTTTCGTCTGCAAAACCCGATTTTTCGATCTGGGTGACGCGGTAATAATAATGGATCAGACAGAAGAGTTGGGAGATATGGTGGAAGATCTGCATACGGATGCATTGGCAGCAGACGGGAAGCATTCACGGAATACGAGTTCGGCGCCGCCAGAAAACCATCAAAAGAGCGGTCAAGAACTGGCAATGGACACCACCCCAGAATCTGTGACATTGAGATTGAACGAGGCCTCGGACATGAACAAAATGCTTGGGGACCCAGCTCTGGTGTCAAAGGGCATGAGGTGTTGTCAAATCAGCCGATGTGAAAGATATCGTTCGATTGGGGGGAATCGAGAATGTGTGGTCGATCTTGGCTAATGCTTTCGAAACTGAGGGTGTTGGAAGTTAGAGATGTATATGCGGGGGATGCAATAGACAACTACGATTTGTGGACGGGACAGACAAACGCGAAGTGGGAGGGAAAGTGGGACGTCGAGGGTCTGCGCCATCGAGTCAAGGTGGGGATTATCATTCTTAGCAGCACGAACTTCAGAGGGTGACGGGGGCTCCTCAACGCGGGACTACGTGGCAACTCCTTTGACCGAGAATGGTTGGTTCCGTTCCCACCGAGCGGATGTACTCCAGCTCTGGATGATCCTGCAATTCCAGCCCGCGATACCCCGCTTCCACAACCACCAACTACAGAAACGTAACCGAACAGGTCGATAGAGGAATCATAGAGGATCTGGACTGCTGCGCCGAACCAAACACATTATTCGCCTCGTGTCCGGATCTTGTGGTCCAAGTAGGGATTCAAGCCCTTGCGTTTCGAACATGTTTCGGGAGCGGGCGGAGAGGCATGTGACGTCGGTGTTGAGTCTCGCTCCCTGTCAGACCGAGAATCGAGGCCTTTCTTGCTTGATCTCCTCCCTCGTCAATGTGTCGGCCGTACCCTCCCTAAACACTCGGATTTTGGGAGTGACAGTGACAGTCTTTGCAATACCAGTAGAGGTGCACCACTCGGAAATAACCAGTCTTGCAGCGGGAATGAAGAGACAGATCCAATAGAGTTCTTCTGTGTTGGAATTAGATAGGTCTCTGTGTGACGAGGGGCCGACTCAGGGATGAGGATTTTATCTTGTCAACTGGATAGGGGACGACGTAGACATAGCAGGGAAATACCTGTTTTCTTTTTCCCAAAGGAAGCTGAGGTCCTCGCTCGAGATGCTAGGGACTTTTGCGCAACGGACAACTCAGTAGTTGGTACCATGATAGCAGCAGCCGTGGGGCTACAGACATCACTGATGGAGCTAGGGCTACGGGTTGACGCGAAAGTCGAGCGACCATTAGACAGTATGAGAGTGTCGAGCTGATGCAAAACAGAAGCTCTTGGATTCTTATCCATTATTCCAACGACTCACTGCACCCACGCAAAGTCTAGCAAAGAAAACAATTTGTGACGCGACAGTTATCTGAGTTAACCCAGCAATGGGTGGCCAGAGGACGTGTGACACCAGCAGCGGAGAACATTTTGCTATGACCTCGTGATATGTCCGGGAAGCTCCCGGAGAGGCGAAATAGACAAGCCATGAATTGGATTTCTAGACATGGTCAGGTGGGTAGTACATTGGCGTCTGTCAAAGAGGGAGGGGATAACAGCACGTATCACAGATACGTAAGTGTGGCAGGCCGTGGGAGGTGTCTCTGCAACTGTGGAAATAGGGGTAAAACAGCAATTAGAATACCGAAACTATCCAAAGGTATCAACCAAGACAGTGAATGCGCTGAGCCTCTGATAGCTTGATATGCTTCCACGAGGGCATGTGGTTTGCTTGGTGAAATGTGTCCGGGAGTCAGTGTGCATAGCAAATTAACACTCCGAGGAGGCCGGCCGGGATTGGTGTTGATCTCCGCACAGGCATATGCGCGGGGTGAATTGACCCTAATGTTTGCTGATATTACCACGGTTCATAGGGCATGGGGTTTATCGGCCGCGAATGTGAGATGGCGCGCTAGGATGGGGGTTGAGGTAAGATATTCTTGAGGGGGGTCACGGAATGTTGATTCCAGGCCCCTACTAATGCATGCCTCTTTCAGTTTCCGATAAACGATACCGAGGGGTACTTGGGTTAGCAGGAGGGGAAAGGAGTGAAAAATGGATCTCATCTGCATTCCTCATGTGCTATCGCTGCAGCAAATGAAGCTACAGTTTGCGGCCGCGGGCCCCTGTAACAGTGGCAGACCTCGGAGTTGAAAGATGACCAGACTACTAACGTACATAAACTCGACTCACAAGTATGATGTGACGGATTGCGAGGTGAGAACGCCCTGTCCACACCTACAATCCTGCTTCCACTTTCAGTCCCTCCATTTCGCGTACGGGCCCCCGGGCCGAGTCGGGCCGAACTTAATCGGGATGGTTTGAATTCAGAATTTCAGAAACTGATTCAAGTTGATTGAAATATAATTAATGATGTATACCTGTCTTATGGGGAAGCTGTACCCCCAAATGCTGGCTTGGGTTACAAACCGCGAGTTCTCGATGGACCCAAGGGACCTGCTTTCAGGCTACCGTTAGCTGGCACTTTCAGTCGATCATTTCTCTGGGTTATTCGGACTTGATAGCTGGGCCTATATTTTTCCGCATTGTATGGACAGCAGAAGCGCGCGAGTGGTCACAATGAGGCCTCCTCGGGGTTCCCACTCGAAAATCCAATTGAATGCGAGAATTGCTATTCCCAATATTTGCAGCTCGGAATCAAAAGTATGGAAAGATGTTCACGCCTTTGAGTTATCGGGAATGACGGGGTCGCACCGCCAGGAGTGAGAGTCGGGCCAGAGGACGAGCCTTTATGGTGATCCTTCATGCACACCGGAAATTCTATGTAGCCCAAGCGCCCAAGAATCATCGGGGGTATTAGTATCACCCACGATCTCGGTCGAGTTGGCTGTTCCGCCTACACCAGTTTCTATAGAGTCATGAGCGAGAGGGAATGAAATGACCATTGAGACCACTCACCAATATCAACATGATGAGATTCTTGTTGCAAATTGATCAGAGTGCTGATGGCGCCAACACTTCCACCACGTCCCGCGATCGCGATCTTTGTAATCCCTGTGTGTGGCCATAGCGAGAGTGGGGTAGTAAAGGAGGCTGGTTACCAAAGGAAAACAAACCTTGCTGCTCACCCGAGTTCGCCAGGTCAATTCTTGGCCTCTCGTTGATGTAGCCAATATCGCCAGCGTCTCCACCAATTGCGATCGGACCCTGAGCAGATCCTCCACTACCAGTTTCTGTTGCTAAGAGTTTAGCACTTGGGTACATGTGACTCGGGGGGATATCTTACTTATTTTCAGCGTGGGCAGAGGATAGTCGTAGTTCGGGTTGAGTACAGGGGGTGGGGATTGAACAAACGCCGTTTGAGATTGTCTGGATTGAGTGTGGTCCGTGGACTCAACGCGAGGCAGGGCTAGGGAAGATTCCTCAGAAGGCTGAACCTGCGGTGAGAGCTCGGCAGAATCAAGGGGACGCTTTACTAGCGAGAAATCCGGGGAAGACAATTGTTTTGAAAAGAGCTGGACGAATCGGCGTGGACCTATGATGAGAGAGGTGTCAGTGGGTTGGAGGGGAGCTGAATTCCGATGAGTTCGTACCTTGAAAACCCTTGGCCAGTCGTTTGAGAAAGCGTGAGCGGGCGTTGGAATCCATTTTTTGATGGGAGATGTGTAGTCTTGAGGGGTTAGAAGGAGATGTGCTCGCCATTTCGTGCGGATGTCAGGGTGCTGCCTCCAAGTAGCCCCAATGTAGGTAGGGATTATCGATCTTGCGGTACAAATCGAAAATCCCGTTAAAAGGGAGGGTAATTGAGATGAAAAGACCACGGTTATCCTTCAGCGAAAGGAACCCAGAAACATACCTTTGAGTTCTGGGGTCAGGATGGAGAAATATGACCCATTAGCTGGTACGGTGTCCCTGACATTGGAATTCTGTAGATAGGTCCTCTTAAGGAACAGGTGTTCGAAGACGGCAATGGCCGAAGCCAGCGCGTTTTTCTTGATGGGCTTTGGGACGCCGTCTCCTTGGGTCATTCTTCTCGTATACTCTCTCATCATGTCTATCCCCGGGTTCTCACTGAAATGCGATAACACATATGATTTGCATTGCACGACCCTGGATATCTGCCAGATTCTGCCGTACGTAGGCGCTAACTGGGGTCACCCTTTATGTAAATCATGTTCAAAAAGGCTTGCTTCCCATCTGCACCCCCGTTTCTAGAAGGGAGGAACCTAGGATGTGCTTCGATACATAGCCTAGTGACATGCGCCAATGAAGACAGTTCTCTCACCTTTATAGAGAAAGAAACTTCGAAGCCCCACATTCACGAGATTTTCAGGCATTGAAAAGTACGTTAGCTTCAAAGCTCTTGAAGTTGCGTGTCTTATCCAGTGATTGGTTCTGCCTATCTCCCCAAACTCTAAAAAGTCGTTTGAGTCTTCGTCGAATGTGGATTCACCAGAAGTGGCTCGCCTCTCATCCAAGTTATTTTCTAATACAGCGCTTCTTTCCCGTTGGCTTTGCCCGGCATCCGTCACCCCTACAGCTGGCATTGAGTCACCCCCGCCAAGTGACGCTTCAAACGATCGGTACCTCAATAACACTCACGTTCACGCTGAATATCCCATTGGGACACTAAAGGTATGGAAGATCTCCTCCACCAAGTCCTGGCAGGTTTTTCTCCCTGCCTCAAACAGTCAGAGGGCTCTGATTTCCATTCCCGTGCTCGCAATATAGGTGCAAAACCCGATCCCCCTTTGTGGGGGTTTATTTCCAGTGCTTTATTTGAAAAGGGAAAAGCCAAAGCTTGCGTCCTGTAACATATATGGTGTAGTGACTTGCATTGGTGAAGATATTGGCGATATTTCCTTCCATGTGGGTTAATGCCTGCCTGCTGTGAGGGAAAGATATTCTACTTTGAGATCCCTCGCCACTGCGTCCTTATCGAAACAATTGTTCAACTTGAAGTTGTCGTTAATCATGGCATCCAACCCCAACACGAACTACCTTCAATCACCCCCTCCGCATCACACTCCACCCTCTTCACAGCCTCCAGGGTCGAGAATGCCCGCGCGCAAAGCAAGTAAGTATCATCTCTCCCAACCAAGTTACATCCCCCCCCATTTATGGCCTAGAACCTTTCCACAGCGGCTGGTGCTGGGGGAGATGCTGAGGGCCCTGTAGCCATAGGCGGAGCTGGGGGTGATATTGGTTTCGAGGGGGGACTGCAGTCACAGCCGTCGGGTGAGCTGCAAGGTTTTTTTTTTGGACACGGTATAATTACCATTATACCCTCGATAAAGCCTCTCCTCCACACTCGGGGGACCGTGAGGTCGCGATTGGAGGACGTGGCGGAAGGGTCTTGTTGCCCCGCGATTGGAGAGATGGGGATCTCGGTACGAGAGATAACACAATCCTAAGACTCTTCTTCATCCCTTCTGACTTATTGTTCCCTCATAGAAGCCGGTGATGGTGGGAAAGCGACGGTTGCTGAGGTTGTGCGGAATAGCCGGTCCTAATTATCATTCTGGCGACTCTCAGGTCACATTCAAAGTGGCATTGATATTGACCCCTGCGTCTCGCCCTCGATGTGGTCCTCATTAGTTCCTGCTATTTTCCCTAGTGTAACTCCTTCGGCATCATTCTATGTAGCTCGGTGATCTATGGCCCCAATTTGGTCCTCGTTGTTATCAGCATCCAGGTGCATTCACTCGGCTCATGGTCTTGATTCCCATTTTTGCTCCCTCATAATTGGCACTTACACAGGTAGCTGATCTCTCCTGGACCATTAAGCGTAACTCCTTATCTTCTCCTTATATTGTAGCAGAAGCATCCGGAGGGCCACTTTGGGCTTACTAGGCCTAGGCACGCTAGACTTTCTCGGGGGCTACAAGGAAAGGATAGCATCTATCATCAAGATGTATTGGATAAATGTTACTGCAGTGGATTGTCTGTTAAACCCATATTTTCAGAGCAGGGAGGTGAAGCCATAGGTTGACTCTTCGGCTACTCTTCAGAGAAATTGATATGAAAAAGTGGATCTCTGCCTGCCAGATAGTCTCTAGTGAAGGCTACACTATAAAAAGATGTTTTCCCCTTTGATTACTAAGCAAGCATGAGTTGATTCGGCTGATTGGAGGGCCCTAAATGCTCAGATGAAATAGCAGGAAGGATCTTCATCAGGAAACCCGACAGCACTCCAGAGCACATCAAAGTTTAGGGCAGAAACTTATCATTTATGTTGGAGTGAGGAATTACGGAAATGTCCGGGCATGCTGACGGAGACAAGTGCGACCCCGTCAGGCTATGCCGATGGCCTCGCCAATCGCTATTTGCCAATCTACTGTTTGGATCTTATAGCTAGGTTTCACCGATGATCTTTTACCCCTTTTCTTTCTTGCCGCCATCATTGACAATTGGACTTTTACTTCATGTTTTACCCCATCTTATGTGTTTCTGTGCCTCATGTAAATAGTATAAAGATGGGCTTGAGCCACAAAATCCCAAGGACTTCTAGTGTTCTTCCTGCCACTGCTTATTCACCTGAGTTTCTTGAGTCTCATCAATCTGAACTCTTTCTTGTCTGCTTAGTAACCAGGGGGAAATTCTACTCAAACACCATAACTCTCACAAGGTTATGGGCCCATTGTTGCTCTCTTAAAGAAACACATTTACCCCTATTTTTTCCATGACTAGAAAAGACCACTATGAGTGACAAATTCAAGATTTGGGTTACAAAATTGGTGGCAGATGGTATGAACTGGGTCACATACCATGACTGGATTATGTGGGCCCTCAATGTGAAGGGGCTGCTGGAGCACCTTATGAGTGATGTGGTTACATCAGATTGTAGTGCTGCTGGTACAGTTGATGGACTTATGCCAGAGGCTTGATGGAAGAAGGATGTTAAGAGTCATTCCTAGTATGGGGGAGTGATTAGGTAATCAGGCCAAGTAGGGATGGGAAGCCCTTAATATATCTGATGAGTGGATTTGCAAAGCAAATGATTATGTAATGTCATGGAAGACAAGAACACAGAGAGTGGAGTGAAAGGACTGAATTCCCAAGAGACTTAAGACAAGAGAGAATGAATGAGGAAGAGAGTCAGGTACAGACATATATTCTCAATCTTTCTAAGGAGCTAGAGTACCATAGATAGCTACTTATATAGAGATCAAGGACAATAAGGGAGGAAGTACAATAAGGCAAGGGGGATGAGGTCACATGATGGGGTTATGTAAGAGGTTGTGAGTACAACTTGTAACAAAGGATGAGGCCATGGCCAAACAGCTTGTGGCTGGCTCAGTCCTGGATATGGTATTCAGCCAGATTAAGGCTGGACTCAAGGCCAAGGAGGTCTGGGATCAGCTCTGGGCTCTGTATGAAGGATGATTGAAATTAATTCTGGTCAATCTATGGAAACAATTGCAGAATACTTGCTGTGGCATGGATGATGACATTTGTGTGCATTTTGACAAATTGTCAGATCTCAAGGAGCAGTTGGCAACCAAGGGTGCCACTATCATGGATGAAGAGTATGGAAACATCCTACTAGGATCACTCCCTGACTCCTACAATAATATGATAAATTCAATTATGGCAGCCACAGAGCTCAGTGACATGCCTATTATGCCAAATTTGGTAATTCAACTTGTGATGGACAAGTATGATTGGTGAACTCTGAAGAAGGGAAAAGCCAAATTGAGTAATGATGAGGCCTTTCATGCCAACAGGCAGAGGAAGGGCCAGAGGAATGTCAAGTGCTTTAATTGCCACTGAAAGGGACACTTCAAAGTGGATTGTTGGGTGAAAGGGGGAGGAAAGGAAGGGCAGGGACCTCATGGATTGCTGAGCTCTAGGATGGGTGCTAAGGAAAGCACTTCTGCAACTGCACATGCTGACATCAAGGCATGGGCTACAATTGGGGCTGTTGAGCCACAGCTGGATGTCACAGCCATAATGAATGAACAGACAAAATCCCCTGCCTACACTGTTGTAGGGATGAATCCCTACACCATAAAATCCTCATCTGAGGCCTATTTTCCTTATGAATGAATCAATTACTTGTCACCTTGCTCATTTAATTCCATCATCATTCATTTATTCAAGAATCTATTGGATTCCTACCCCTTATCAACTCATAATATTGCCTCATTCCTTTACCATGAACACCAGTGAATTTATTGACTGTCCATCAGGCTTCAACAGTCCTCATCAAAAAGGGGCAGTTTATGCCCTACATCAAGTCCATTTTCTTTGGACAAGGCAATTCAACTTGCCATCTTTCTTCAAGACTGTTTGACTTGCCTGTTCCTTCAAGTCATCCTACTGCCTTTAGGGTGATGGATTGTGATTATGTAATGATGCGGACCAGGCCTAGTTCTGATTCTGGACTTGCAGATCCATCACATGATCCAGAAAGGGGTTGCACAACTCTAAAGGAGTATTTTTTGAATTTCTCCATCAGTTTTGAATGGATCGACTCAGAATGACTGCACCAAGAAATATACAAATTGTACCTATCAAATGGTACCAAACACGAAATGAATGGATCAAAAATGCGGTCCCTGTACCAATATCTTTCCATGATTCATACTCTGAGGAAGTATTTATTGATTTTAGAAGCCAATTCTTATCGGATTTGTTTGCAAATACCATGCCCTAAAAGCTGTTAAAAATTTGCATTAAACAGTACCAAGGGAAAAATGATCAGACATGAATTCCATTTTTCACAAGACAACTCCCTCCTCATGACTCCCCCTTTTGCTCCACCTTCCAAAATAGTGAATTACTTCCGACCCTCTTATTTCTAATGGAGAAGACACTCAGGGCAACCTATTCCACTTTTCTTTAAGGGAACTTGTCCAGAATTGAAGGAGGAATAGCATGTAATGTGTCAATCTCCCCTTTTATCTTTAAATTGGAATATCTCCATCAGTTTTGAAGATTTTAACTTTATTTCTTTTTCCCTATATGTACCTTAAGTTCGACTTGTTCACTTTCTATTGAGTCAAAGTCTGGATTGTATATTAGGTGCAGCTAGCACACAAATTCAACAGTTCTCCCTCCAGTCTGAAGCACACTGACTTGCTGCTGGTTCCTGGGTGATTTCTCACTTGAAAAGACTACTCTAACTACACTTTAACTAAGGTCTCAAGAGGAGATTCTTAGGGTGTGATATAGTAACCAACAAGACTCCATATTTTCAATTGCTTGGATAGTGCAGACTTACAAGCAATTCCCCCTGTTCAAAAGACCTTCCCCCACTCAGACCTGAACATCCAGATTAGTTCTGTGATTCCCTCTTTTGTCCCCAGCTCAACATTGTGGACAGTAGTTGGATTGGTTCTTAACCTTCCTGCTTACAATGCTGAAATATATGATTCAGGGGCAACAAGGCATATGTTGCCATATAGGGAGCAGTCCATCAATTACCATCCCATTGAACCTTGCCCAATTACTGCAGCCAACAAATGTATATTCTATGCTGTTGGTGCTGGTGACTTAAAAATTCAAGTGCTGAATGAGGGGAAATTTACCCCAGTTATTTTATGCAATGCTCCCCATGCCCCAGAACTTGGATTGACTGTCATTTCAATAAATCACATTATGAAGGCAGGCCACAATGTCCTATTCAACAGGAACTCATGCAAGATTAAAAATCCCAAGGGAGTCATCATCAGAAATATTTCAGTAGGTGATAACAGCCTATACAAAGTTGAACACACTAATGTGGCAGTCAGCATTAAACCCAAGACAGTAAAACTCTCAGAACTCCACAAGCAGCTGGCCCATATCTCCATGGACACAATATGCATGCTTGTCAAAAACAACATTATCAAGGGTGTTGAATTAATTGATGACATCAAAGACTTCTCTTGCAATTCTTGTGAGTATGCCAAGGCCATGTGAAAGGCAATAAAGAAAGAGCAGACAGCTCCACTCACTTCCTCATTTGGAGAGGAAATTCACATGGATGTTTGGGGGCCATCACCTCTAAATTTGCTGGGCAGATGTTCATATTATATCACTTTTATGGATGATGCAACAAGATATACAAGGCTCCAGTTACTACAGATGAAAGATGAGGCACTCAATGCTTACAAAGACTTTGCAGCTTGGGCAAAGACACAGCATGGAGTCCAAATTAAATGGCTTTGATCTGACTGCAGAGGCAAGTACACAAGTACCACATTTTTGAAATTCTTACAGGATCAGGGCATGGAACAAAGACTAACCACCCATGATACCCCTCAGCACAATGGAGTTGCTGAATCCTTGAATTGGCAGATTCTCAAATGAACTCACACTATTCTTCACCAGTCCCAATTGCCAAAGAATCTCTGGGGAGAAGCTGTGAATTGGGCCATTTGGCTCAAAAATTGCACCTCTATGCATGTCTCAGGCCACATAATGCCTCTTGAATGACTTACAAAGGAGAAGCCAAATCTTGTGAATGTCCCTATTTGGGGCCAACAAGTCTGGGTTCATAACAACTCTGGATCAAAACTTGATGAATACATGAATGAGGCCTTCTGGGTGGGCTATGATAATGACAGCCTGAATGCTCATAGGATGTTATTGGAAAGGCAAGAATAAAATTTCCATTGAATGAAATGTTAAATTTGTCTCACCAACAATTGACATCTCTCTTGATATGCCTAATCAAAGCCCAAGGCAGTCTGCACCAGAAGGACCCCTCCCACCAACTATATCTTCCACTCCTCAACCCAATGATTCCAATGATGAGAAGAGCATGATATCTAAGCCCACCATGCCTGTTCAACCATCCCATCCCCTTGAAATTCCTCCCACACCTAGGAAGGCTCAGCCTGCTGAACCTGAATGATGATCTACACATGCTCCCAAACCCTCCCAATACATACAATGCCTCACACAAGGTGAAGGAATGGTGCATGGGTATATGCACTCAAAGCTGGACTCTCAAATTCCCAGCATCAGGGGGAGTGGTGATAATATTGATGAGGATTCCACTTCTCTCATAAATGATGCCATCTATCATATATAATTTGATGATGCAGTTTTTGCAATGATCCAAGACATTGACAAAGATCCAAAATCTCTGGAAGAGGCCAAGTCATAAATGGATTGGCCATGATGGAAAGAAGCTATAGATATTGAGCTCAAGACTGTCAAAGATGCTGGAACTTGGGAAGAAGTTCCAAGGCCACCAGACAAAAATATTGTTGATTGCAAACTCATCTTCAAAATCAAGTGAAAGGCAGATGGGACCATTCTTAAATACAAGGCATGTTTAGTTGCCCACAGTTTTTCCCAAATTTACAGTGTTGGCTACTATGAAACCTATTCCCCTGTTGTGTGACTTGCAAGTTTTCAGATGATTATTGCACTGGCCACAGGAAATTATTGGGATTATGGTTGCCAAAGTCAGGTTCAGGTCAGGTTTTTCCCCATTTGGGCAAAACCTGAACTTAACCAAAACCTGAATCTCCTCAATTGGCAAAACCTGAACCTGACCACAGGTCAGGTTCAGGTTTGAACTCAGGTTTCCAGGGTTTGTAACCTGACTTCAGCAACCATAATTGGGATATCAACTCTTTTTGATTTCATGATTTCAATGGTGAACTTGACAAAAATGAAGAAATCTATATGCAGTTTCCCCCTGAGTACAAACCCCAGAGGAAAGATATGATTCTGTGACTGCAGAAGACCTTGTATGGTCTCAAACAGGCTGGGTGACACTGGTACAATTCCCTCTCACATGCCCTTAATGATCTCACTTTCAGGGCTAGCCACACTGATCTGGGTGTGTTCCATATGCAAGTCAATGGGGAGGAACTTATTCTTGCAATTCATGTTGACAATTGCACATTCACAGGCCTGTCAAGGGCATTGCTTGATGAATACAAGTGAAAGATCAATGATAAATACCCAATTACTGATTTAGGCCCACTTCACTAGCTACTTGGCATTAAAATCAAGTGAGACTGTGAATTATGAACAATCCAATTGTTGCAAAAGTTGTACATTGATTCAATTGTAGCCTGATTCTCTTTGGGTGACTCAAAATCCATAAATATGGCAATGGAACCCAGGGCCATGCTCACACAAGAGGATCCCATGGTGAATCCTGAAGAAATTGAACATATGAAGTGGACCACTTATTGTGAGGCCATAGGAAGCCTCATGTACACATCCATGGCCATGAGGCCAGACATTACTTTTGCAGTATCAACACTATCATGATTCCTTGACAAGCCAGGACCCACACACTGGGAAGTGGCAAAGCAAGCTATATGGTACCTATCAGGCATGAAAGATGTTAGCCTAACATATGGATTGAAGAATCATGACTTACTTGGGTATATGGATGTGGATGGAGCAACACAGGAGCACTGTTGCACTATTACAGGATATGCTTACCTGATTGATGGAGGAACCATCTCATGGAGTTCTTGAAAACAAGAATTAATTATCCTATTGATGGCTGAGGCAGAATATGTTGCTGTGATGCGGGCAGCCAAGGAAGCCATTTGGCTACAAGGCCTCATTGCTGAAATATTTCACATCTGGCTCAAAGCCATGACTCTGTATTGTGACAACCAAGCCACATTGAAGCTCACAATGGGTGACAATTATCATGCCCAGATGAAACATATTGACATCCATTTTCATTTTATCTGTGAGATTATTAAAGACAGGACTTTCAATTTGGTATATTTATTGTCCTATGGAGACTATGATGGCTGATATTCTTACAAAAGCCCTTGGGGCTGAAAAATCAGATTATCATGCAGTTGGACTTGGATTATGTTGCACTTGAGGGGGAGTGTTGGAATGAGGAATTATGGAAATGACCAGGTGTGCTGATGGAGACAAGCATGACCCCATGAGGCTATGCCAATGGCCTCACCAATCATTATTCACCAATCTACTGTTTGGATCTTATAGCTAGGTTTCACCAGCAATGTTTTACCCCATTTCTTTCTTGCCACCATCATTGACAATTGGACTTTTACTTCATGTTTTACCCCATCTTATGTGTTTCTGTGCCTCATGTAAATAGTATAAAAGACAGGCTTGAGCCCACAAAATCCCAAGGACTTCTAGTGTTCTTCCTGCTGCTGCTTATTCACCTGAGTGTCTCAAGTCTCATCAATATGAACTCTTTCTTGTCTGCTTAGTAACCAGGGGGAAATTCTACTCAAATGCTGTAACTCTCACAAATTTACTTTGGTGGCTTTCACAGCTTTGTTTGGCATTGTTACTTTGCTTCTGCCTTAAAAAAATTCTGGGCATATTGGAGATGCCCAATTGGAGTTTGAAAACCATCTCTATTGCTGATTGTTTGGTCACTTTTGCATCTGTTCCTTGTTCATTCATGTTCAACCCACTTTTCCCTCCCTTGACCACTCCCCCCCCCTCACTCTGTCCACCTGCCATTGTCACTTGCCAATGCTCTCACTCCCACTAACACCCAAAGCATGGTTTCCAGTGGCTTCTGAATTTGCACTGTGTGCTCAACCAGGGGCAGTGAGCTGCATTAGATGAGTATCATGTCACCTGTAGGGGGATAGTACTGAACCACCCCTGCCCCCTACAGAAGCTTAGGCCTATGTTAGGATATTCTGCTGGTACAGTATAGAAGAAGGGTTGGGAGCTCCAATGGCTGTCAAATCAAAATATGATTCAGCCAGTGTGTAGATGGGAGACTGTGTTTCTGTTATTATTCAAATGGGTTGGTTCACTTCAATGGTTGATCACTCTCTGCAAGATGTGTATGTGTTCAGTGGAGAATAGGATGTGATATGGACTAGCTATAGTCAATGATATATCATAGATGCTTATAGGAAGGGGATGCTTGTAGGAAGGCTTATATGTTGTTCATGTTGTGTTGGTTCATTTACTGATATTTGTGTGTTCTTGTTTACATCCTCCTGGTAAAAATGCAGATATATGTGGGTTATAGACTGGTCAGTGCTTGGTTAGTCTCATTTGTATGGTTCTTTCTTCTTTCCTGACTTGTATTTCATTATGCTTACTTTTCCTTGGATGTCCAGCAACTCTAACCTTAGGTTCTGCAACTATCCTATTATTTTGTGTAGAGGGCTTCCAGTAGCTTGGTCTCAACAACCTTGAAGATGACTTAGCTCCAGATGGCTTTGGATAGACTGTTCTTTAGATTATAAGCAGAATGGTTGACAGTAGTTGACAGTGGTTTATTTCCAGAGTGAGGAGATGGGGGGGTACAAGAAAATCTGCTAGCTTATATACCTTTCTGAAGGTGGCTGTGCATGGAGCAAGAACAAAAGAGTAATAAAGCTATGAGATCATAGTGGAGTAGAACAGAAGAGTAATAACAAAATGATGTCATAATGTGGTCATAGCTGAGTCATCCATAAAGTGTGATGTCATAGTGATGTCATTCATAAAGAGAACAAAAGGAATTATGAAAGGAATGATGTCAGTAATTTGCTGAGCTTGTGGAGTAGTTGGAGCATGATGTCACTGGTCTTGTGATGTGTCTTGGAGCTCATGGGAAGCAAAATTAAGGGACATCTCTGGGTTTTGGAGATTAATCTGAGCCTAGTCCAGTGGTTAAGGTGTTTTTGTCACTGGTTAATAATAGGAACAAGTGCATGGGGTGGGATTCAATTCAGAGACAGCAGTTTGTATCCAAAATAGGTGTTCTTGGTACTGTTTGATGTAGATTTTTAACAGCTTTCTGTGTGTGGTGGTTTCAAGCAGATTGGATGTGAACTGATGGAGACATTTGTAAAATACTGGTGGGTGTTGATTTTATCAGTAATATCATTCTGTAGAGTGCAGTTTTGATCTGTTCTTGGGATGCTCAGTACTGTTCGATGCAGATTTTTAACATCTTTCTAGGTGCAGTGTTTTAGAGTGCATTGGATGTGGACTGATGGAGAAATTCATTAAATACTGGGAGATTTGAATTTTGACAGTAAAATCAGTCTGGAGAGTGCAGTTTTGGTCTGTTTGACTTGTCTTTGGTACCATTTTAACAGTGTGAATTGCAGCTTTCCAAGAGTTATATGAGTGAGTGTTTCTAATCAAAACTGATGGAGTTATAGAACAAATTTGGTTTCTGCATGTAGCCATAATTAATTTTGTAATTGGTCATGTGATTGTGCAAAGGGTGGAAGTGGTGTGATTTTGCATTTTCTGATACTGGATGTTTTTATCTTCCACAATGGACACCATCCTGAGACCACCTAATGCATCCTCAAAAAGGTACCTCTTAGGTGGGTTCTGGTTGCATTGGCATTTGACCTAAGAGGTGGTTTTTATATAGGCACATCTAGGTGGTGTCTAAAGGTGTTCAAAAGATGAAAAATTTCTAAGTCCCTATAATAGGCACGCCTATCTGTGCCTGCCACAGGCGCCACTCCCAGGCTTTTTAACTATTTGATAGGCATTCTGGGGTTGATTTAGGCATGCCTAAATCAGTTGTGTCTAATGATGTCTAGAGCTTAATTATTGACTTTGAATTGAAGAGGCCTATCCAGGGTTGATTTAGACATGCCTAAATCAGTGATGTCTAGTGATGTGTAGAGTCAGGTGCTGCTCCAGGGGTTTTACAATGACTTGATGGACACCCTGCAGTTGATTTAGGCATGCCTAAATTAGCTGTGTCTAGTCATGTCTAGAGCTTGCTATATCTCATTAGAGTTTCCTGGTGTGTCCATGAGGGCTTAGTATGCAGTGTGTCTACTAGTGGATAAATTAGAACAGGTTGACCATCACCAGGAGGTGTCTAATTGTGTGCCTAAGCAAGTCTAAGCATGTCTAGGGGTGTCTAAGCTTGTCTGGGCATGTCTAGGTGTCTAGGCAGGTAACTTGGGACTGAGTTTAGTACAAATATTATGTAATTATTCCTAAATGGTATCCAGTTACATAATACATGTATCCTATCTTAAAAAAATGCCAAAATGCGGAAATTAAATGAAGTACATCCAAAGAATATTTAGGCATCCAGCCCAATGGGGGCCCAGGACCAGGGGGAGGTGCCTGGGATGGATGGATGGACCCCTGGGGACCCTGACAAAGTGAAAAAACCAGGCCCAGGGCCAATGGTTAATCCCTGAAACAATGAGGGCAGGAAGAACAGCTCCGAACCACTGGAAGTTGCTGGAATCTCAGCTGCTGAGCAGATCGGTCTGAAATTTGGCACATGACTAGAGACCATCTGGCTGCAAACCATAAAATTTCAGCCAAATCCATGCATTAGTTATTGAGATATGAGGCACACAATTTGGATATTGAAAATTGATTTTCTCCTCCCATTGAATAGCTGGGGACTTGAAAATTTACAGGGAGCATAAACATATAGTGTACTAATCATGTGCCAAAAATTATCCCAATCCATCCAGGTTAAGGCAGTGAACTGGACGAGGGGTACCAGAACCACCGGAAATTTCTGAAAAAGAACCACTGTGCAGATCACTCTGAAAATTGGCACGTGATTAGAAGCTCCTTAGGTGAAAATCATATAAAAATTTCAGCCATACCCATCCACTAGTTATGGAGTTATGGGCCAAACAAGTTTGAACATTGAAAATTAATTTACTCCCCCTACAGACAGGATATGAACTTGAAATTTTACATGGGGTATTGCCATATGATGAACTACATATGTGCCAAAAATCAGCTTTTTTGGTTTACTTTTAGGCATGCCACTCCCTTGGCAGGAAAAATGGGAACAACACCCTACCATGAATGTGGGCCACTCCACCTCAGGCCTAAACTGGGTGGAATAAGCTTTGATTAGTATGACCCTGACTATATCCAAAAATAGAATGAATTGGATGTGTGGAAGTGCCTGAAATTGAGGGGGAGGGGGAGGAAGATCAAAAGGGAATTACATCAAATGTAGAGGTGGGGTGGCTCTGATATTATACCACTAGTCTAGCACATATATAGGGAGTGCACATACCAAATATCAGCCTAACTGGACTCCATTTAGGCACTGCTCTGCAGCCCTCCCCCCAAAACAACAATTTCCCCCCCAGAGTCTTCCATCCATGCAATGGCCCTGAAAATTCACCCTTTGGTCATCCAAATACATCTATAACATCCCCCAAAAATTCAAATTCATGACTCCAGTGTGAGAGTTTCCATAATATTTTCAAGTTTCACTGACATACCCCCTCCAATTGGGGCACTTCCAGAGCTCTAATCACTCCCATTTTTTGTAGGCCACACCCGGCCACCATTTGAGGCTCAGGCCCAAAATTTCAGCCCATTCTAAGCACTTTTGACATTGGTCACATGACCAAGATCCTCCCCTCCCCCTGCTTCACTCAGTGATCCAATCTGTATGAAAGTTGTTGCTATCTGTAGTAGTAGTATGTAACAGTGTATGATTCAAATTTCAGAACATCCCATGCAATATTGATTGAGTTATTCAAGAAATATTCTAGATCTATTCAATTTGGGGGTTAGAGATATTGTATGTAGTGAAATTTCACTATATACCATACCTCTAACCCCCAAATTGAATAGATCTAGAATATTTCTTGAATAACTCAATCAATATTGCATGGGATGTTCTGAAATTTGAATCATACACTGTTACATACTACTACTACAGATAGCAACAACTTTCATACAGATTGGATCACTGAGTGAAGCAGGGGGAGGGGAGGATCTTGGTCATGTGACCAATGTCAAAAGTGCTTAGAATGGGCTGAAATTTTGGGCCTGAGCCTCAAATGGTGGCCGGGTGTGGCCTACAAAAAATGGGAGTGATTAGAGCTCTGGAAGTGCCCCAATTGGAGGGGGTATGTCAGTGAAACTTGAAAATATTATGGAAACTCTCACACTGGAGTCATGAATTTGAATTTTTGGGGGATGTTATAGATGTATTTGGATGACCAAAGGGTGAATTTTCAGGGCCATTGCATGGATGGAAGACTCTGGGGGGGAAATTGTTGTTTTGGGGGGAGGGCTGCAGAGCAGTGCCTAAATGGAGTCCAGTTAGGCTGATATTTGGTATGTGCACTCCCTATATATGTGCTAGACTAGTGGTATAATATCAGAGCCACCCCACCTCTACATTTGATGTAATTCCCTTTTGATCTTCCTCCCCCTCCCCCTCAATTTCAGGCACTTCCACACATCCAATTCATTCTATTTTTGGATATAGTCAGGGTCATACTAATCAAAGCTTATTCCACCCAGTTTAGGCCTGAGGTGGAGTGGCCCACATTCATGGTAGGGTGTTGTTCCCATTTTTCCTGCCAAGGGAGTGGCATGCCTAAAAGTAAACCAAAAAAGCTGATTTTTGGCACATATGTAGTTCATCATATGGCAATACCCCATGTAAAATTTCAAGTTCATATCCTGTCTGTAGGGGGAGTAAATTAATTTTCAATGTTCAAACTGTTTGGCCCATAACTCCATAACTAGTGGATGGGTATGGCTGAAATTATTATATGATTTTCACCTAAGGAGCTTCTAATCACGTGCCAATTTTCAGAGTGATCTGCACATGTGGTTCTTTTTCAGAAATTTCCAGTGGTTCTGGTACTCCCTGTCCAGTTCACTGCCTTAACCTGGATGGATTGGGATAATTTTTGGCACATGATTAGTACACTATATGTTTATGCTCCCTGTAAATTTTCAAGTCCCCAGCTATTCAATGGGAGGAGAAAATCAATTTTCAATATCCAAATTGTGTGCCTCATATCTCAATAACTAATGCATGGATTTGGCTGAAATTTTAATATGGTTTGCAGCCAGATGGTCTCTAGTCATGTGCCAAATTTCAAACCGATTCTCTCAGTGCTAAGATTCCGGCAACCTCCTGGTGGTTCCAGAGCTGTTCTTCCTGCCCTCATTGTTTCAGGGATTAACCATTGGCCCTGGGCCTAATTTTTTCACTTTATCAGGGTCCCCAGGGGTCCATCCATCCATCCCAGGCACCTCCCCCTGGTCCTGGGCCCCCATTGGGCTGGATGCCTAAATATTCTTTGGATGTACTTCATTTAATTTCTGCATTTTGGTATTTTTTTAAGATAGGATACATGTATTATGTAACTGGATACCATTTAGGAATAATTACATAATATTTGTACTAAACTCAGTCCCAAGTTACCTGCCTAGACACCTAGACATGCCCAGACAAGCTTAGACACCCCTAGACATGCTTAGACTTGCTTAGGCACACAATTAGACACACTGCATACTAAGCCCTCATGGACACACCAGGAAACTCTAATGAGATATAGCAAGCTCTAGACATGACTAGACACAGCTGATTTAGGCATGCCTAAATCAACTGCAGGGTGTCCATCAAGTCATTGTAAAACCCCTGTAGCAGCACCTGACTCTACACATCACTAGACATCACTGATTTAGGCATGTCTAAATCAACCCTGGATAGGCCTCTTCAATTCAAAGTCAATAATTAAGCTCTAGACATCATTAGACACAACTGATTTAGGCATGCCTAAATCAACCCCAGAATGCCTATCAAATAGTTAAAAAGCCTGGGAGTGGCGCCTGTGGCAGGCACAGATAGGTGTGCCTACTATAGGGACTTGGAAATTTTTCATCTTTTGAACACCTTTAGACACTGCCTAGACATGCCTATATAAAAACCACCTCTTAGGTCAACTGCCAATGCAACCAGAACCCACCTAAGAGGTACCTTTTTGAGGGTGCATTAGGTGCCTGAGACATCCACAGTCCAACTCTTTCTTTTTCTAGCTAGGCTTGGGCAGCCAATCCATGTAGGTCTGAGTCCCATGTAATGTGCCCAATGCACAGCCCATCTGTATATTATGTATATTATGAGTGCTCTGCACCACAATTCACTGTGCTTTGTATTCTTCACTTCTGCCCCAAACTCTAACAGGTTATAGGCCCATTTTGCTAATTTGAAGAACTATATATCTGCACCCTACCATTATAATGTCCTCCATCTCTAAAGACACAATCTCAGGATTCACATGCATTGACCAACTCAAAGGTGATAATTGGGTTGCATGGAAATCCTGTGTTACTGCTCTTTTGGGTCTTGCAGATCTCTTGAGTGTGATCAATGGATCAGAGAAGCATCCTGTGCCTACCAATGGCAAGAAACTGACACCAACAGAGACCTCAGCAATGAAAGCTTGGGATGCAAAGGACCAGCAGATACAATCACTACTTTGACTTGCTGTTAGTGACCCCAAATTGGTCTGCCTCATGGGGGCATTGTCTGCCCACCAGATGTGGGAGCAGCTGAAGGAGATGAAGGAACCAAGGGGTGTACTTGGCATGTTATCAGTGAGATGCTGACTCTTTAGACTTGTGGCACAGGAGGGCACACCAATGATTGACCACATTGTGAAATTCTGACAAGCCCAGGAGGCACTCCATGCTATGGGTGAGCCACTCTTGTATTGTGACTTTGCAATGCTCCTTGTGTCATCTCTCCTGGAATCCTGGGACACATTTACCTCATCCTTCCTAGGAGCCCAGGGGACAATGAAGGCCATGCTCTCCCCCTCAGAAATTATTACACTCATCATTGAGGACTGTCACAAGCATGAGAAGGCCAAGCAGAATGAAGTTGCAAACCAGGCATGGATGTTCAATCATGGGAAATGGCCCAGTTGTCAGGATCAAATTGACATTTGCTTCTGCCTAAGGACTTACCTGTCAGAGTATCATTCTGTGTCAACTCTATCATATGGTGCCTACTTCTTCAAATGCTCTCATCTCCTCTCTCCCTCCATTCACTAAGGGGGTTATTGTCATCCTTGCCATTATTGGCATTTCTCTTATTATTATTGCCCTCATTCTATTGGGCCTCGACCAGCAGGCTATGGGCTGGGTAGTCAACCAGTGGCAGCATTGGTGCCCTTGTCAGCACCTGTCATTCCCTTGCTCCCCACATGAGTCCATGGAGTTGCCAATCCAGACTCCCCCTCCTCCTCCTCTGCCCCCAGTCCCTGAATCCACACCACCTGTCCCAATCCCTACTCCATCAGCATTGTTACAGTCCTTTGATACTTTGGACACCTTTGGAGTACCCAGATGTGCACTGCCTTGGAAGTATATTCACTAAGGGGGATGCATATGGAAGTTGGGGCATAGCCATGTGGAGGTGCACACAGGATTCATAACATGGCTGTGTCAGCTTAGTGAAGCTGACTGATGGGCTGTGTCTGTGATGGAGATATGTCATCTTGATGGGCTGTGGTGGCTGTGTGCAGGAAGTAGTACTTATAGCCCTTTGCAGTTGGGGGATCACCAGTTTCAATCTCTCAGGATTCCCACTGCAATAGTGTGTGGTTAATTAATCTCTTTCCTCTTTCTGTTTGTGGCTTCGATGACAGTGTTGCCCTGACACCAGTGGGGCCATGAGCACATCAGCAGCCCCACGTGAAAACTACAGGAAGCCTGGCCATATGAAGAAGAAATGCTGGGCAAAAGGGGGAGGTCTCAAGGGCCAGGGCCCCTGACAGAAAAAGAAGGAGAAGGAAAAGGAAAAGGAGAAGAAAGGTGGTGAGACAGCAAAGTAGGCAATCACAGAATTACCAGATATGGCATACCTGACAAGCACCTTTGATCCCCTCTCAGGCTTCTCCAAACTCAATTGGCTCTCTGATTCTGGCACCAGCTCTCACATCACCACACAGCACAACATGTTCAAAGACTTCAAGGCTGACAAATTGACCATTGGTGGCTTTGGCAATGAAATGAAACTTGAAGGTCTTGGCCATGGCACTGTCCTTCTGGACTCAAAGGTTGATGGTCTGACAATCCCAATTACTCTTTGTGACATTATCTATGCTCTGAGTGCACAGAATTGCTTACTATCAGTGTGCAAGATCAACATTGGCAGTGGATCAGCCCACTACCTTAATCAGACAGTCACTCTACATCACCAGATGGGCCAAGTCATGGCCCATGGCACACTACACTAGCAAGTCTACCTGGTGAATGCATGTGCAAGGACCTGGACCCCAGAGACATTGAACTTGACTGTTTTGCCATGACCCCTTTCATGGGATGAGTGGCACCAAAGGTTTGGACACCTATCTATATCAGGTCTCAAGAAACTAGCAGGGGCAAAGCTCATCACTGGCCTCAACATTGATCTGTCATCAACACTGTTACTCACCTGTACAGCCTGCATACAAGCCAAAGCCCACTGACAGCCATTCCCAAAGATGGCCTTGCATCATGCAGAGAACCTGGGCAACCTAACACACTCAGACATATGGGGGTCAGCTTGTACCTTGTCAATTGGTGGGAATAAATATTATATCTCATTCATGGATGACTACTCTTGTCACATCACCATTAGGTATCTCAGGGGGGAATTGGAGGCCAGCACTGCCATTAAGAACATGTTGCGATGATCCAGAACCAGCTGGAGTGCCATCCAAAGAAGTTCCACTTTGATAACAGATGAGAACTCATCAACAAAGTTATGTCAGAATGGATGGCAGAATGGGGGCATTGAGGTGCAAGCAATGGCACCACACTCACCACAACAGAATGGGGTCACTGAATGTCCTAACTGAACCCTAATTGAACTTGCAAGAGCAATGCTCATTGCCCAAGAGCTACTGTACTCACTGTGGGCTGAAGCAGTCTCATATGCAACATATATCTGAAACTGATCACCTATGGCTGCAGTGGAGGGAAAGATGCCCTTAGAGGTGTGGACTGGAAAGAAGCCAGACATCATGCATCTGCATGAGTTTGGCTGTCAAGTGTATGTGTTTGATGAAGGCAACTGATCTAAATTAGCACTGAAAGCTAACAAATTTTTATTTGTCAGCTTTGAGGATGGACCACATGCCATATGATACTACAACTCACACACACACTGGGTCTTGGTGTCCCATAATGTATCCTTCAATGACAATCCCCCTGCAGGAGAACAAAATGTACTTGGGGTAGAGATTATTTGTCATTTGACCCCAATGGATTCTATGGTTGAGGGGGAGCACTGACAGCTTCAAGAGAAATCCAACCTTGAATCCAAACCAACTAAGGTCCCCTCACCATCATCCATCCCAGCTCTTGTCCAGCTACTGACCCATCATGAGATGACTTGCATGTGAAAGGAAATCAACTACCTACATCTCCACAACCCACTTGCTCACAAGAATATCATACCTGTGCAGCAAGAGCAGTCAGCACCTGACATCCAGGATGCTGCAGACCAGGAGACCAGCTCCTATGCAATAGCCATGTTGGCTGGTGAAGCTTCCATATATGACATACCTCAGACACTCAAGGAAGCCAGAGAATCCTCAGTATGGCCTGAATGGCAGGCAGCTATCCAGGTGGAGCTCTCCCAGCTGTGTGAGCAAGGGACTTGGGAACTGGTAAAGTTACTGGTGGGATGAAAGGTGATTGGAAACCAGTTCACATTCAACAAGAAATTTGATGTGAATGGCATGCTCACATGGTACAAGGCAAGACTTGTGGCCAAGGGGTACTCCCAGATCCAGGGCCAAGACTTTAACAAGACATTCTCACCCATTATGTGACTTGAGTCCTTTCAAATCATTATGGCCTTGGCAGCCATTATGAGCCTCAAGATGTGACAGCTAGATGTTAAGGGAGCATATCTCAACAGCAACCTCAGCAAGAACATCCACATGGTTCAACCTGAAGGCTATGAGGACAGCACAGATCTGGTGTGCCACCTTAGGCAGACCCTCTACAGCCTCAAGCAGTCTGGCTGTGAGTGGAACCACAAGATCCACAATGCAGTTAGCTCAAATGGATTCTCTCAACTTGATGCTGACCACTGTATATGTCAGGAAAGATGGCAAAGAGTTTGACATAGTTGCTATCTGGGGTGATGATGCAATAATCATGGGAACAACCACACACTGAGCCAACTGCACAATGGACAAGATTGGGAAGATGTTTGAGTCAACCTGGAGCATTCCCAGCCTATTCCTTGGTATTGGAATAAAGTCTGACCCAGCAACCAAGAGTATAACCTTGTCACAAGGGCAGTATATACATCACATGCTCAAACTATTCAATATGAGTGATGCAGGCCCTATCTCAACACCATTGGACCCATCTATTGCCATTCAAGCCACAACTGACACTGACATCTTTGTCAACCTGACACTGTACCATGCTGCAATTGGCTCACTTATGTATGCAGCCTTGGGGACATGACCCAATATTGCATTTGCAGTTCAAATGCTAAGTCAATTCTCATCTAACCCATCTAAGCACCATTGGAATGCTGTTGGGTGTATTTTTCATTATCTCCAAGGAATGAAAGACTATGGTATCAAGTATGATACTGTTGGTGTCAGGATCAAATTGACATTTGCTTCTGCCTAAGGACTTACCCATTGTTGGAGGGATAAATCCCTACCACATAGAATTTGTATCACTGCCCAACTACCTCCTCAAATGAATCCAATATATTCAACTCCATCCCTTCCATCTCTTGCCATTCCTTTTATTATTAAATAGCACAGATTCCCCTCTTTCAAAACTGTGGCCCACTCACTTCTCCTCCACCTTGTATACAAGACAATTATTTGTCCATCTCCAGGTCTTCAACAGACCATCTGATTTTGTATTTACCTCAAGTCCAGCCAATTGTGGCTTTGGCAATTCAACTTGCCCCCTTCATTGATGCTCAATCTAATGTTCTGTGCCATTGCCTCAAGGGCCATATATGAGTCCCAATTATATAATCAAGATTGCCTAATCCTTTGGATCCAACTTGCGGATTAGTCACATGTTAAATAGGGGCTATTCCAATACCCTCAAGGAGTATTTCGCGAATATCTCCCTCATTTTTGATCAAATCAACTTGAAAAGATAGCGCCCAGAAATTTACAATCAATACCTATCTAACGGTACCACACACACATTTATCGGATGTGAACTGCATCCTCCAGGTCGATCTTACCTAATGATCCACACTATCCTTCAGTATTTCACAAATATCTCCACCAGTTTTGATCTGATTTGATAGTAACAACCACCCTGGAAAGACACTGAAAATCCGCATTAAATGGTACCAAGGGCTAAACAAGCAGATTAGAACTTGGCTTTCTGTAATTTAGTCTCCCCATGTCTCATTTCACTTTTACCTCTGCTTTCTGATTACTAAAGGCAATTATGGTTCTGGTACCCTATGTCCGATGGAGGGTACATCTAGGGAGACCAATCCCACCTTTCCCCAAGGGATTCTGTTCAGTAGGAGAGGAGGAATACCTTGGTTAAGCCATATTCCCCTATTCTGACTTGTTAATTGAATATTTCCTTCAGTTTTGAAGCTTTTGACTTGATTCCTTTTTCATCACTTTCGCCTTAACCCCACCTTTCCTCCAGTTACCATAGCATTTTTCTGTGATGTATATTAAGTGCAGGAAATGTGAATTTCCATTGTCTTTCCCCTCATCCCCAGTTTTGAAGGCTTAACAAACTGCCACTGGTCCAAGGGTAAACTCCACAACACAAGCACTACTTATCATGCTTTTGATAGGTTCTCAAGAGGAGGACTTAGTGTGTGATTTGATCCCTTCATTCACTGTTTAGATCGTCTCTATCAGAGCAGTACATTTCCCCCATCCAAAGACTGCTCCTTCTCAAGGACCTGAACACCTGGATTGACCCTGTGATCCCTTCTTTTTGTTCTCAATCCCATATCATGGAGTGTGGCTGGATTCCTCCCTTCAATTCCTGCTTACACCATCAGAGTGTCATTCTTCATCAACTCTATCATATGGCACCTACTTCTTCAAATGCTCTCGTCTCCTCTCTCCCTCCATTCACTAAGGGGGTTATTGTCATCCTTGCCATTATTGGCATTTCTCTTATTATTATTGCCCTTGTTCTATTGGGCCTTGACCAGCAGGCTATGGGCTGGGTAGTCAACCAGTGGCAGCATTGGCACCCTTGTCAGCACCTGTCATTCCCTTGCTCCCCACATGAGTCCATGGAGTTGCCAATCCAGACTCCCCCTCCTCCTCCTCTGCCCCCAGTCCCTGAATCCACACCACCTGTCCCAATCCCTACTCCATCAGCATCATTACAGTCCTTTGACACTTCGGACACCTTTGGAGTACCCAGACCTGCACTGCCTTGGAGGTATATTCACTAAGGGGGATGCATATGGAAGTTGGGGCATAGCCATGTGGAGGTGCACACAGGATTCGTAACATGGCTGTGTCAGCTTAGTGAGGCTTAGTGATGGTGGCTTGGGAGGCTGACTGATGGGCTGTGGTGGCTGTGTGCAGGAAGTAGTACTTATAGCCCTTCACAGTTGGGGGATCACCAGTTTCAATCTCTCAGGATTCCCACTGCGATAGGTGCAAGACTTGTGTGTCCCTTGTTGTGTGGTGTACTCAAGATTCCCACTGCAATAGTGTGTGGTTAATTAATCTCTTTCCTCTTTCTGTTTGTGGCTTCAATGGCAGTGTCACCCTGACAGTTGGTGGCTAAGCCAGAATTACTGTCACCAGATTTTCAGATGCCAACTGGGGATCCAGTGTTATAGACTGTCACTCAATTTATGGTTATGCTTTCTTTCTTGGTGGTGGCACCATTGCTTGGTCTCCAAGAAACAACCAACAGTCTTACTATCTTCAATGGAAGCTGAGTATATGGCTTCATTGCACACAGTAAAGGAAACAATTTGGTTATGCAGTTTCCTCCATGGTCTCAGGTTCCCTCAGACAGATGCAAGCAAGCTCTTCTTAGATAATCAATCTGCAATTGCCCTTGCATATAACCTGGAGTTCCATGTGCATTCCAAACACATTGACATCCAGCACCATTTCATATGCAAGACCATCAAATCTCAGACCATTGACATCCTCTGGTGCTCCACTGAAGAAATGATGGCTGATATATTTACAAAGGCTCTCCTATGCCCAAAGTTTTGGAGCTTTAGGGAGGATCTGGGTATGTGCTTGGTCTGAGGGGGAGTGTTAGGATATTCTGCTGGTGCAGACACCATCCTGAGACATCCACAGTCCAACTCTTTCTTTTTCTTGCTAGGCTTGGGCAGCCAATCCATGTAGGTCTGAATCCCATGTAACATGCCCTATGCACAGCCCATATGTATATTATGTATATTATGAGCACTCTGTGCCACAATTCACTGTGCTTCATATTCTTCACTTCCACCCCAAACTCTAACAGTCTCATTGAGGCCCTTGTGCCAGTGTGGCTGTAATTCAAGCTTGAAGTCTGCTTGATATGTAAGTTGAGAGTTGCCATGAAGCCAAGTTGAACTGACCTGATCCTGTGTTGGCCCTAGTTTGAGCCAACTCCTCCACCTCACTTGTCCTCCCAGGTTCTGGGCCAGTGTTGCTGTGACTCTGCTTGAGCTTGGCCCCTGGACAGCTTTGAAATCCATTCAGTTAGGGATTGGTCTGGTGTTATGAGTCATACTCATAACCTCATACATAAGCACATCACATGATGTCATGGCCTTCCTACATAAGTGCCACACATCCACCTCCACCTTCCTTAATAATCTCCTTACCAATCCTCCCTTGATCTTGGTATGTAAGTAGCTACTGCTTGTACTCTAGCTCCTTAGAAGATCAAGAATATATGTCTCTGTGATTGTCTCTTCTCACCAATCCTCCTCTCATCTCAAGTCTCCCTGAGAATACAGTTCCTTTGCTTCATTCCTCCACATTCTCATCTTCTGCAACATTACATAATCCTCACTTCACAAGCCCCCTCATCAATCATATTAAGGGACTCCTGTTTGTCCTTGGCCTGATTACATAATCACCTCCCCAAGCCATGAACAACCCTTAACATCTGGTTCAACTCAGCTTTGGGGTGGCTCAACTAGTGGCTCAAGCCAACTCCAAGCCTGAGCCATGGCAATACTATTCTGGACTATTTGTCCCTTCTTGGTATGTATCCCATCCATCCATACCTGGCCTGGTCCCTTTTTTGCTGTCTAGATAATTATGTAATTATATTCCTCACCATTAATAAAGTATTTTGATTGTATACAATGCAAATTTCCAAAGTGATTAGAGGTGCCCAGAGTGGCAAAAGATACAAAGTATCAAACCAGAACCTGTGCTCTAGATGCTCAATATTAGGGTAAGACATTTGTTCTGCTTTGCTTGCTTTGTTAGCTCTAGAGCCTCTAAACCAGCTGTCTGGTTTCCTGATGTTGTAAAAGTGTTCCATGTACTTGTTGGCAATCCCAGGCTTGCTCTTTTATAGCATTTACAAGAGTTCAGGGAAAGCACATGAAAGTATGAGAATGTTTGAGTGCAGTAGTACCAGTAAGAAAAAGGTGGAATGTTCTTGGTGGGTCTTGGACCACCTGAGGCAATCACCTGAGGGTACCTAGTTAGGTATGATATTCTCTATAGGTACATTTTACCTAGGTAGGTCTAATTTATATGAGTTTGCCTGGGTTACTCTTGGTTTTGTGCTTGAGAAATCAGCCTTGCTAGGGCTTATTTTTTTTGGCACTGGGTCCCCCTCAAAAATGTTGGGGGTTTGAAGGTGGTGGCCCCCAAGAAGCTCTGGGGATGGAGGTCTGGGTAAACCTGAAATTGGCCTATGGAAGCCCTGCCATGGCTGTGAGTAATCAAGAATAGACATTACCATATAAGGAATTTCCTTTTTAGTACAGACTGTATAGATCCTTGGGTGTCTCCAAGTGGCTTCCCTCAGTGCTCCTATACAAGACTGAGGTAAGCCTAGCTTTAGGCCCTATTTGGGTGATATCCCTTACTCACTTGTACAGTGACCCACAAAACCATTGCAATGTTTGCCACTTTTGACTCTCTTTGTTTATACCTCCCCAACCAGCCATTTAAAAATTTTGAAGAAATATGTTAAAGATGTACAGTCTTTCACTGGTCAAGGAGCCAGTTTTCATATTTCCTCTCTCACTGATGCAAATATTTGAATTTTGTCATAAAAGTTTGATGAGCTTGTAGCACAGTGTCTCATGCTGCATTAGGTATAGTAGTGTAGTAAAATAAGCAAAACTGTTAGAGGATGAGGGAAATTACTGAACAGGGTCCATTTCAGCTGTTACTGGTCCTTGAGCCACATCCTCATACTTGTTGTTGATACTGCGTTTTCCATCTGAACTTGAAGCTTTGTCACTCCCACCCCCTCTGCTACCTCCAGCACCATCACCCCTTGCACCTTCACCCCCATCCTGAGAACAATGTGAAAATGTCTTTGTGGAGCTGGATAGTGACCCTTGGTGGTGGACATAAGCCCTCAGCATGACATTGGGCACAGGTCTCCCTCCATTCCTTCTCCAACCTCTTGTTTCAAACCTTTGCCTGTTTCCATGCAGCTATCCATTCCTTCAGTGTCAGAGATTGAATATTTTATGACCACTGTGTTTTCTCCACCAAAGAAACAGCCATGTTTTCACATCAACAATGAAAAATCATGTTATAAGTGTCACCAAGGAATTATACAAGTTTCTGGACCTTTATAGGATGAAAAAGGTAGAGAAAAACCTGCTGAGGAATTGCATCTCCATGACAATTAACTATGTTACACCTAATGATTCACATTACAAGATTTCTGTGCATCCATTTCCCTTGAAATTTGGTACAGCTATTCCTTAGAAGTGTCCCCCAATATGCAAGTGGAAGCAAAGGTATATCTTTTAAATTGGTGAAGATCTAGTAGCAATCCTGCTACCATAAATTTGATTCCTGATTCCATAAAGGAAAGGATCTATGGCAATGACTTCATACCAAAGAAGCATAGAAAGGCAGCTGCAGCATGAACTAGGCAGGACACAATGCAAATTACAGGTTTCCCTTCACCATTAATGAACATGGTGATGTTTGGGATGAATGGATTTCTCCATAACTACCCTATGTATGCACCTCCACCAATGGCCCAGCACTGGGCTTACCAATACCCCAATCTCATGTCCATCTATCCCCCTGGGCCTGTAGCACAGCAATACCCTCCAACTGGCAAATTGCCTCCATTGAATGGCCCTCAGCCCCTGTCACAAAATCTATGAACAATATTTAGCCCAGCTCTAATGTTGATATTGATGATATTGCTGACTTTCCATTCATCCATGACTGGCTATGCTCCCTCAATTCAGACAAACAGGGTTCATGTGGTGAACAGTGGCAGCAGTATACAGAGTTCCTCACCCTGTCTGGTAATCACCAACTCAACCATCTTGTTGCTGTATCCTCAGCATCTCAACTTGCTGAGATGTGCCAGATGCTGAAGCCTTTGGCAAACTGCCTCTATTGTTATGGTCAGATTGATTTAGAGAAGTGTTGCAAAGAAGCACTCAAGGTGCACAAACAGGTATGCATTGTATAATTCTCCCTTCTAGTTCATTTCCAGTGAACTCAAAGTAACAAAAATTTTATCATCACCCTGACCATGAGAACCATGCCTGTGCCTTCTCTGCAGAGACAGTGTTTACAGCTTGATAAAGTAGACCAATAAGGGTACCATCTGACTCAGCAATCTGAAATCTCTCTCCATGTGACAAATACATGCCTTAATCACCAAGAAGCTCAGCTCAATTGGGTTATAACCAGGGGAATATGGTGGTAAGGACTCATATCACACACCTCTGTAGAGAATCCAAGGTTAGAATGTCTCATTTTTGCAAATTAAAACACATACACATCTGTAATTGCTTCAAGGATATGAGGATCCTTATGAATCTGACAGTTATCCATCATGATTACTGAGTTATGTGTGGGAAATGGCTGCATTTGCATAAGAAGATCTTTAATGAAGGTCAAAAATGCCTCAGAGTTAAAGGCTCCCTCCCAGATCTGAAAATACAACATGCTCTTACTCAAGAGTGTAGGTAGAAGAGATCATCTGGATGGATATTAGTGGTGAGCAAGCAGTCAGAAGCTGGAGAATATTACTTTTTCTGCCAAATGAAAAAGGTGCATTTCACAGCTCATCAGCCAGAGAATGCCCACCCATCTTCATGAAATGATGTCTGTAGGTCATATGTACTTTCATCAACAAAGACAAGCTGCTCAGGATCATACATCTCTGCCATCCTTTTGTGAAATGCTATGTGAAGGTCTTCATCACATTGGATCCCTGCTTGTGTCATCTAAAAATTCACATTAGACAAATTGTCAATATTTCTATGTGGGCATACCTTTTTTTTCCTCTGTCCACTTTGCTGAAATGCTCTCCATATTGTAGATAGGGACACATGTGGAGCTCCACAAGTATTTCCAACATCCATTTGCAGTTCATTGAGATATGTATCTGGTGTAGATTCAAAGGTTGTGCTCAGATACTGGACAATAACCTGTATTCAGCAGAACCCTGATAGTCCTGAGGAATATGGAGACTGACATCCACATTCCCTTGTGAAAGAATGCAAGGCCACCCCTTGTTTCCAAGTCCAAGGGAAGCTAATGGCACCTGTTCTTTTGGATGTGCTAATAACACATTGAATAGAGCATATACTCATGCAGTGACATACGACATCTATTATGTAACATTCTTTTTATCCACTCCATATACAGTCTCGGATAGAGCGCTCTCTCAGTCTCTATACGAGACTGAGCAGGAGATGTCTTTGTGCATACCAACTACAGCCCATTGTAGGTCTTTAGAGAATTTTTTACCTCAGATGATCTGCATACAGAGACAAGAGGGATCCAGTAAGATCAAATCTATGAGATGTATAGTTCTCTGAACCAGTGATTCAGATTAGAATGCTAATTGGATGCCCCTGCCACCTAATGCACCCCTCAAAATAGTACCTCTTAGGTGGTTTGAGTTTGCATCTGCAAACCACCTAAGAGGTGTTCTGAGTATAGGCATGTCTAAGACATGCCTGAGGGGTATTTTTGGGGAATTTTTTTTCAAGTTCACTATATAGACATGTCTAAAATAGCCCACCACAGGCACTGCCCAGGAGGGTTTGTTCACTGGCTGGAGAGTGTTACAGGTCTAATTTAGGCATGTCTAATAAGATATTTTCTGGAGCCTTAGAGGTGTTTATCATCCTTACTGTGTGTCTACTGGTGTCTAAATCAACATTTTGAGCCCAAGACCTCTGGTGGCAGTACTAATAGGTGTCTAATGTTGTCTAGATCCAATAATAATCCAATAATAATGGTGCTATTGTGGATGCATGTCTACTAGTGTCTAAATTAGAACAAAAGCATCTGCTCAGGGGGAGATCATTAGATGGTGTCTAATGGTGTCTAATTCAACACTTGTGGTACTCTTGTGGATGTGTGCACAGTAATGTCTAAATCAAACTTTTTGACATAAGGGCCCCTGCTCAGGTGACATCATTAGGTGGTGTCTAATGGTGTCTAAATCAAACATTTTGACATAAAGGCACTTGCTCAGGTTGCAGTACTAAGAGATGTCTAATGGTGTCTAGATCAATAATTGTCAGACCATTGCAGATGTGTCTACTAGTGTCCAAATCAAAACAAAGGCAACTGCTTGGACAACATCATTAGGTGTCTCATGGAGTCTAATGCTGTCTAAATCAATAGTTGCTCCTGTGCATGTATGTCTACTAGAGATGTCTAGAGATGTCTAGAGATGGCTAGGCATGTCTAGACATGTCTCAGCATGTCTAGAGATGTCTCAGCATGTCTAGACATGTCTATAGTCATGTCTAGACATGTCTAGATGTGTCTAGACATGCCTAGACATGTCTAGACATGTCTAGATGTGTCTAGACATGCCTAGACATGTCTAGACATGCCTAGACATGTCTAGACATGCCTAGACATGTCTAGATGTGTCAAGACATGTCTAGATGTGTCAAGACATGTCTAGACATGCTAGACATCTCTAGACATGCCTAGACATCTCTAGACATGCCTAGACATCTCTAGACATGCTAGACATCTCTAGACATCTCTAGTAGACAGACATGCACAGGAGCAACTATTGATTTAGACAGCATTAGACTCCATGAGACACCTAATGATGTTGTCCAAGCAGTTGCCTTTGTTTTGATTTGGACACTAGTAGACACACATCTGCAATGGTCTGACAATTATTGATCTAGACACCATTAGACATCTCTTAGTACTGCAACCTGAGCAAGTGCCTTTATGTCAAAATGTTTGATTTAGACACCATTAGACACCACCTAATGATGTCACCTGAGCAGGGGCCCTTATGTCAAAAAGTTTGATTTAGACATTACTGTGCACACATCCACAAGAGTACCACAAGTGTTGAATTAGACACCATTAGACACCATCTAATGATCTCCCCCTGAGCAGATGCTTTTGTTCTAATTTTGTCAGGATCAAATTGACATTTGCTTCTGCTTAAGGACTTACCCATCAGAGTATCATTCTTTATCAACTCTATCATATGGCGCCTACTTCTTCAAATGCTCTTGTCTCCTCTCTCCCTCCATTCACTAAGGGGGTTATTGTCATCCTTGCCATTATTGGCATTTCTCTTATTATTATTGCCCTCATTCTATTGGGCCTTGACCAGTGGGCTATGGGCTGGGTAGTCAACCAGTGGCAGCATTGGTGCCCTTGTCAGCACCTGTCATTCCCTTGCTCCCCACATGGAGTTGCCAATCCAGACTCCCTGTCAGGGCAACACTGCTGTCGAAGCCACAAACAGAAAGAGGAAAGAGATTAATTAACCACACACTATCACAGTGGGAATCCTGAGAGATCAAAACTGGTGATCCCCCAACTGCAAAGGGCTATAAATACTATTTCCTGGACACAGCCACCAGCCTTCCAGAGCCTTCCGCCATCTTCCATAACCTTCTGGATCCTCCTAGAGTGCCAGCTCCACAGCCCATCAGTCAGCCTCCACAGCCACCATCACTAAGCCTCACTAAGCTGACACAGCCATGTTATGAATCCTGTGCACACCTCCACATGGCTACACCCCAACTTCCATATGTATCCCCCTTAGCATATGTACTTCCAAGGCAGTGTATGCCTGGGTACTCCAAAGGTGTCCAAAGTGTCAAAGGACTGTAATGATGTGGATGGAGTATTGATTGGGACAGGTGGTGTGGATTCAGGGACTGGGGGTAGAGGAGGAGGAGGGGGACTCTGGATTGGCAACTCCATGGACTCACATGGGGAGCAAGGGAATGACAGGTGCTGACAAGGGTGCCAATGCTGCCACTGGTTGACTACCCAGCCCATAGCCCACTGGCCAAGGCCTGATAGAATGAGGGCAATAATAATAAGAGAAATGCCAATAATGGCAAGGATGACAATAACCCCCTTAGTGAATGGAGGGAGAGAGGAGATGAGAGCATTTGAAGAAGTAAGTGCCATATGATAGAGTTGATGAAGAATGATACTCTGACAGGTAAGTCCTTAGGCGGAAGCAAATGTCAATTTGATCCTGACACTCCCCTCCTCCTCCTCTGCCCCCAGTCCCTGAATCCACACCACCTGTCCCAATCCATACTCCATCCACATCATTATGGTCCTTTGACACTTTGGACACCTTTGGAGTACCCAGGTGTACACTGCCTTGGATGTACATTTGCTAAGGGGGATACATATGGAAATTGGGGCATAGCCATGTGGAGGTGTGCACAGGATTCGTAACATGGCTGTGTCAGCTTAGTGAGGCTTAGTGATGGTGGCTGTGGAGGCTGACTGATGCGCTGTGGAGCTGGCATTCTAGGAGGATCCAGAAGGTTATGGAAGATGGTGGAAGGCTCTGGAAGGCTGGTGGCTGTGTGCAGGAAGTAGTATTTATAGCCCTTCACAGTTGGGGGATCACCAGTTTTGATCTCTCAGGATTCCCACTGTGATAGGTGTGAGACTTGTGTGTCCCTTGTTGTGTGGTGTATACTCAGGATTCCCACTGCAATAGTGTGTGGTTAATTAATCTCTTTCCTCTTTCTGTTTGTGGCTTCAATGGCAGTGTCACCCTGACAAATTTAGACACTAGTAGACATGCATTGTTAAGGGTTGTACTCAAGGTGAAAGATATGATGACATAATCGAAGTCGAATACAAGGAAATGCCCTTAAGGCGATTGACTGAGGGAGTCACGAAGTGGGGATTACATAAGTCATGAGAGACAAGTACGTACGAGGAAGACCGGCTTCTTGAGACTTAATATGCAAAGGGTTTAAGATGAGAGTCACAAGCGATAACTGAGATCGCAAAAGGGGAATTCAATCAGTTGACAATATATTCTTGATCTTCTAAAGAGTGAGTGTACATCAAGTAACTACTTATACTATTAGAGATCACAAGGCTTTATGGATAAAGGGGTGTTGAATAAAGGAGGGATGTATATAATAGGAAATGCTGAAAGAGGAAGGCACAATGGTGGCAAGGGGGAAGGTCACTGTGATGGCATGATTGGTTTGGTTATTCTGCATATGTAAGCTGAGGTTACGAGTATGAACTCATAACAGTACCCCCCTTTGAGCACAAAGCCCTTGAAGTGCATAACTCGAGTTTTATGAGGTGGGTGTTTTGGTGGTTTTGGCAGTTGCTGTGGTGGTTACTATAAAGGGTGGGTTTGTCGCGTTCACTTCTGATTCTGTACCATCATCATCGACATGGCCGATGAAGCTATTCTTTCTTTGATCAAGATGAAGGCAGTGATGGAGATTCTCCAGACTGAGGAGGCAGTTGCAACCACAAAGGTTGAGTTGGTGAAGTGGGAGGTAAGTGATGAAAACTTTTTCTGTTTTCTGTAAGTTGCGTTGATTTGTGGTAATGCGGCAGGTGCAACTGCAAGGTCAGATGCCCGAGGTTTCACCTCTCATGCCTGAGATGGGGTTGGAGCTTGCGGGTTGGCATCTGTGCATCAAACGGATCAAGAATGACATGGGCATTCGTCGTGCTCAGGAAGAGGCGGCGGTGCATGCATTAGAGGAGGCATGTCATCTTGATGCTGAGGTGCAGTGCAAGGCCGAGGACGTTGCTTGGTGTGCTGCTGTGGCAGAGGTGTCGAGGGGTGCATCGAAAGATGCACCTTTGGGTTTGGGCAAGGATGAGGGATCATCGATGGTGAGTACAATTTTTTGAAGTTGCGATGTCGCTGATGTGGTGTTTTTAGTGCAATTGGTGCGCATCTGTGCATGCTCAATGGGTGGCAGGTGGTAAGAAGGGGGAGGAACCTCTGTGCATGTCTGGTCCTCAGTTTCGCTGCCAGGCATGTGCCAAGTGGAACAAGAAGTGTTCCCTGGTGCCAGTGGGTCATTGGCACCTGAAGCAGGTTGCTGAGGGCAGCGAGGAGCCTTCGTGGGCTTCCAGGCAATGGCACATTGCATCGCCTGAGTTGAAGGGTTTGCCTTCTCCTGCGGAGGGGGTTGAGGAGGAGGTGCCTTGGGGGGTGCCTGGGGTTGCACCTGAGCTTTCCATGGGTGACTTGCTTCTGTGGGTTGAGAGTCTCTTGAAGTGCACAGAGGAGACGTGGGCCGACAACCTGATGCCCAAGTTGGCACAATGCATGGTTCTTGCGCGATGGGCAGCTGTGGAGGCATCCACAGTGGTGGAGCTGGAGGAGGTGAGGGTGTGGGAGTTGGAGCGGGGTTTGGCTGTGGCAAAGTTGCGGGCAAGTGTCATGCATGGTGTGCAACAGCGATGGGGGATGTTGCAGCTTATGCTGAGGTGGGGCAGGAGATTGCAAGGGAGCAGCGTGAGTTGGGGGGCGATGAGTAAAAAATTAAAATTTTCATTTGTTTTCTGACACTCTGAGGGGAGTAAACTGGAGTTTTAATGGGTAAGAAGAAAAGAAAAAGAGGAAAAGGGTGAAGAAAAGATGAGACTAAGAAACAAGAGGAGGAAGTCAAGAAACATCAGGGCGATAGAGACATGTGGGAGAGAGATATGGTGAGAGGAAGAGAGATAGAGAGATGTGGAGAGAGAGAGGAGAGATGTGGAGAGGAAGAGAGGTAGAGAGATGTGGAGAGAGAGAGGTAGAGAGATGTGGGTAGGGTAAGAGAGATATGGTCACGAAAGTGCAGTGTCACAATTTTTTATACTGCCAGGTCGAGTACTTCTCATCCTGGTTTTTCGGGGTGTGTGCAATGAAAGTCCATTACTGCTTTGTGGGCATTGGTGAGTTCTGCTGCTGGGAGCCAGCTAAACTTGTTGTTGGTGTGCTCATAGCCAGACCATCATATGTGATAGACTAAGCTGTTACTGCGACAGCATGACAATCGATCTTGCTGTTGACAATTTCTGCAATTTCGTATTCGAGTTCGCCGTCAATTTCAACAGGTGGGGGAGGTGGTTGGGTGCAATTGGGGAAGGGATCAGGGTGAATGGGCTCGAGTAGTCACACATGGAAGATGTTGTGGATTTGATTCATGGCGCGAGGGAGACCAAGGCGATATGCGTGTGTTGAAACTTTCTTGGTGACAGGGAAGGGACCGAGTTTCTTGTGGTCAAGTTTCTTTGATGGTCACTTTGTTTTGATGTTGTGCGTGTCGAGCCATACCTGATTGCTGATGTTGAGAGTGGGGAAAGGAGGTCGTGATCCCTCTACTTGTTGTTCGTTTTGTTGTTGTGTGATTGTGAGCTGGTTGCAAACATAATTGTGGACATTGTGAAGGTCAAGCACGGCTTGGTTGGCCTCAGTCGAAGGCACTGCTTTGATATTGATCTCGAGGTTGGGGTGAAAGCCTTTATTCGCGAAGAAGGGTGTCACATTTGTCGTGGAGTGCTTGGTATTGTTGTATGCGAACTCTGTGAGGGGGAGAAGTAGCACCCAGTTGTCTTGTAGGCAGTTGACGTAGATTTGCAAGTACTGCTTGAGGATTTGGTTCAGGCACTTGGTTTGGCCATCAGTCTCAGGGTGATACGCAGTTGAGAGGTTGAGTTTGATGCCAAGTCTCTTTGCAAGTGATTTCCAGAAGTTGGAAATGAAAAGTGAGCCATGATCTGAGACAATGTCGGCAGGTGTTCCATGTTTGGATATGACCCAATTGATGACTAGGTTGGTGAGTCCTTCTGCAGAAAGTGTCATGAGTGTGGGGATGAAGAGACCCATCTTTGTGAATCAGTCGACAATAATGAGGATGGAGTTGAATGAGGAGGAGGGTGCGAGTCCAGTGATGAAGTCCATCATGATCAAGTTCCAGGGTTGATCAGCAATGGAGAGGAATTTGAGGGGGCCATATGCAGCATGGTGTGAGGATTTCATGCAAGCACATACAACGCAAGATCGTACATATGCCTTGACCATTTTCGTTAGTCCTGGCCAGTAGTATTTCCGCGTAATAAGATGGGTGGTTTTGTGAATGCCTGGGTGGCCCACAAGGAGGTGGTCATGTGAAGTGTGAAGAATGTCGAGGTGGAGATCGCGATAGTCGGGGACATCGACGCGTCCTTTGCGTAGTAGCAATGTCGCATCCTCTGAGAGTGAGAAGAAGGTGGGGGGGGCTGTTGAGTCACCTTTGGTGGTCTCGATGTGTTCACACACTTGTGTTGCTAGGGTGTCGTCGCAAGTGCCTTTGCGAATCAGTGTGAGAGTCATTTCAGAGTCAAGAGGGTGGTCATCAAGGGTCACTCTTAAGTATGCACTGAGAGCTGTGTCCGAATCAAGAGGTTTGGTGTCACGAATGATCATTTGGAGGTTTTGTGGGTTTGCAGTTGCATATACCTCATTTCGCTTGGGTGGGTAAACATCAGGGCATCTTGTGAGGGCGTCTGGTTTTCCTCCCAGTCGTCCTGGTTGATAGATGATGATGTAGTCAAAGGAGGAGAGGTATTCTGACCATCATGCTTGTCGACGAGTGAGGAGTTTCGTGGAGGTGAAGTACTCCAAGTTTTTGTGGTCCATAATGACGGAAACCGTGTGAGCAGGGCCTTTGAGGTATGCTTGCCAGGCACAAAAGGCATCGAAGATCATGAGGAGTTCTTTGTCATGGATGTCATAGTTCAGTTCCACGCTTTGCATTGATCACAAGCAGAACGCAACAGGTCGAACTTTGTTGTTCTCATTGATTTGTGACAAGATCGCGGCAATTGCATAGTCAGATGCATCAGTTTCTACAATGATGCGTAATTCAGGGTCGAAGTGGTGGAGGATGGGGGCTGATACAAAGGCATTTTTGATGCTTTTGAAAGCTTGTTGGGTCTCTTCGTTCCATGTGAAGGTTTTGTCTTTTTTCATGAGACAGATTAAGGGGTGCGTGAGGTCTGAGTAGGTTGCGATGAAGTGGCAGTAGAAGTTTGCAAAGCCTAGGAATGACTGGACTTCTTTTACTGAGGTGGGTGTGGGCCAACTTAGGATCACATCAAATTTCGTAGGGTCCATCTGGATGCCCGAAGGGGGTGATGATGAAGCCGAGGTACTTGATAGTGTCTGTGTGGAAGGTGCACTTCAAGATCTTGGCACGAAGGTTCCTTTTGTGGAGTTGTTGTAGTACATGGTGAACATGTTTGCGGTGTTCTTCTCGCGAATTGGAGAAAATGAGGATGTCATCAAGATATATGATGACAAACAGATCCACCATATCCTGGAACGAGTTGTTCATGAATACTGGAACTGTGCTGGGGAGTTGGCTGCTCCCATTGGCATTATGAGTCACTCATAGGCACTGTACCATGTACAAAATGATGTGAGCCACTCATGTCCTTTGGCAACTCTGATGTTGTAGTAGCCATCACAAAGATCGATTTTCGTATAGATCATGGTGCTGCAAAGGCAATTGAGGAGGTCGTTGATGAGGGGGATGGGGTAGTGACTCTTTTTCATGATGCAATTGAGTGCTGCTCGATAATCAACACAAAGGCAAAGCCTGCCACCTTTCTGTTTCGTGAAGAGGATTGGCATGCCTGTGGGGGAGGTTGAAGGGCATATGAATCCTTTTGCAAGGAATTCATTCATGAACTCGTGTAGTGCTGCAAGTTCACTTTCTGACATTGGGTATATGGGGCCTCACAGTACTTTGTGTCCTTCTTCGATATCGAATTGAAGGTTGTACTTGCAATGTGGCGGTAGATAGCTGGCCACTGTACTGGTGAAGATGTCATGGAATTCATGGTATTCCAGGGGGAGTCATTGTGCAAGGTCTTGGCATTCCTCGATGGGGATTGATTTGGGTAATGTGGAGGTGGGGGGAGTGTCACAAACCACTGATGCGGTTCGTGCATGGGTTGGATTGGTGACAATGCATGCATAGAGTGTTGCACTCTCATCACTGGCTGCTTGAATGAAGTCTTCGGCTTCATAGACTTCAATTGTGATGCTGTGGGTTGGGGGGCTTGCCATTATTGGTTCTGGGGTTGAGGCGGTGTTGGAGGGACAAATCCCTACTACATACAAACCCTATCCAAGGACAATCTTTCAAACAAATGAACCATTTTCTATGTCAATCTGGATGTCAATTCCCACGCTGTCATTCATTTGAGAACAAGCCTGAATCCCATACGCCTAATACCCATGAATCTGTGCCATTCCTTTGTTTGCGCACGAACCAATTTATTGTTCATCTGCGGCACTTCAACAGGCCACCCCAAATTCCACGTTTTTCTGCCATACCTCAATGTGGCAATAGCAATTCAACTTGCTTGCTTTGTTTGACCTTCAATCAGTCTCCACTTCTGATACACGCTTCCTGTTGCCTCAAGGGCGACTCTAACGAATTGTGATTATGTAATACAACAGATTACACACCCGGGCCTTGATTCCGACTTGCGGACTTGTCACATGACAAATAGGGGCTAATGCGGTGCTCTCAAGGAGTAAACACGGAATATCTCTCTCAGTTTTGATCGGATCGACTCGACAAGATAGCGCCCAGAAAGCTACGATTCACACCTTTCCGGCGATACCAAACACGAGACGAACGAATCAAAACTGCACCTTCCAGATCGATTTTACTATGTGTTTCATATATCCCTTCAGTATTTTTCGATTTTCTGAGTCAGTTTTGATCCAATTCGTTCGGAACAAGCACACCTAGAAAGCTGTCGACAGTCCGCATCCAATGGTACCAAGGGCAAAACGAGTGGATTAAAACTCGGCTCTCTACAATTTAACTCCCCCATGTCTCATTTCATTATTGCCTCCGCTTTTTTGATTATTAATGGCAATTATTCTCTGCCCCTCTTATATCCGACGAAGGGTACGTCTAGGATGACCAGTTCCACCATTCCCTAAGGGATTCTGTGCAGTAGGAGAGGAGGAATAGCTTGGTTAAGCCATATTCCCCTATTCTGACTTGATTTTGGAATATCTCCTTCAGTTTTAAAGCTTTTGACTTGATTTCTTTTTCATCATTTTCGCCTTAATCCCACCTTTCTTCCGGTTACCATAGCATTTTCCTGTGAATGTATATTAAGTGCAGGAGATGCGAATTTCCATAGTTTTCCCCCTCCCCAGTTTTGAGGCACTGATGTATTGCCGCTGGTTCCTTGGGTGAATTCCACCAAGACTACTACACTTTGTCTAGGGCCTCAAGAGGAGAGCCTTAGGGTGTGGTTTTGTGACCCATATTCATTCTTTGTTCTATTGCTTGAGCAGGTGTTGCTTACAGCTTTAGATTTCTATCCAAAAAGACCTTCCTTCCTTCAAGCCTTAACATTCGGATTGATCCTGTGGTCCCTTCTTTTCATTCTTCGATTCCATATCATGGACTGTGGCTGGATTCCCCCCTTCATTTCCCGCTTACAGCGGTCATCATGATGACATTGATGCTCAATGGCCAGGCTGGTCAGTCACATGGGGGACCTAATTTAGGTACCACTTTCGGGGCAGAAAATGGTACCTAATAGGTCCCCCAGACCTTACGGCTGAAATCAGGCTATTCCAATTCAGTTTTGGGCCATCTATTGGCCAATCCATGGCTGTGCCAGATTATATTATTTTTATTATTGGATTATATTATTATTACTACTATTATTATATACATATTACACTATATACATATTATCCCCCCCCCCCAGGGTCTGCCACCACAGGGGGGATGGTTCATGTGGGTCACGCCACCTGCATATACCCACATGCCTCGATTGGGGCCAGTTCCATTTGGGTGCTCCCTCGAGGCCGCGTTTTCATTTGTGGGGGTCATTCACAGTGTGTTGTTCGGTGGGTGTATTTGAGGGTTCATGCGGGGTTCTGGGCTAGGATCTGAAGAAATAAACAAGAAATGTTAGTTAAACATTAATGCAGCACAAAAAGAGCAGCTTATGCTGCTCTTTTTGTGCCACAAAGATAAGAAATAAAATAAAACATACCTTCTAGTACCCCACACCTGCTGTGGTGGTGTGGGGTACTGAGGCCATGGGCTCTGGCTTGTATGTATGGCAGTTTGTATGGCAGTTCGTACGGGGCTTGCACAGGGGCTCACATGGGGGTTTGCATGGGAGCCCCGTTGTTCGGGCACCCTGTTGTTCGGGTCTCGATAAGGGGGTTACAGGGGGGTTTGCATCAGTATTCGTTTGCAGGGGTTGTTGAGACCTACAGAATAAAACTTGGAAATTAGTTGAGAATTAAACACCATGCAAAAAGAGCAGCAAAAGCTGCTCTTTTTGCATGGCTGTAGCTACTGGGCTAGGTACTTACCTTATATAGGACCACACACCTGCCGTGGCAGGTGTGTGGCCTCATTTGGCATGGTGCTGTATGTCATGTCATTGGCACAGTGCCATATGCTGTGTCGTTGGCGTGGTGCTGTAGGTCACGTCGTTGGTGTGTTGGCATGTGTTGCATTGTTGGCGCGCTGCCATAGGTTGCGTCATTTGGCGTGTGTTGTGTCATTGGCGTGCTGCTGTATGTCACATCATTTGGTGTGTCTTCACTTGGGGCATTGCCATTTGGGCCCTCATTTTGTGTGTTTTCATTGTGCCTTGGACCCCAGGTCTCAATCTAGAAGAATACAAGATATATTAGTAAAAAGATTCAAAGGAGCACAAAAAGAGCAGCTTTCACTGCTCTTTGTACACTGTTGTATCTACTAGGGAGAACACTCACCTTGTGACCACACCCCCACAGCGGCAGGTGTGTGGTCATGTGCTTGCCTTTCCAGGTGGTTGCTTGTTTTGGTTGCGGAGATATGAAGGAAGATGCGAACTCAATGCTGGCAATTGCCAGTATTTAAGAAGCACCCAGTGCTGACACTACAAGCACAGTACACATTAATAGTAAGCATGTAGATGTGAAATAAGTACTATATAATAAATATTTGTGCAAGAAAATCCTAAGAAGAAGATAATGAGTCAGAGCTAAATAAGGCATGATATGGCTAATTGCAAAGTGGATTGGGCCACTTCTATGCATCAGAATTGGCCAAAAATTTGAATATATTAATGGTATATATTTACTCTACATGGGCAACAAGTTATATTGGACGTTCTAAGAGCATTTTCAATTTTTCACACCTTCAATTCCCTAGATAGGGAATTGAAGGTGTGAAAAATTGAAAATGCCCAGAACATCCAATATAACTCATCGCCCATGTAGAGTAAATATATACCATCAATATATTCAAATTTTGGCCAATTCTGATGCATAGAAGTGGCCCAATCCACTTTTCAATTAGCCATATCACACCTTATTTAGCTCTGGCTCATTATCATCCTCTTCTTCACATTTGGAAACAAATATTTATTATATATTATATATTATATGTCTACATGCCTGCTATTAATCTGGATTGTACTTGTAGCCTCAGCACTTGGGCACTTCTTGGGTATCAGCAATTGCTGGTGTTGAATTTTGCAAGTATGCAGCCACACCCAGCAACCGCATGACCACGACACAGCAGCAACAGCAGCACCAGCCCCAGCGCACAACCATGACCACACACCCACTAATGCGGGTGTGTGGTCATAAGGTAAGTTTTGTCTCAGTACATACAATAGTGCAAAAATAGTAGCCCAAGCTACTCTTTTTGCACCACTTTGAAGTCTTATACTAACATAGCTTTTATAATTTTAGATTATGGTCTAAGGCCCGAGACCAAAACCTGCTGCATGACAAGGGCCTGAACAGCAAGAGCCAAAACCAAAAGAAATGACAGACCATGGCCCCAGGAACCACACGCCTGCTGTGGTGGCATGTGGTACTATTTAAAGTGAGTTCCCCCCCCCCCAATAGATACCATGGTGCAAAAGAGCAGTGAAAGCTGCTCTTTTTGCACAGGTTTTAAAATTCTTACTAACACTTTCATTTACTCCTCTAGGCCAAGCTGTCCCACCCACGAACAACACCCTGCATATGACCACATGAACAGAAACATGCAAATGAATGAACAGCAACAATGCCCACAGTGTCAGGATCAAATTGACATTTGCTTCTGCCTAAGGACTTACCTGTTGGAGTATCATTGTTCATCGACTCTATCATATGGTGCCTACTTCGTCAAATGCTCTTGTCTCCTCTCTCCCTCCATTCACTATGGGGGTTATTGTCATCCTTGCCATTATTGGCATTTCTCTTATTATTATTGCCCTCACTCTATCAGGCCTCGGCCAGCGGGCTATGGGCTGGGTAGTCAACCAGTGGCAGCATTGGCGCCCTTGTTGGCACCTGTCATTCCCTCATTCCCCACATGAGTCCATGGAGTTAAGTGGCAGGTGTCTGGCCTCATTGGCATGGTGGCTTGTATGTTCATCGTCATTGGCAAGTGCCATATGCTGTTGTAGTTGGCGTAGGTGCTGTAGGTCACGTCGTTGTGTGTTGGCATGTGTTTGTTGTTTTGGCGCGCTGCATAGCGTTGGTCTTTGGAGATGTGTTGTTGTCATTGGCGTGCTGTGTATGTCAATCATTTGTGTGTCTTCCTGGGGCATTGGCTTTGGGCCTCATGTTTGTTGTGTTTTCATTGTGCCTTGGACCCCAAGGTCTCAATCTAGAGAATACAAGATAATTAAAAAAGATTAAGGAGCACAAAAGAGCAGCTTTCGCTGTGCTTTGTACACTGTTGTATCTGCTAGGGGAGAATCACTCACTTGTGCCACCACAACCCACAGCGGCAGGTGTGTGGTATGTGCTTGCCTTTAGGGGGTTGCTTGTTTGGTTGCGGAGAATGAAGGAGATGCGAACTCAATGCTGGCAATTTGCCAGTATTTAGAAGCAGCCCAGTGCTAACTACAAGCCAGTACCACTTAATCAGTAGCATGTGATGGTGAAATAAGTACTTATAAATTTTGTTGCAAGAAAACTCTAAGAAGACAAATAAGATTGTCCCAGAGCTAAATAAGGCATGATATGGCTAATTGCAAAGTGGATTGGGCCACTTCTATGCATCAGAATTGGCCAAATATTTGAATATATTAATGGATATATATTACTCTACATGGGCAACAAGTTATATTGGACGTTCTAGAGCATTTTCATTTTTCACACCTTCAATTCCCTATAGGGAATTGAAGGTGTGAAAATTGAAAATGCCCAGAACATCCAATATACTCATCGCCATGTAGAGTAAATATATACCATCAATATATATTCAATTTTGGCCAACTTCTGATGCATAGAAGTGGCCAATCCACTTTCAATTAGCCATAGTTGAGAATTAAACACCATGCAAAAAGAGCAGCAAAAGCTGCTCTTTTTGCATGGCTGTAGCTACTGGGCTAGGGACTTACCTTATATAGGACCACACACCTGCTGTTAGTGGTGTATGAGTCCGGCAGGCACCTGGCCTTACTACCATTCTACTTATGTACATACAATGTACCTCTTGTTCCTACTTGACTCTTTCTTCTCTTTTCTCCTTCTCAAACCAACCCGGTGGAAAGCTTCTCCACTGGAGTTTGGTGCTGCCCTGGTTATAGCTAGATTCGTCTACATTTACGTAATCAACTCGCATAGCTAGCCACGGAAAGACCCGAAATGTATCTTTTTTCTCCTCATTCAGGCTGCCATCCGCAGTGTACTGAAACAGTACACTACGGTCTCTGCACTGAGTGGCATATTACTACTCAGACCGTAAGCTATGTTATGGTTTACCCCAAGGATACGGTTCCCCGACTCAGCCCCATTCTTGAACCCTTTGTTGACCCAACTCGTGGAACGACTCGTATTCTAACCGGTGACAGCCACGACCGTAAACCCGGTCCGGAACCCCCACCAGGATTGTCTCGTCACCTTAAGCTCAATTCGGATACTACCGAATTAACACTGGTGGAGTGTGTAAGAACCCGAATACAGGATTTGACACTCATTTCTCCTATCCTCGACCGAGCTTACGAAGCGCTCTCAAACAAGACCCACAACCCCCTGTTAAACAGGGTGGATACCTCAACAGGGGTGGTCACTCCCCCAAAAACTATCGAGACCAAAGGCATAACCTCACCGAACTGGACCAGGCCCAGCCTGAGGTCTGGACAAAGCCCAGATTCCACCGCCTCCAGCCTCACGGGAATGGTGTGGAAGCCTGGCCACCACATGCAACGTGATTATTCAGATACCCAGACGAGCGAGGCCAGGTGGGTACTTAAGGATCATTCGTTGTCTACAAACTATATGGACCCCTTACGTGTCGACTACTACATGCACACATCCTGAAACACTCCGCAAGACCCTCGTCGAGATAGCGGGTCGGTCATGCCTGTATTGAACGAACGAGCCAGATCTATGACCAATGAATCCTTGACCAACGAAAACTCTGTAGATCAGGAACTACTCCATCGAAGAACCCTACTGGCATCGGTAGCGGACTCCATACGACGTGAGCAAGGTCCCAGCGCAGCCGCTGATGTACGTTTGATCAACACCTCGTTATATCATTTGGCGTACAATCTGGATGTGGAGTCTCCCTCGTTCACCAGTACCGTCGTCCGTGCGTCTCGCACAGGACACCCTACAGTCTTTAAACCTGACATGGAGTTCTGCCTTACACTGTTACAATGTGGCCAAATATTGCAAGACACTGCAGCAGAAATGGCAAAGCATTACTTCCTATCAGACCCCGATCCCTACAAATTCGACCCAGGGGCATGTTAGCTGTCCATATGAGTGCGGGAGTCTCCTCTGAAGACAAGGTCCTACAGCTAGCTGCCTTGGCCCTACATCGGTTACGCACTGGACTCAAGATCATTGCACAACTGCAAAGTGTCGACGAAAACGAATCTGTAGCTTATACTACAAACTCCAAAGCACAGGGATACATGACTGGGATCGTGAACAACCCTCCCCGGGTCACCTCGCCTTTAGCAGCTTACTCAGTACTGGACCGAGGGTTACTATGGCGAAGTCAAGAGATACCGACACCTGGAACATTGGCCAGTGACGAAGGGACCCAACTGCCATGACCTCGATTCGACGTTCGACGACCCCGCCCTTCAGTAGACCCTCTACGACAACAGGTCCTGGAAAACTCTACCAGAACGACTGGTATTCGAGGGTCTGAATCCCGGGATTATTGATCCAAACCACCTCCCAGACCGGTGGACACCCCCTTGGCTCCTTGAGTCCCATCTGATCACGGACGGCCAGAAGGCACGCACTGGAATCCCCCAGATGGGCGGCCCCCAGATGGAGATGACTCAGGGAACAGAGATGGACCCCCTGGCGGAAGGTTCCCCCATCAAGGACGACCTCCGATGGGGCCCGGTGGTGGCCATCCTGACTGAGGGTGGCCCAACAACGGTCCTCCTGGACCTGGTCCACCAGATCGTGGGCCACCAGCTGTGGGAATCGACGATGCGGCCTGTCAACGAGAAGCCTACTACGAACCTAAGTTTAAACTCGAATTCCGGCCCAATGACCTACCAGAGTATGATGGGTCAGATAATGCTTTCGTTACATGGACCGAGGACTTGGACCGTTACGCCGCTGGGAGTCGTCGAATGCGTGAACAACTAGCTTTTGCTGCTACCATGAGGTTTACCAAACATGCAGATGTATGGTGGCGGAGCCTGCCCAACGCTACAAAGATTCAGGCTAGTCAAGACTGGGACTCGTTGAAACTCATTATGAGGACTCGATTACTGGGTACACGTTGGTACGACAAGCAAGTCACTATCTACGACGAACTACGATTCTGTAACCGAGGGCACGAAAAGGAGACACCCACCGAATGGCTTACCCATAAGGTAAGGGCCCGCCGAGTATTGCACCCACTGCCTGATATACCCGATCCTGTGTTCGATTCCCTGGAAGTGGGTACTCTTATGGAACATGCCCCACCATCCTGGAGAGCCTACATGGATGTGGACCTTTGCCATGACACGGACACCCTATTCTCGAGAGTTAAGGACCAAGAGGACACCCTTTTGGCCATATCGAACCTTTCCAATTCACGACAGACTGAGGACATAGCCAATGAGGTGATACGTCGAGTACGTGAGGATCTTCGACGAAGCCGGTACCGTTCGCCCGCCATGATGGCCAGTTCAAGTTCACTCGAACCGAGTTACGCGTACGAGCCCAGTGACGTGAGGTCTAAAAGGAAACCCATTCGGCCATGTCAACATTGTGGAAGCGAACTGCACTACGATTATGACTGCGGTTCCTACAAAAAGGATCCAAAGTGAGCCAAACCGACTACGAGTACTAGACATGACGTAGCCTACTGTAAGGCCTACATTGCCATGACTTCAGGGTCGGAAGAGGTCTACCAGGCCGCTATGGTAGCCGCCCATGAAGCTCTTAGTAGTGAGGAAGAGGACGAAGAAACTGACATTCTGTTTACTGTACCCGATGAATCGTCCCTAGAGGGAATTGCTTGCTATGTCATCCCTGGTGAGGGTGGATCCGCCCCCGACCTAAACATTGACAGGACACACGACTCCCCTGAAGAAGTGTACACTCCAGAGCCTACGGTAAAAAGGCCCCCAGGACTAGCCAGCCTGGGAATGGATACTTTCAAATTGCAATGTTGTGTCAATGATGTGAACGGCCCCATGATTGAAGTGGTCGCCGACTCAGGAGCCGCAGCCACCTTAGTGTCAGCCAAGTGTCTGAAGGCCCTGAAGGAATGAGGCCCGGCAATTAAGCAAGGGTTAAAACTGAGACTACTGCACCTTACTGGGGAAGCCAAGTGTCTAGGATATGTTACGCTCGATCTGTATTTTCGTAGTCAATTGGGGCCCGTACTACTCCAAGGAGTCGAAGCCTACATTGTCGATGGAATGAATGCTAACCTCTTAATTGGTGAGGATATGCACCGGGCCTGGCAACTCCATACCATGAGACCCGAACACGAAGCCTATTGGCAAGTGGGAGACAGCAAACACTGAATCCTGGCTAGCTGCACTACGAGAGATCAGGAAACCTTCATCGCTTCCTGGCAATCAGTAGATGTCCTGCGCAACAAAGCCGTTCCCGAGAAAGGACTGGGCACCATCACCCTGGGAAGAAGGAAAATGGGTACAGGGAAGATTGTGGCCCTGGAAGATACTTATATTCCCGGAGGACATGTGGCCCAAGTACAGGTTAAAGGAGACTACGACCATTACAACGGACTATGTCTAATCGAGAAACGGATAATATGGAGGGGTAGTCACAGTTTCCTAGCCTCGGTCGACTGTATAGTGGACACGGCGAAGGACCTAACTTTACCTATTGCCAACCCTTCTTCCTCGCCTAAACTGTTACGCAAAGGGGAAGTGGTGGGACACATGCTCGATCCCCTCCAATGTCTCAGCAAGGAGTCCGACTTGAGCCCGGAAGACAGGGAACGGTTCGAACGAAAGGCCCTATTCATTCGCACGCTTGTAGAGGGATCGCTCAGTAAACAAGACTTGAACCAAATGGGCCCCAAGGATCGTCCCAGGAGCCCCCAGGAGACCACCGGTGCGGACTCCCAGGAGTTCACTGGGGAAGGTCCAAAGACCGCCGAGACAGGTGATACCACAGAACGAAGGTCCCAAGATTTGGAGAGCCTGATCGACGTGGACCCCTCCCTGGCTGCCGAGCAGCGGGTATGCCTCTATGAAGTATTACGGAGGCACGAACTGGCTTTCAGATTCAATGTATGATTGGGCAAGCACCCTACCAAAGTGCACATCGAACTAGTCCCCGGTACCAAGCCTATCTCATCCGCACCGTACATTGCCTCTCCCACTAAAAGGGAGCTCATCAACAAACAGTTGGACTTGTGGTTGAAACAGGGGGTAATCGAACCATCAAACAGCCCTTGGGGAGCCCCAGTTTTGATCGTACACAAAAATGGCAAGGACCGACTCTGTGTCAATTGGAGGAGGCTGAACGCCGCCACCATACCTGACCAGTTCCCGATACCATGGTAAAGTGACATTTTACAAGCGCTCTCCGGGGCACAATATCTGTCCTCTTTCGATGCACTAGCTGGGTTCACCCAACTGGAGTTCGATAGTACCTCTCAACCCTACACTGCCATGAGGACACATCAGGGGTTGCATCAATTCACAAGAATGCGAGATGGTCCCCTGATTTTCCAACGTGTCATGCAGGAAATCTTAGCCCCCTACCTGTGGATATTCACACTAGTATACATCGACGATATCGTGGTCTACTCAAGAACCTTTGACGAACACCTCGACCATATTGGTACGGTCCTCGAGGCCATTAAAAAGTCTGGAATTACGCTGGCGCCCCACAAGTGTCATGTAGGGTATCGAAGTATACAACTTTTAGGACAAAAGGTGTCACGTCTGGGCCTGTCCACCAATGCAGAAAAGATACAGGCCGTTGCGGCCCTGGCCATTCCTCGTCACCGCAAGGACCTGGAAACCTTCTTGGGCATGGCCGTCTATTTCGCTGTGTACATACCCTGCTTTTCGGGAATAGCAGCCCTGTTGTTCGTTTTGTTACAAAAGGGTATGCCCTGGATTTGGAAGGCCGAGCACGAGGAGGCCTACGAAATGATGAAACGAGCGTTAACGTTGGCACCAGTCCACGGTCACCCGATATGTGGCCAAGGCTACAGGCTATACACGGACGCCTCTGACATGGCCCTCGCCGGAGCCTTGCAACAGATCCAGCCCATATTAATTCATGACCTACGCGAAACCAAAACCTACGAACGTCTTTATAAGGTGTACAAGGAGGGGGATCCAGTACCTGATCTGACCGTGAAGCTCTCAGAGACCCATGATGACCGTCTGGCACCAGGGCCCTGGGCAGAATCATTTGAAGAAACTACTGTCCAAGTGGAGAGGGTTATCGCCTATTGGAGTCGTATGTGCAAGCCCGCTGAAACCCAGTACTCGGCCACGGAAAGGGAGGCCCTAGCAGCTAAAGATAGTCTAATACGGTTCCTGCCCTTTATAGAGGGGAACAAATCCTTCTCATAACAGACCATGCAGCCTTGCAGTGGGCAAAAACCTATGAAAATGCCAATCGGCATCTTAGTGCGTGGGGAGCAGTATTCGCAGCCTTCCCAGGGATGACTATAGTACATCGACCGGGCCATATCCATTCCAATGTGGACCCCCTGTCCAGACTACCGTTAACCCCTGAAGTAGTATCGCCCAAGGATCAAGACCTCCCTAAACTGGTCATGAACGAGAGTGATCAAACGAGTAGTTCGAGTCTCGCTCAACGTTCCCCCAGCATGGGAAGGGCCATATTTGTTCTTACACGAACCCAGACAGTCACACCAAACGATTCGCAGATTACCGACAGCCCACCAGCGACAGTTTCCCCGGGTGTCCCGGATGCAACCACGGAGATCCAAAGTCTAGAGAGGCCGCCGCCAGGACTAAATTTGTCTATCTCGACCAATATGATTTGTTGTTTCCAGGAGGGATACATCAACGACCTGGAGTTCAAAGCCATCTGGACCAGGACAAGAGTCAACTCGGCCACCCAGACCCCACAAGGTCGGAAAGTTGAACTTGAACGCTTCCGCCGATTCACCAGGGGCAATAATGGACTCCTACTTTTTAAGGACTCGGATGGCCGATCCAGGTTATGCATACCCTCGAAGGAGCAACTCACCCTTGTCAAGGAAGCCCATGATGCCCCCCACGAGTCTGCTCACGGCTGGTGGGGAAAAACGTTGGAAATACTTCGCCAAGGATTCTACTGGAAGTCCATGCGAAAGGATGTCCTACATTACTGCGAAACTTGTGACATTTGCCAGAAGACTAAACATGACCGATTGGGACCCAAGGGCTACCTCCGACCAATTGACATGCCCATGTTACCGTTCGAAGTCATCAGCATGGACTTCATAACGGGACTGCCCAAGTCGGGAGAATACGATGCGATATTAGTCGTCGTGGACAAACTCACGAAGTATGGCATTTTTGTCCCCACCACCACCCATGTAACCGTGGATAGAACGGCTGCATTACTACATAAAGAAGTATACAAGCATTTTGGCCTACCATCACGGATTGTGAGCGACCGCAATCCACGCTTTATAAGCAACTTCTGGCACGCTCTAGCGAATTACTTCGACACATGACTAGCGATGTCCACCTCACACCACCCTCAAACTGATGGCCAAACCGAGGTGATGAACCAACACCTCGAGACCATGATATGGTGCTACATAAATGCAGACCACTCCGATTGGGCCAACTGGCTGGATGTATTAGCGTCTGCTTACAACAGAGCCACGCACTCGGCCACACAGATGTCGCCTGCCTCCTTATTGTTGGGGTATACGCCCCGAACTCCCCTACATTTGCTACAGGAATTGGCAGGATCAATACTCATGGACAGCCCGTTGGCAGACACACACATTAAGGCCCTTCGGGTCCGAAGGGATCTGGCCCGCAATGCCATTATCCGAGCCGCTGACTCTCAAGTGTATCAATACGATAAAAAACGAAGAGCCATCCTTTATAAAGCGGGCGATGAGGTATTACTAAACCCCCATTCGTTGGAACTCGTGGACGTCAAGGGTACCGGACGCAAGCTTATGCAATGAAGAATCGGCCCATTCGAAATCACCGAAGTCCTCAGTCCCACCACCTATAGGATACGACTTCCAGACTCAATGCCGATGCATAATGTCATCAACCTAGAACACCTTAGCCTATACCGACGATCTCAAGATAAAGACCAACCCAGGATGCCAAATCCTCAGGATGATTTAAAAATCTCCGAAGAGTACGAAGTAGAAAGGATTATGGACTCTAGGTACAACAAGAAAAAAAGGATTGTAGAATATCTGGTTCGTTGGCTGGGCTATGGGCCGGAGCATGATTCATGGCAGTCGAGCCGTGACCTACGTAACGCCCCAGAGGTCGTAAAGAAATTTAAGGACCATACGGCCACCAGTATCGCCCCGGACCCTGAGATCCTGTTGGCCCTACTTACCGGATGATAAGCGTTTGAGGCCCCACGTTGTTCTCCAAACCACACATGAGGTCCGCACCGACTTCCAAAACAGCAGCCCAGCACACTATACGGGAGAGCCATGATATGGCTACACCTTCTACAAAACGTACCATGCCATCCTAACGCCACCGATCGCACGACTTACCCAAACTGGACATATGGCATGTTGGACATCCTTGGTCAATGGCCTTCTTTCGAACTAGTCACCTCTGTCCAGCCCCTTAGCCTACTTGCAGCATTTGTGCCCACCTTTCTACAGCCGATCTGCGAAGTATGGGACGAGAACAAACAGTCCGTCGTCAAAAAGGAATGTCTAGAGGCTCTACGGTCCTCCTGGGATTATGCCTGGAGCCAAGCAGAGGAAAATGAATGAAACTCCAAATTCCTGATTCCGCTTTCGTCAGGGACATCCACTATAGGATCGATGCTCCAGATCGCCCCAAGTTCGAAATCTATTCAAGCCTTGGTATTGTAGCAATGCACTTCATGCTAGATACCTCCAGATCACACGAGTGATCGCAGTACTATTGGCTTACTCTAATTACATCATCACCCACCAATTATTCACCAGCTCCCATCCACCATACGAAAGCCCGGAGGCCATGGCTACAGTCCTGTGGTATTTGAGCACACCAGTTGGTTTCGTATGGGACAAACCGGCTGACGAGACCATGGACTCCTTGCTTTGGAAGCAGTTACATGCCTACAGGCTTCGCGCGTTTGTGGATTCCAGCCATACCATCCATACAATGGAAGCTCTACCAGAATCCCAACTTGTACTACTGCAAAATGGTTATTTCGCAAGTGATGAAGCCAGATTACAGGAACCACTCATCCTCTGCGACCCCTTCGAAGGAGACGCCCCCCCATTCCCAGGGGAGAATGATCGGGAGACTTACAAATGGGAAGACATATTCCCAGGTCCCCCTCCCCGCCCCGACAACTTCGACGTGCTGGATAACACGACCAAACACCTGTACTCGGCCACATACTACTGACCGGACGGAACCTTCATGACGGCCGCCGAATGACGAGTTGTAAATGCCGGACCACCCCCAAACGAGGACACCATGGAATCCAGCATTTCGCAATTCGACATACCCATATCCTCGCCAACTTGGGGGGACAAGACCCCTACCACGGAGACCACCGAAGGCACCTCAAGGAGTGGCACGGACACGGATGACTGGTGGAACCAACTGCCCACATTGCCAGTTCCAACCACAGTCACGTATTCCGAACCGGCGTCAACTCATCCCACTTACATACCGCGTACAACACCACGAGACCGACAAAGGGACCCCCGCACAGGATCCAACCGTGTTCTGGGGATACTGGAGGATGACAGACACTGGCGACCCAGGGAGGAGACCTCCTACCGACCTGAGGAAGCCTCACGAAGATCCGGCACGACCAGACGGCCACACTCACCAGACCGCTGGCCTACCCTCACGAACTGCCATATGAGGAGATCGAAAATCGATGAGATCCGCCATCGCGAGCTGTAGACAGGTACCATCCAGCCAGACCCAGCCAGATGGACCTCGCACCGGTACACCAAACCCTCCCACCCCCCCGCCCCAAATAGTGGGCCACGTACCCTTTGTAAATGCCGTGGATGGCTCCTGGCAAGAAGCACCTGTAATCCAACTAGGCTCGTTCACCTCTAGGTCGGACCATGTCAGGGTTTGTCCCTTACTCCGGTCCACTCCAGTCCACTCCAGATCACTCCAGTCCTTGTCCACCCACCTCCAGCCCAGTTCTCCGCTTAGTTCCTTCACCCAAGTCCACTTTGCTTCCGGCTTGATTCCGGTTTGACTCCGATCCAACCCTATCTTGGTTTCATTTCCCTTTCATTTCCCTTTCATTTCCCATTGCTTCCGGTTTGCCCCCTGGCTGAGTTCCTGTTCCTGTTCCTGTTCCCGTCCCCCTTGTAACCACCCACAGTTTAGCGATCACCCCCCCGTAGTATAGTCATCATGTATAAGTAGTCTGAGAGCGAAGTCCAGAGACCCCAGCTTTGGTCTCTCAGGATTTCCACTGTTACTCTGGACTACAGCTCCAAGTATTATCCAGTCAACTCCACGAGCTTAAGGACTGCTGTGCTCATTTCTGCCTAGTCCCTTCCGGGCTGCTGGACCACTCCTCCGACATCCCTAACCTCCTTATCTCATTCTTGCCCAGATTCTTCCGGACTTAGCCGGACTTACACCGGACTTAGCCGGAATTATTTGTGTTTACATTTGTTTGGTGCCCTCATCGCAGCGTGGCCCTGACAGACCGACTCCACCCCCACGACAGAGCGGAACTAGAAATGGCGCGCGCAGGATCTAGTGGAGCCCAAAGATGGGCCATACGCTCAGAAGTACGCAGGGACCAACATCAAAGCTCGTACGATAGCGATGAAGACTCGTACTCGAACGATCGATGGGGATATTCCTCCCGACGATAAGACCGTCATCCCACCAGACTGGGGGGCATTGTTAGTGGTGTATGAGTCCAGTGGGCACCTGGCCTTACTACCATTCTACTTATGTACATACAATGTACCTCTTGTTCCTACTTGACTCTTTCTTCTCTTTTCTCCTTCTCAAACCAACCCAGTGGAAAGCTTCTCCACTGGAGTTTGGTGCTGCCCCGGTTATAGCTAGATTCATCTACATTTACGTAATCGACTTGCATAGCTAGCCACGGAAAGACCCGAAATGTATCTTTTTCTCCTCATTCAGGCTGCCATCCGCAGTGTACTGAAACAGTACACTACAGTCTCTGCACTGAGTGGCATATTACTACTCAGACCCGTAAGCTACATTATGGTTTACCCCAAGGATACGGTTCCCCGACTCAGCCCCATTCTTGAACCCTTCGTCAACCCGACTTGTGGAACGACTCGTATTCTAACCGGTGACAGCCACAACCGTAAACCCGGTCCGGAACCCCCACCGGGATTGTCTTGTCACCTTAAGCTCAATTTGGATACTACCGAATTAACACCTGCCATGGCAGGTGTGTGGCCTCATTTGGCATGGTGCTGTATGTCGTGTCATTGGCACAGTGCCATATGCTGTGTCGTTGGCGTGGTGCTGTAGGTCACGTCATTGGTGTGTTGGCATGTGTTGCATTGTTGGCGCGCTGCCATAGGTTGTGTCATTTGGTGTGTGTTGTGTCATTGGCATGCTGCCGTATGTCACATCATTTGGTGTGTCTTCACTTGGGGCATTGCCATTTGGGCCCTCATTTTGTGTGTTTTCATTGTGCCTTGGACCCCAGGTCTCAATCTAGAAGAATACAAGATATATTAGTAAAAAGATTCAAAGGAGCACAAAAAGAGCAGCTTTCACTGCTCTTTTTTCACTGTTGTATCTACTAGGGAGAACACTCACCTTGTGACCACACCCCCGCAGCGGCAGGTGTGTGGTCGTGTGCTTGCCTTTCCAGGTGGTTGCTTGTTTTGGTTGCGGAGATATGAAGGAAGATGCGAACTCAACGCTGGCAATTGCCAGTATTTAAGAAGCACCCAGTGCTGACACTACAAGCACAGTACACATTAATAGTAAGCATGTAGATGTGAAATAAGTACTATATAATAAATATTTGTGCAAGAAAATCCTAAGAAGAAGATAATGAGTCAGAGCTAAATAAGGCGTGATATGGCTAATTGCAAAGTGGATTGGGCCACTTCTATGCATCAGAATTGGCCAAAATTTGAATATATTAATGGTATATATTTACTCTACATGGGCAACAAGTTATATTGGACGTTCTAAGCATTTTTCAATTTTTCACACCTTCAATTCCCTAGATAGGGAATTGAAGGCGTGAAAAATTGAAAAATGCCCAGAACATCCAATATAACTCATCGCCCATGTAGAGTAAATATATACCATCAATATATTCAAATTTTGGCCAATTCTGATGCATAGAAGTGGCCCAATCCACTTTTCAATTAGCCATATCACACCTTATTTAGCTCTGGCTCATTATCATCCTCTTCTTCACATTTGGAAACAAATATTTATTATATATTATATATTATATGTCTACATGCCTGCTATTAATCTGGATTGTACTTGTAGCCTCAGCACTTGGGCACTTCTTGGGTATCAGCAATTGCTGGTGTTGAATTTTGCAAGTATGCAGCCACACCCAGCAACCGCATGACCACGACACAGCAGCAACAGCAGCACCAGCCCCAGCGCACAACCACAACCACACACCCACTAATGCGGGTGTGTGGTCATAAGGTAAGTTTTGTCTCAGTACATACAATAGTGCAAAAATAGTAGCCCAAGCTACTCTTTTTGCACCACTTTGAAGTCTTATACTAACATAGCTTTTATAATTTTAGATTATGGTCTAAGGCCCAAGACCAAAACCTGCTGCATGACAAGGGCCTGAACAGCAAGAGCCAAACCAAAAGAAATGACGGACCATGGCCCCAGGAACCACACACCTGCTGTGGTGGGCATGTGGTACTATTTAAAGTGAGTTCCCCCCCCCCCAATAGATACCATGGTGCAAAAGAGTAGTGAAAGCTGCTCTTTTTGCACAGGTTTTAAAATTCTTACTAACACTTTCATTTACTCCTCTAGGCCAAGCTGTCCCACCCACGAACAACACCCTGCATACAACCACATGAACAGAAACATGCAAATGAGCAAACAGCAACAATGCCCACAGTGTCAGGGTCGAATTGACATTTGCTTCCGCCTAAGGACTTACCTGTTGGAGTATCATTGTTCATCAACTCTATCATATGGTGCCTACTTTGTCAAATGCTCTTGTCTCCTCTCTCCCTCCATTCACTATGGGGGTTATTGTCATCCTTGCCATTATTGGCATTTCTCTTATTATTATTGCCCTCACTCTATCAGGCCTCGGCCAGCGGGCTATGGGCTGGGTAGTCAACCAGTGGCAGCATTGGCGCCCTTGTTGGCACCTGTCATTCCCTCATTCCCCACATGAGTCCATGGAGTTGCCAATCCAGACTCCCCCTCCTCCTCCTCTACCCCAGTCCCTGAATCCACATCACCTGTCCCAATCAATACTCCATCCACATCATTACAGTCCTTTGACACTTTGGACACCTTTGGAGTACCCAGGCATACACTGCCTTGGAAGTACATATGCTAAGGGGGATACATATGGAAGTTGGGGTGTAGCCATGTGGAGGTGCACACAGGATTTGTAACACAGCTGTGTCAGCTTAGTGAGGCTTAGTGATGGTGGCTGTGGAGGCTGACTGATGTGCTGTGGAGCTGGCATTATAGGAGGATATGGAAGGTTATGGAAGATGGTGGAAGGTTCTGGAAGGCTGGAGGCTGTGTGCAGGAAATAGTATTTATAGCCTTTGCAGTTGGGGGATCACCAGTTTTGATCTCTCAGGATTCCCACTGCGATAGGTGCGAGACTTGTGTGTCCCTTGTTGTGTGGTGTATACTCAGGATTCCCACTGCAATAGCATGTGGTTAATTAATCTCTTTCCTCTTTCTGTTTGTGGCTTCGATGGCAGTGTCACCCTGACAGAAGATTGAAACTCATCTCTTCAACCCCACAAACATCTTCCTTATCCCTTCTACCTCCTCTCCTCATGGACGAAATCCCTGCTGATGCCTTCTCTGTCTTCGGTGCTGCTGGAGAAGGCCTTCGTCAAATGATGGAGGCACAACAACGATGGTACGAGCAGTTGGAGCAACAGAACCTTGTACTCCAGAACCTAGTGACTTGCCTTCAGACTGATGCCTCTTCTCATGAAACTCTGATGGCTGAAGTCGAGGCGATCACCAAGACTGTTGTCGAGAACCTCCCTGCTCCTGTTGTTGGAGTTCCTCCTGCTCCTGCCACTACTCCTTCCATCTCTGCATGTCCCCCAAAGGCAGCTGATCCAGAGGTCTTTGGTGGTGATCGAAAGAAGGCTGATCCCTTCCTCTGCACTCTCAAACTTAACATTGCTATTCGACCCAACTCCTTTCCCAGTGATCAGACAAAGATCCTTTATGCCCTCTCCTACATGCAAGGAGGCAGTGCTGGTGATTGGGCTCCCAACTACACATGCGCTATCCTTGATGGCAATTCTCCCTTCCCTGATTGGGAAACCTTTTGCACCCGCTTTGAGGCAGCCTTTGGTGATGTGGACCGAGAGGCTCATGCCCGTCAGCAACTTCGTACCTTGAAGATGACTTGAGGGATGACAGCTGAGGAGTATACAACAGCCTTTGAGGCCATATCTGGGAAGACAGGCTTTAATGATGGAGCCTTGATGGATGCTTATGAGCATGGACTGCTCCATAGCTTGGTCAAGAATATACACCTCGACACCCTCCCTATGTCCCTTCAAGAATGGAAGGACAAAGCCACTCGCATTGATAAGTTGTGGCGTCACTTTAATGAACAGCACTCCTTCTCTCCCACCAGCCCTTGCCAGGACAATTGTCCAGGAACAATTAGACCTTTCCGCCCTCCCACTACTACTCCTCAAACTCTTCCAACCTCTTTCCATCCTGCTGCTGCTGCTGTGCCCTCCTCCTCCACTTATGAACCTATGGATGTAGACTCCAATCATTGTCAGAATAATCCTCGCCAAGTCGCTGGTCTGTGCTGGAATTGTAACAAACCCGGCCACATTGCCAGAGACTGCCCTGAGCCCCCACGCTCTCATTCAGTCCGAGGTGCTCTGTCATCTGAGCAGATGGAGGAAGTGGTAGAGAAAGTTCATGCTACTCTGGCACCCAAATCTGCTGAGGATGGAAATGAGGGTGTGGCAAAGGATTTTTAAAGATGTCGACAGTGAAGGACACGCCCTGTTCGACAAACGGATTCTCTCTTCTTTCAACTTGTACAGTAGGACCCACAATGGATATGTTTGATCATGTTGACATTGATGGCCTACATGAAAGAGAAGACATGTCATTATCCACAAGCCCACCACTCTATATCTATTCCACACACCTTCGCCGAGCTACTGAGCTGAAGGTCCATCTACAGACCCTAGACAGTGGTCAGCCTATGGCAGTTGATGCCCTGCTTGATTCTGGAGTGACAGGGATGTTCATTGATCAGGAGTTTGTCAAGGCCAAAAATCTTACTACTCAGCAACTCCCACAGCCGATTCCACTTTACAACATTGATGGCACCCTTAACGACACTGGCTCAGTTCGAGAAGTCGACCTCCTGATGCACTTTGGTGACCATTCAGAGAAAAGTACATTTGCTGTGACTAGCCTGGGATGGGTTCCCCTCATTGTGGGGCACACCTGGCTTGTTCATCATAACCCTGAGATCAACTGGTCAATGGGTAAGGTAGCAATGACATGGTGTCCTGATGGATGTGGGTTGTGATGCATCCATGTTGTCTTAGCAAAGGAAAACTCTGGACGCAGCCTTAACCCCTCTGCATCTGTATCTCCACCTGGTCCTCTTCCATTGCGCAGTCACCAAGGAGACCCTATCCTATCTTTGCCCAGTCAGTCCCTCCGGGCAAACACGAGAGATGGGCATCTCCAGGGTGTATGCCAACCATTGAGGCCTGAGGGAGATCACAAGGGTGATAGAAATTTGCCACACCACCACTCTTCCCCATTGTCTTCACTTGACCAGACCATGCCCTCGCCTCCCTCTTTCATAGAAAAGCCTAGTCCAGGTGTTCTATCAAAGAAAACAGGTGAGAGCTTGCCTGGTGATAACTGGGAAGATGTGCATGGGGAAGATCATCTCTTTGTAGTCTTCCTTCACCCTGAAGAGCATATCTCTGCAACCGAATCTATATCCACCTGCCTTGCCATTGAGCAGCATAAGAAGACCTTTAAGAAGTCCCCCTTTGAAGAAATGGTGCCCAAACAGTACCATGACTTCCATGATGTCTTTGCTAAGGAATCCTTCGATTGCCTTCCCCCACATCATCCCTGGGACCACGCTATTGAGCTAAAAGAGGACATTGCACATACTGGGGTGAAATTATACCCATTATCCCCCAATGAGCAGCTAGAGATGGATGCCTTCTTGAAGGAGCACCTAGAGACCAGACGAATCTGCCCATCCAAGTCACCCATAGCTGCCCCTGTCTTCTTTGTCAAAAAGAAGGATGGAGGCCTACACTTTGTCCAGGATTATCGGAAGCTCAACACTGCTATGGTGAAAAATGCTTATCCTCTCCCCCTGGTGACAGACATCTTAAATCGAGTCACTCGGGCCAAGTTCTTCACCAAGTTGGATGTGCGATGGGGCTACAACAATATTCAGATGTGTGAAGGAGACAAATGGAAGGCAGCATTCTGCACCAACTGAGGACTCTTTGAACCACTTGTCATGTTCTTTGCGCTGACTAATAGCCCTGCCACCTTTCAAACCATGATGAATCACCTCTTCAAAGATCTTGTTGCAGAAGGAGTGGTAGCCATGTACATGGATGATATTCTGGTTTTTACTGAAACACTTGCACAACACTATGAGGTAGTCCGAAAAGTCCTCCAAATCCTGCAAGAAAATAATCTGTTCCTCAAAGCTGAGAAGTGCACCTTTGGAGCTGCAACCATGGAGTATCTTGGACTTATCCTATCCCCAGGACAAGTTGGAATGGATCCAGTTAAGGTTGCTGGAGTTCAGGAATGGCCATCTCCTACAACAGTCAAAGAGGTTCAATCATTCCTTGGCTTTGTCAACTTTTACCGATGCTTCATCGAAAATTTCTCACATATTGCCCATCCCCTTCACCAACTCACTCAGAAAGATGCACCATGGAAATGGGCTGAGGATCAGCAGAAGGCCTTTGATCAACTGAAGACAGCCATCACCTCAATGCCCATTCTTGTGCATCCTGATGCTGATCGGCCCTACCATCTGGAAGCAGATAGTTCTGATTTCGCTATGGGGGCTGTCCTCTCCCAGCTAAGGGATGATGACAAGTGGCACCCAGTGGGATTTATTTCCAAAAGTCTCAATGATGTGGAGTGCAATTATGAAATTCATGACAACAAGCTATTGGCAATCATCCGTGGCTTACAAGAATTTCGACACCTCCTTGAGGGAGCAGCACATCCAGTAGAAATCTTGACTGATCACTGCAATCTTGTCTATTTCATGACAGCCCAATCTCTCAATCAGTGACAAGCACGCTGGTCCTTGTTCTTATCCCGTTTTGATTTCCACATCACCCACCGCCCTGGAAAGAGTTCCACTAAACCTGATGCCTTATCTCGCCAAGCTGATCATCATCATGGGGAGAAAGATAACCAAAATCAGACCCTTCTCCCACCCAAGCTCTTCCAGATTAAGGCAACAGAAAGCTTGCCCATACAGGGTCTTGGGGCTGATTTCCAGTGGAGGATCTGTGATGCAAAGGATTTAGATGAGTCAGTGGCCAAGGAAATAAAGGATCTGGATGGATCTGAGGAGGATGGTTGGGTTGTATCTGATGGGCTTATCCTCCTCTGAGGAAAAGTTTATGTCCCACGCAATCCCAAGTTGCGTCACAACATTGTCAAGGCTCATCATGACACTCCTGTGGCTGGGCACCCTGGTCGATGGAAGACAGTTGAGCTAGTCACTTGCAATTAGTGGTGGCCAGGATCACACGATATATTGCCGACTATGTACAGGGGTGTGACAGATGCAATCACACTAAAACATTCCCCGCCATGCCACTAGGGAAACTCCAACCTAATTGGGTTCCAGATCATCGATGGCAAATCGTCACCACAGACTTCATCACAGGCCTCCCACTCAGTTGGGGATATAATGCAATTTGGGTAGTGGTTGACCGCCTATCAAAACGAATGCATGCAATCCCAACTACAGATGAGGTTGACTCTGTAGGACTTGCTCAACTCTATTGCGACCATGTTTGGAAGCATCATGGCCTACCTGAAGAGATTATCAGTGATCGGGGACCCCAGTTTGCATCCTCCTTTATGAAGGAACTCAATCATCTCCTTGGCATTCACACTTCCCTGTCTACAGCATACCATCCTCAAACTGATGGTCAGACTGAGCAAGTCAATCAAGAAATCAAACAATATCTATGCCTCTTTGTCAATGAGAGGCAGGATGATTGGTATGACTGGATGGCGTTAGCAGAGTTCACCTATAATAATCGCATTCACTCTGCCACCTGACACTCTCCTTTTGAACTCGATACAGGCCAACACCCATGCCTGGGCACAGAGCCTACTCAGGAAACCTGCCTGGAAGCTGTTGACGAGTTTGTGAAACGTATGAAGCAAGCCATGGAAGAGGCCAAGTCTGCTCTTCGCCAAGCAGCACATGACATGGCACACTTCTATGATGCTCATCGCCAAACTGCACCCAGTTATGAAAAAGGGGATAAAGTTTGGCTTGATGCAGAAAACATCACAACAATGCACCCTACCAAGAAGTTTGATGACAAGTGGTTTGGTCCCTTTCCGATTGACAAAGTTATCTCGCCATCAGCCTATCAGCTAAAACTCACCTGGAACTTCCAATGAGTCCACCCAGTGTTCCATGTTAGCAAACTCCGCCCATTTGTACCTGATCATATTCCTGAGCGACATCAGCCCCCAGTACCCAAACTGATCATTACGGCAAAGGGTGACACTGAATATGAGGTCAAGACAATCTTGGACAGTTGTCTCTATCGTACAAAACTGCAATACCTCATTAAATGGAAAGGCTATGGCCCAGAGGAAAACAGTTGGGAACCAGAATCAAACCTCGGCAACTCTAAATGGCTCCTGGATGACTTCCATCACCTCCATCCAAACTCCTCATGTCATATTGCAACTGCTATCTGGGATACCCTACCTTTCACCCACTTCGAAAATTTTACTGAGGTCCCCCAGCATACTTTATTTGACTGGACTCAAGGAAAACTCATCGTGATGCTGAGTCCTAAAAGGGGGGTAATGTCAGGATCGAATTGACATTTGCTTCTGCCTAAGGGCTTACCCATTGGAGTATCATTCTTCATCGACTCTATCATATGGCGTCTACTTCCTCAAATGCTCTTGTCTCCTCTCTCCCTCCATTCACTACGGGGGTTATTGTCATCCTTGCCATTATTGGCATTTCTCTTATTATTATTGCCCTCACTCTATCAGGCCTCGGCCAGCAGGCTATGGGCTGGGTAGTCAACCAGTGGCAGCATTGGCACCCTTGTCAGCACCTGTCATTCCCTCATTCCCCACATGAGTCCATGGAGTTGCCAATCCAGACTCCCCCTCCTCCTCCTCTACCCCCAGTCCCTGAATCCACATCACCTGTCCCAATCCATACTCCATCCACATCATTACGGTCCTTTGACACTTTGGACACCTTTGGAGTACCCAGGCATACACTGCCTTGGAAGTACATATGCTAAGGGGGATACATATGGAAGTTGGGGTGTAGCCATGTGGAGGTGCGCACAGGATTCGTAACACAGCTGTGTCAGCTTAGTGAGGCTTAGTGATGGTGGCTGTGGAGGCTGACTGATGCGCTGTGGAGCCGGCATTCTAGGAGGATCTGGAAGGTTATGGAAGACGGCAGAAGGTTCTGGAAGGCTGGAGGCTGTGTGCAGGAAATAGTATTTATAGCCCTTTGCAGTTGGGGGATCACCAGTTTTGATCTCTCAGGATTCCCACTGTGATAGGTGTGAGACTTGTGTGTCCCTTGTTGTGTGGTGTATACTCAGGATTCCCACTGCGATAGTGTGTGGTTAATTAATCTCTTTCCTCTTTCTGTTTGTGGCTTCAACGGCAGTGTTTCCCTGACACACAGGAAGCCACAAAGAAGAGCAGGAAAACAGAGGCCACACACCTGCTGCAGTGGGTGTGTGGCAATATAAGATATGTAATTTTTTTTAATAGCTCCAGTTGCACAAAAAGAGCAGCAGTCGCTGCTCTTTTTGCGTGACTTTTGAATTTTAACTAAGTTCTTTCAGGCCAAGCTGTCCCAACCCAATGCGCAAACTCATGCAGTCAGGCCCAAACCCGCCCACCCGCCAGTATGCCAAAGAACCCCCCCCCTGAACAACAAGGCCCAATCAGCCAGAACCCAGTGGCAACCCATGAACCATGAACAAACCAAATGAAACCCAACCAAACAGACCCAGCCAAACAAAACCACGCCAAACTGCATGATGCCATACCCAATGAAACAACACCAAACGAAACTGCGGGAGGTGGCCACATGCCACCCAAGTGGCCATGCAAACCACACACCCACTACAGTGGGTGTGTGGTAGTATTAGGTATGTCTCTAATCCCACCAGTGCCAAAAGAGCAGCAGAAGCTGCTCTTTTGGCACCTCTGTTTTCTTTTTTTTACTAATGTATTATTATTCATTGTTCTCTATGTGAAAACCCACCTGATGAGCACACAGACGAGCCCCCAGTATGCACAGTCACCCAAGCCCAGAGTGCCCACCCCCTGAACATGACGATCAATGAAATCGCATACCACACACCCGCTGCAGTGGGTGTGTGGTAATACCTTGTAAGTTTTCAATTATAGGATGTAGGAAAGCACCAAAAGAGCAGCAGAAGCTGCTCTTTTGGTGCTTCCTTTGTTTTTTTTTTTAAATTAACATGTTATTTACTGATTGATCTGCCTCCCAGTGTGAAAACCCCCTGCAGAAAAAAGGGATGTGTGCAGCCACCCACAACCCGCAACCTGATCCAAGAGCCCAGTGCCCGAACACCCACACATATGCAACAACAGATGAAATACAGTACCACACACCTGCTGCGGCAGGTGTGTGGTAATAGCTCATGAGTTTCTCATACAATGGCACCCAAAGAGCAGCAGTAGCTGCTCTTTGGGTGATGCCTCTGTTTTTTTTTTTTCAAACTAACATTTTATTGATTATTCTAGGTCTCCCCTCAATGCACAAAACCCCACCCAACAAGAACACTAATGGAAAACCAATGTGCACAGCCACCCGCAACCTGATCCAAGAACCCATGACCATGAGCCAAAACAAGTACCACACACCTGCTTTGGCAGGTGTGTGGTACTACAAGGTATTTTTATTGTATTTTCTATATCTACAGTGGCATGGAAGGAGCAGCCCAAGCTGCTCCTTTGCATCACTTTGAAAATTGTTTTTATGAATGTATGCTATTATTTTAGGATTCAAATTCAAGCCCCTGAAATGACAACCTGCAACCCATGACTCATCCAAATGACCTGCCCAATGGTGAATTGTTGAGCCCAGCCCCCTGTACCACACACCCACCCAAGCAGGTGTGTGGTGCTACTTAGTTTTTTTTTTTTTTTAAATTTTGAGCAATGGTACCACACCCACCCAAGCAGGTGTGATGCTGCTAAGTAGTCTGTGTTTTTTCTTTTTGATTTGTATAGACAGTACCACACACCTGCTAGGATGGGTGTGTGGTGCTACTTAATTTTTTTTCATTTTGAGGGATGCATATAGGCCCAAGGTGTATATTGAATTTTTAAATAAATAAATCAATAAATAAACAAGTCAATGACCTGGGGATGTATAATATAAATAATTATAAATGGAACTATCCCAATATGCCCATATGGCCCACTGCAAGTCTGAGGTTCTCTAAGTCCCAGATTCAGCCAATTTTTGGCCAATTTTTGGCCATTTCGGCCAACTCTGGGCCAGAAGGTGCAGACTGTAAAATGGCCATTTTGGCCGGAATAGTGATGGGACCTACTTAGGTACCATTATCTGCCCCAAAAGTGGTACCTAACTAGGTAGGCTTAGATGACTGACCAAGGTGCAATGGCATTGTTACAAGTTCTGAGTGGTGCGCCATGTGCTCAATTCACATTTCGGCCCATGAGATTTGTGGATTGACTTGTTGCAACCAGGGGAGTCCCAGTATGACAGGAGTTGAGGAGTGGAGTTGCAATTCAACAAACTCGATATTTTGTTGCAACGAGTTTGCAAAAGTGACCAGGAGTGTAACTATACACTCAAGGTTGTTCACAATTGATCTGTCAAATAATTTCAAGGGGTGTGGTGTCGCCAGTCGATGACAATGCAGTGTGGCACGTGAGTTCTGTACTCACAACACATCAATGAAGTTTTCGGAGGCACCACAGTTGACGAGTGCCGAGATGGGGCTGTCTGAGAGGAGGGGGATTGAGACCATTGTGATGAATAATGATGGGGAGAGGGAAGAGATGGTAGCTCTTAGATGAGCAGTTCCATCAGGGGGGGATGATGATGAGATCTCAGTGATGCAAGGTTCCTCTGTTGTGCTGGGACCTCCTGAGAAGGTGAACATGGCGCGAGCTACTGGGGTGCATGACATTTCTGTCATGGTTGTGCTGCTGGTACTGGTGGACATTGCGGCAGGTGTCATTGTGGTTCATGGTATGTTGTAAGCAGGAAACAGAAGTTGAATCCAGCCACAGTCTGCGAAATGGAAACGAGGACAAAGAGAGGGGATCACGGGCCAATCTGAACATTGGGGTCCGAGAGGAGGGAGGTCTTTGAATGGGTGAAATTGTCCTATATAGACTGAGCCTATCCAGACAATAAATGAAGGGGTTGATAAATCAGGGAATCACACTCTAGGTCCTCCTCTTGAGAGCCTATCAAAAGTGTGATTAATGGGGTTGAGTTTTTGAATTTACCCTGCCACCAGCAGCAGTTCAACTAGCTTTTCAACTGGGGATGGGGGAAAGATGATAGAAATTCGCATCTCCTGCACTTAATATACATCACAGAAAAAATGCTATGGTACCGGCGGAAAGGTGGGATTAAGGCAAAAATGATGAAAAAGAAATAAAGTCAAAAGCTTCAAAACTGAAGGAGATATTCAATTAACAAGTCAGAATAGGGGAATATGGCTTAACCAAGGTATTCCTCCTCTCCTACTGAACAAAATCCCTTGGGAAAGGTGGAACTGGTCGCCCTAGATGTACCCTCCATTAGACATAGGGTGCCGAAACCATAATTGCCTTTAGTAATCAGAAAAGCGGAGATAAAAGTGAAATGAGCCATGGGGAGACTAAATTACAGAACGCCGAGTTCTTATCCGCTCGTTTTGCCCTTGGTACTTTTCGATGCGGATTTTCAGTGTCTTTCCAGGGGTAATCGTTTCGAACAAATCGGATCAAAACCGATGGAGTTATTCACGAAATACTGAAGAATAGTGTGGAACATGAGGTAAAATCGACCTGGAGGATGCAGTTCTCATTCGATAAACGTGTGTGTGGTACCGTTAGACAGGTATTAATCGTAGCTTTCTGGGTGCTGTCTTGTCGAGTTGATCCGATCTAAATTGGTGGAGATATTCGCGAAATACTCCTTGAGAGTATTGGAATAGCCCCTATTCAACATGTGACAAGTCCGCAAGTCAAAGTGGGAGTCATGTTACATAATACAAGGTCAAATACCACCCTTGAGGCAATTGGATATGCTGATGGTAATACAATAGATGGATGAAAGTAAGCACATTGAATTGCTATAGCCTGGTTGAACTGGCTTGGAGATAAGTACAAATTTGATGGCCTGTTGAAGTGCTAAGGAAGGACAAATAATTGTCTCATATATAGGGTGGAGGAAAAGTAAAAAGGACCATGGATCCTGGGATGTGAATCCATGCTATTTGATGGCCAGAGGAATAATGAGTGTGGATACAAGAGAAATGTAAGAATATGGATTCATTTGAGGAGGTAATTGGGCCTGGATGAGGTATGTATGTAATGGGATTTTATCCCTCCAACAACGTTGCAATGACTGGGGCAACTTGTAATGAAGTGCCTCCCAGATTCAGGAGGGCACTCATTGTTGTACTTGGACAAAGCGGAGTCGACAGGTTGGGAGCCAGATGGGAGGGGATAAGGGGATAAGAAGGTGAAAGGGTAATCACACCACCCTTAGCACTGGCTTTGGGTGGAGGAGCTGCACACAGGGCTAAGCACTGGCTTTGCCCTGAGCACAGGAGAAAAGGTTGTAGATGGAATGGGAGGATGGTGAAAGATAGTAAAGTAGTGACTGGCCAAGTGGCACAGTCACTACCTAAGGAGAGAGTAGCAGGTCAGCAAGAAGAACAAGGTTCTACTCACTGTTTCCCTATTTGGGTCTGTAGGTGCAACTCCAAGATCCAGGGAAGACTAGTAGTTAATGGCCACTAGATAAGCCAGCCAGATAGCCCAATAGAATGAGTAGAGGCAGAGACAGAGATTCACGGTTCTCGCTAGGTGTAGAGGTCTGGGCAAAAGTTACTTATTCAATCTCGGCATCTCCCGTATATACATGACTTTTGAGTCTGAACTCCCTTATGTAATACACTATATTACAGTGCCCCCCAGTTTGGACTCCAAAAGTCTTAACTGAGCACCTGGGCATAAGGAAGGCAGATGAAGCAGAAAGAATGTGTGAATTTTAGAAAAAGCCAAAGAAAGACAGGATTCAATGAAAGTTCATAATCCAGTGCTGAGCTTTGGATTTCAAAACAATGGATCTTAGCCTTTGAATGGGGCAAGAAGAAGACAGGATGAAAGAAAGTGGCAAGGAAGAGCAAGAGAAGAGGGGAGAAGGAAGGGAGAGAATTGTGGCCTTTATCCAAATGTCTTCAAGCCTCTAAGATCCCTCTGCACCATGGCTGTTGCCCCCCAGGCTTGATGGCATTGGATAGTCATAGACAGAACACCAAAGACTGGGTGGGTGGGTGGGCAAAGTCTTTGGTGGGACTAAGTATTTCCATGCTGTGAAGTCCCACAGCCTATATGAAGAGGAAGGCTGGGCCAGGCAAGGCCTTAGGGAGGACTAGGCCACAGGGAAGGGAAAGGCCACAGGGAAGGGTGAAGCCACAGGGAGGAAGGCCATGGCAAGGGGCAGGGATGTAGCAGGAGGCCAGGCCATGGCAACAGCAAGGCCACAAGGAGCAAGGCCATGCTAGGGGCCACAGAGGTAGGCACCACTTCCTGGCCAGGTGATAGGGATAGGTTGTGCCACAGGGGAAGGTAGTGCCACAAGGAAAGGCCAGGGAGGAGGGCCAAGATGCCATACAGGCTGGACTGCATAAGGAGGGTTAGGCTGCAGTCCATAGCCTGGGGGCTTTCCACTGTGCCCTGGGAGCTGGGCTGCACTGAGGCCACTGTATCTGATGGAGGTGGCTGTGGCCCTAGGAGCAGCTGCACCTGACATAGTGATGGGATGCAAGGGCCACAGTGATACAGAGGTGGCAGCCACAGCTTAGATGGCTCTGGGAAGGGCTAGTGCTGTGGCCATGGCCATGGCCACAAGAGATGTCCCTAGGGAGCCAAGGCCACATGTCTTGGAGAGGCCAATGCATAGGGGATAGCTTCCTTCCCAGGAAGCTTGCCTCTTGCAGGATGTCCCATCCTGCCTAAGTCTACCTTACAGCCAGGGGCCTGTAGTCATATTCCCATCCTGGAGGCCCATAGGACAATTCCTTCCTTTCCCTTGGCCCCTCGTACTACTAGGTACCCCCTGACTGCCCCCCACTTTTTTTGGTGTTGATTTCCTTCCACACCAAAAGAAATCTTTCCCAGAGTATTTATCCATAAAGCTGGGATAGGGGCATGTTTCTGGGTTTGGTGGGTGGAATATGATTGGAAGGGGAATAATGGAGAGTAGGGGTTTGGGGGTGTCCATTGGGGCCATTTGGGAGTGATTTGGAATAGGGGTAGACCTGGGAAAAGAGATCTAGAGGAGGGATTTTGAAATTCATGGACTGAAGCACTAGCTTGACAGTCCAAGAATTGGGGATGGCCAATGGTGGAAAAAAAATAAGACAGGAAAAGACAGTCTTTCGCCATGAGAATTAAAACCATGTAAATTGGGCCAGAATTGAAGAAGATATGGCAGAACTGGTGGGGGAGTCCAATTGAGCCTGAACTGAGGGAAGAATGTCCCACTATTCCACAATGGGAGCTCCAAATTCCAAGATCAAGATGAATTATGGAAGCTTTTGATCTGACACTCCCATGGAAATTTAAATCGTCCAAATCCATTAGGAACTGAGGTGGATACAGGCAAATTGGCAGGGGGCTTCCAATGTGCTTTGGTGAGGAGAAGAGTGCCTCTTTACTCCACAGTAGCTGGGCCAAAATCTCCAACATAAATTGATGATGGAAGACCCAAATTTCCCGTATCCACAATATCTAAGATCACCCAAATTGGCCATGAATTGGAGGAGATATGAGAGGACTAGTGCCCAAAGGAGACCCATTTGGAGACACCACTTCCTAGCTCCCTCAATATTTATCCCATTGAGCTGGAATTGGGCCAAATGCGGAGGTGGAAAGCATAGCTTTCTGTGGGATATAATTACATGGAAATAGGGGGAGAACTCAGGGAGAATCAAGTGAAGGAGTGGAAGGAGTCCCCATGGTTTGCCAAGAGAGATGTTTACAATGGAAGGAATATGGGCAGAGGGCACAAAATTGGAAGCCTTGTAGAAGTGTGCTCCATAGATTAGGAATGTATATGTTGTTGCACTATGTAGTTTGTCCCTTGAGGAAGTAGTCCAACTTGATTCCAGGGTCAAGCAATCTGAACTGCAGAGCGAGGTTAGAGTTCTGGAATTATGTAATCCAGACTCCAGTGTACTCATTACAGTAACCTTCGGAAGTTGCCAGATTTGGTTCCAGAATCATGTGACCCAAGCTCTGGCCTGGTTGTTACAGTAACCTTCAGAAGTTGCCAGATTTGATTCCGGAATCATGTGATCCAGACTCTGGCCTGGTCGTAACAGTAACCTTCGGAAGTTGCCGGGTTTGATTCCAGAATCATGTGATCCTGGCCTGGATACAAGCTTTCCAAAGGTTTGGCCAAGGTACTTGGGCTTGATGGACAAGGGATAGACTGTATATTTCCATTGAATGTACATGAATGAAGGGAGGAGTTTGTGCCAATGTACAAGGGGATGAGGAGGGGGTGCAGGGAATTCCAGTAAAATGATGAGTTCTCCTGCAATCTCCAGCCAATCATCTTGAAAGTGGGGCTATTGGAAGGCCACAATTGGGAGCTTTCAATCAAGTATAAAGGCAGGGGGATAGGCAGGGAATTAGTCCATGAACTGGGAGAAGGGGGAATGGATTTCAGGGCCCCCCAGGGTCATGCACCTGCCGGGCTGGTAATTCTTGCCAGATTGTCCAGCAAAGGCCCTTCTTGGGGTCAGATAGAGCAGGGGCCCATTCTGGACACATCCCAAGGGCAATTGGAGGCCATTTCCAGCAAGGGGAGAGGGAAAGGCTGTATTGGAAAGGGATGAGGAGAGCGTGACCACTGGGCCTGCAATACTCATCCAATTCACTTGCAGTGGGGGTCATTGGGAAGCCTCCATCAAGGGTATTCAGGGAGGAATGATGACGAGGCAGAATATGGAGGTTCCCAAATGACTGAGGGTGAGGAGGAGAAGGGGAGGGAAGGCTCGCTGAGGGAGTTGGTGGTCCAGGGAGCCTTGCTGCAGGTCCAGGTGGCTTAGGAATTCCTCCACTAGGAGTAGTCCCTAGCTGCTTGCCACCTTGCACCAAAATGAGGGGGCATAGTCTGCTCCTAGGTGAAGATTCCAGAGCTGGGACTCTCTCAGCCTCAGGTAGACTTCCACAGAACTCCAAGGGGAGGAAGAATGAGCTCTTGGGGCTAAGGGGGAAGCCCAGCTCAGACCCTTATGCAGTCTCTCCAGCTTCTCAAGGCGAGCAAAGGCCAACTGAACTCAAAGCTTGAGCAGCTTGTCAGCTGTCCTTAGTTCCCTTAGATCCTTAGCCCTCCATAGCTTCTCAGATAATTCCAAATTGTGGTCTATTAGGAATCCTGGGGAATCTGCTCCTACAAGGGCTAGAGTATCCCTAACAACAGCCTGGAGCTTCTCTAAAGCCAGCTGAACAGCAACCATCCACCTTCTATCCATATACCATCCCCCTAGGTCCTCATCAAATAGGAAGTAGGAAGGGCACTCCCTGAGCATGGGGCTGGCCCAGGTGACAAGGAACTGATATGTCATGAGGGGAGCCCCTGAGGAGGAGGGAGAGTACTCATCCCTAGGCTGATCTAGATGCCTGAGGATCTCCAGGAACTGGTGTGGAGAGTGAAGGTGGGGAGGGATGAAGATACACTCGCAGGTTGAGGGGTGGTATAGGACAGTCTCCTGGGATGGTGTAGAGAAGGAGAGGGAAGAGCTCCTGGGCTGGCTAAGCTTCCACTTCCTTGTAGAGTAGACAGGAGAGGAAGTAGAAGGAAGAGATAGTGTTGGTTCGACCACTTTGTCGGCTAGAGGGAACCAGTGTAACAAAGTGCCTCCCGGATTCAGGAGGGCACTCATTGTCGTACTTGGACAAAGTGGAGTCGACAGGTTGGGAGCCAGATGGGAGGGGATAAGGGGATAAGAAGGTGAAAGGGTAATCACACCACCCTTAGCACTGGCTTTGGGTGGAGGAGCTGCACACAGGGCTAAGCACTGGCTTTGCCCTGAGCACAGGAGAAAAGGTTGTAGATGGAATGGGAGGATGGTGAAAGATAGTAAAGTAGTGACTGGCCAAGTGGCACAGTCACTACCTAAGGAGAGAGTAGCAGGTCAGCAAGAAGAACAAGGTTCTACTCACTGTTTCCCTATTTGGGTCTGTAGGTGCAACTCCAAGATCCAGGGAAGACTAGTAGTTAATGGCCACTAGATAAGCCAGCCAGATAGCCCAATAGAATGAGTAGAGGCAGAGACAGAGATTCACGGTTCTTGCTAGGTGTAGAGGTCCAGGCAAAAGTTACTTATTCAATCTCAGCATCTCCTGTATATACATGACTTTTGAGTCTGAACTCCCTTATGTAATACACTATATTACACAACTATCTACTGCATGGTCGCTATTCCCACAGTATGTGCAGAGTTTTTCGTGTCTTTGTCATTCCTTTTCCTCTTTGGTGAGCACGCTGTTAGACTTGTGAACTTTCAGGTCATGCGGGGGGTTTGTCGAGGATGAAGGGGATGTCAACAATGAGGGGTTCACAGTGCAGGGTTGTGTGCCACAATCTGAGGTTCTCATGGCTTTGAGTTCCTCTTGGCGCTCCCAATACTGGCCATCAAATCTTAGCATGGCTTGGTACATGCCTTGGAGTTTCACGGGTTTGCTGTCTCGTGAGATGTTGTCCTGCAGATGGTTCGGTAAGCCTTGGTAGAACTGCAAGCGGAGTGCATCATTGTTCCACCTGGTGAGGCTCACTACTTCCTTGAACTGGTTGATGTAGCAGAGGACACAGTGGTTGTCGTTCATCTTGAGCACACGTAGTTTTTGCTCTTGAGTCATGACCTCATCTGGATCTCCAAAGTACGTGTGGAGCTCTTCCTTGAAGAGCCTCCAGCTGGAGAGTGTGGGGGATTCCTCTGTCTCCATGATGAGGCATTGGAACCATTGCCTTGCTGTATCTGTGAGATACGATCCAGCCCAGATGATGCATGTGCTCTCTAGCGTGAATTGCGATGGTTGCGATTGGAATGCCATTTTGCACTGCACAAGGAATCCATATAGTTTAGAGGGGTCATGCCCCAAGAACATCTCCAGCTCTTTGATTTTGGGTTCACAAAGTGTGTGTCCCAAGGGCATGGAGGGTTGGGCGATTGTCACTGTTTCATGGTATCATAGAGTGGTGGGGAGGTGTTCAAGTTTGGTTCCTCAATGGTCCATGCCTGGAGTTGGGGCCCTGAATGCAGAGCCCAGGCGCAGGGGGGTGGAGTGTGCATCCTCAAACATTGCGCATTGTGGAGTTGGTTGCATGATGTTGCTAGGTGGTGCATACGTGACTGAATTGCCTTGTGGTGTGTCATTGAGGTTTTGAGGTGGAAACTCATTGTTTTCCTCAGGGTAGGTTTGGGGATCAAAGTGGGGGCTTCAAGTGTTGAGGGTGTGGGGTACGAATTGCAAGTTGTGCGCTGCGGGCAAGACTACTTGTCTCAGTCATGTATTTGTGTCAAGGATGGGCGACCACGAATTGCAGTGTGCGACTTCATTGTGCAGTTCTCGGTTTTCATTCGCGAGTTCTTTGAGGCGAGTGTTGTAAGTGGGAATCTCCTAAGAGACTATGCCACAGTCCAAGATTGTTGAATCAAGGATGAAAGGAGAGGGCCATGGAGTCAATCCGTAGGTTAAGGTCCGATTGAATGAAAGGCCTTGAGGTTGAGAATTTGTCTTGCTAGGGCGGGCTTGCTCTAACAATGAATGAATGGATGATTTGATTCAGAAATCACACTGATGGCTCTCCTCTTGAGGGCCTATCCAAAGTGTGAACAATACTAGATATGGTCTGGAAATCACCCTGGTGCCAACAGCTGTCCTTCAAGACTTTAGAGACTGAGGGTGAGGGGAAATCAATCAAAATTCGCATCCTCTGCACTTAATATACATCTTGGAATAATGCCATGGTAACCGGCAGAAAGGTGGGGTTAAGGCGGAAATGATGAAAAAGATATTGAGTCAAAGGCTTCAAAACTGAAGGAGATATTCAATTAACAAGTCAGAATGGGGGAATATGGCTTAACCAAGGTATCCCTCCTCTCCTACTGAACAGAATCCCTTGGGGAAAGGTGGAACTGGTCGCCCTAGACGTACCCTCCATCGGACATAGGGTGCCGGAACCATAGTTGCCTTTAATAATCAGAAAAGCGGAGGTAAAAGTGAAATGAGACATGGGGAGACTAAATTTCAGAAAGCCAAGTTCTAATCCACTCGTTTTGCCCTTGGTACCATTCGATGCGTATTTTCAGCGTCTTTCCAGGGGTGGTCGTTACTAATGAATCGGATCAAAACTGGTGGAGATATTCGCGAAATACTGAAGGGTAGTGTGGAGCATGAAGTAAAATCGACCTGGAGGGTGCAGTTCGCATCCGATAAACGCGTATGTGGTACCGTTGAATAGGTATTAATCGTAGCTTTCCGGGCGCTATCTTGCCGAGTCGATCCGATCAAAAATGAGGGAGATATTCGCGAAATACTCCTTGAGAGTATGGGAATAGCCCCTATTTAACATGTGACTAATCCGCGAGTTGGATCCAAAGGATTAGGCAATCTTGATTATATAATTGGGACTCGTATATCCCCGCTGAGGCAATGAGCAATGCACAATGGATTGGGTACCAAACAAACAGGGCAAGTTGAATTGCCTGAGCCACAGTTGGCTGGGCTTGAAGTAACTACAATTTGAGGTAGTCTGTTGAAGACTTGGAGATGGACAAATAAATGTCTCATGTACAAGGTGGAGGAAAGAGAAATAAAGTGGGTCTTGGAGAATTGAAATCCACATCGTATGGCAATCAAAGGAATGGTAGGTATTTGAAGGATTGGAATTGAATAATTTGGATTCGTTTGAGGAGGTAGTTGGGTCCTGAAGCAGAATATACATAGTAGGGTTTTATCCCTCCAACAGCATTCATCTGGGCGTTGGTGCATGCCATTTCCACTTGTATCTGCGTGCTGTGTGCTAGGTCTGCCTGCATTTGTTGCAGCATGTGCAGGAGCATTGTCTTGGTGCTTGAAGTTGATGTGGCGCTGGGAGGGTTTCCCATGTGTGGACCTTGCATCAAGTTGGGTGGTGTTTGTATCATGGGATATGTTGTCCTAGGGGTGATTGGTGCCTTGAGGATGATTGGAGAGGAGAGGGCAGAAGTGGTTTCGATGGTGGCTGTGTCATTGCAATAGTTGTCGGTGACTGGTTGTGGGTGTGGGTTCTGTTGAGTGGAGGGCATGTTGAGTCTTTCAAGGAAGTCAGTTATTTAGATTGAGAATACTGTTAAGGGTTGTACTCGAGGCAAAAGATACGATGACGTAATCAAGTTGAATACAAGGAAATTCCCTTAAGGCAATTGATGAGGGAGTCATGAAGTGGGGATTATGTAAGTCACGAGAGACGAGTACATATGAGGAAGACCAGCTTCTTGAGACTTAATATGCAAAGGGTTTAAGATGAGAGTTGTGAGCAATAACTGAGATCACAAAAGAGGAATTCAATCAGTTGACAATATATTCTTGATCTTCTAAAGAGCGAGTGTACATCAAGTAACAACTTATACTATTAGAGATCAAAAGGGTTTATGGATAAAGGGGTGTTGAATAAAGGAGGGATGTATATAATAGGAAATGCTGAAAGAGGAAGGCACAATGACAGCAAGGGGGAAGGTCATGTGATGGCACAATTGGTTTGGTTATTCTGTGTACATAAGCGAGGTTACGAGTATGACTCGTAACATGCATCCACAATAGCACCATTATTATTGGATTATTATTGGATCTAGACAACATTAGACACCTATTAGTACTGCCACCAGAGGTCTTGGGCTCAAAATGTTGATTTAGACACCAGTAGACACACAGTAAGGATGATAGACACCTCTAAGGCTCCAGAAAATATCTTATTAGACATGCCTAAATTAGACCTGTAACACTCTCCAGCCAGTGAACAAACCCTCCTGGGTGGCACCTGTGGCAGGCTATTTTAGACATGTCTATATAGTGAACTTAGAAAAAAAATTCCCCAAAAATACCCCTCAGGCATGTCTTAGACATGCCTATACTCAGAACACCTCTTAGGTGGTTTGCAGATGCAAACTCAAACCACCTAAGAGGTACTATTTTGAGGGTGCATTAGGTGGCCCCTGCACATCATATACTACCAAAGGTGATCCATTTGTCCTGAAATTTTGTATGCAGAAGGGGGACATACATGGGAGGATCATATTACAAAATGGTGGCTCTAGCTGGTCTGTGTGGTGAGTAATTGCTGGTGGCAAGAAAAATCAGGTTGAACTCTAGAAGTGGAATTCAGTGCCCACCCCTGTGTCTGCAGATAGCCACAAATAATATGAGCACAACAGGCATATCCCCAATGCATTCTGGGCAATATTGCATGAGATATGCTTTTTTTGAGATTGGCATTGTTTCTGAACTTTATTTCACAATTTTCCAAAAGTGCCAATGTTTTTGCAAACAGCTGTAACTCCCCCATGTCTCATTTCATCAATTGCCTCCACTCTTCTGGTTATTAATGGCAATTATGTTCTTCCAATATTGTGACTGGTTAAGGGTACATTCAGGACTTCCATTTCCACCTTCCCCCAAGGGAATCTGCTCAATGGGAGAGGAGGAATAGCTTGGTTAAGCCATATTTCCTGATTCTGACTTGCTTTTGAATATCTCCTTCAGTTTTAAAGCTTTTGACTTTATTTTTTTTTCATCACTTTTGCCTTATTCCCACCTTTCCACAGGTTATGTTATTGTTCCTAAGAAATGTATATTAAGTGCAGAAAGTGTGAATTTTGATTGTCTTTCCCCTCATCCCCAGTTTTGAAGGCTTGAGAAACTGCTACTGGCTATAGGGTAAAGTTCACAACACAACCACCACTAATAACATTTTTTGATAAGTTCTTGAGAGGAGGACTTAGAGTGTGAACTAATCCCTTCATTCACTGTTGGGATAGTCTCTATCTGGGCAGTGCAATTCTCCCATCCAAGGACCATTCCTTTCCATGGACCTGGAATTTGTATCTACTCTGTGATCCCTCCTTTGTCCTCATTTCCATATTGCAGACTGTAGCTGGATTCTTCCTTTCATTTCCTGCTTACAGCAGTGCATTTCTTCTTGAGGGCAGACCTCCATCCATCATTGCATGCACATGTGTGACCAGGCCCACTCAGCATGCAATCCTGTTAACAAGTTAACTACACAATGATGTGAGGAGATGAAGATATGAGTGACTGACCTTCATGCATGGTTGCTGAAGTTAGGTTACAAACCCTGGAAACCTGAGTTCAAACCTGAACCTCAGGTTCAGGTTAAGTTCAGGTTTTGGGTCCCCAGGTTTTCAGGTTCAGGTTAGGTTCAGGTTTTGCCAATTGAGGAGATTCAGGTTTTGTTAAGTTCATGTTTTGCCCAAATGGGGCAAAATCTGACCTGAACTTGAGTTTGGCACCCATAGTTCTGCCCAATCCCTCCATCACCAGTTCACTTTCTCAAACTCTGTTGAATTCATAAGCAGATGTGGGTGAATGGAATTCATGCCAGTGGTGTTGTCCCACTATCTTCTATCCTTTCTCATTCCCCCCTTGCACCTGTTATTGATGGTGCTTGTGAGTGTTAAACAGTATAAATAGTTACACAAAAATTTCTTCATTTTATATCAATCAGTTTTCAAGTAAAAGTGATTATGCATGCCTTCAATAGTCAATAATTGTCATGAGTCATACTCATGACCTCTTACATAACCTCATCACATGACTTCCTCCTGTTGCACCACACATATCATACCATATATTGTACCACACATTCACCCCCCTTAGTAATTCCTGAGGTCCACTAGTATATAAGTAGTTACTTCTTGTATTCTTGCCTCTTTAGAAGATCAAGAATATATGCTATTGATTGACTCTCTTCCCACCAATTCCTCTCTTGTCTCAAGTCTCCTGAGAATTCAGTCCATTCTGCTTCACTTCTCTGTGTTCTTGTCTTCTGCAACATTACATAATCCTTGCACTTCACACATTTCATTGTCAATCATCTTAGGGGCTTCCCATTCCTACTCAGCCCAATTACATAATCACTTCCCTGTACTAGGAACAACCCTTAACAATAATAGCCTTTTTCCTAAATTTATATATTCTCCAAGCTTCCACATTCCAAGTGTCTTCTAAGATCTTTGAAGCCTTCAGAAGCCTTCAAAGATGAGTCCAATCTCAGGAGCAATTGGTTTTCCTGATGATCCTGTTACATGCAATCAGTGAAGGGATCTACCATTAAACTTCTGTAGTACTCACCACAGCAGTATAATGCTTATTTCCATATGTCTTCTTGGTTTTGCCAATGAGGTGGTGATCAGCATTACTGGGGTCATAGACCTCAATATGAATGCTGGTGCTTGGGATGGTTTGTGAAGAGGCACTGAAGGGAGCTGAGAATGCTGAGAAGGTTGGACAACTTGTGAGGCACATGTCCTGGACCCAGTGCTATAGATCACAACATGAGTTGTAATGGTATCTGGTTTGGCACAAACAAGTGGGTTAGACTTAGGTCTACCCTGTGGCATGTAGAGGTCTTGGGCAAGAATGAATGGTCTGAATGAATCATCATGATTCCAATAGTGGCAGTGCAGAAATAGATTCAATTCCTACCCTAGCCATACAAATCATACATAATAGTATAGTATCTATGGGATCATGAATCCCCCCCCCCAGTTGGGGCTGTATGGAGTAGCACATGCCAGTACAGTATCTACAAGATGATATATCTGCCCCTCAGCAGGGGCCCTCCAGAGGCAGATAAGTGCCAACATGTCTGGCCCCCTTACATGTAATAGTGAGAGTTATGGTATTTGAGCAAGAACACCCCCTGATTACTAAGCAAGTGAGGATGAATTCGGATCAGCAAGGCTCAAGTAGCTCAGGTGAACAAGCAACATTGGAAACACAAGATGTCCTTAATAGTATTTACAGGAAGTCAAAGAACACATGAAAAAGGATTAAGGTGAAGTAACAGATGTCCAACTGCTGGTGGTGCCAGCAAGCAAAGAGATAAAAGATCACTGGTGAAACCTGGCTGGAGATGTAAAAGGTAGATTGGCAAATATACGATTGGCGAGGTCATCGGCATAGCCTCATAGGGGTCGCGCTTGTCTCCGACGTCGTACCCGGCCACTTCCGCATCCGCTCACTCCAACAGGTAAGCCAGCCCCGGATGATGATCAGGAACCTGGCAGACATGCAGCCCACTCACCACGGGGCTATCAATATCATGTGTCCCCTACCCTGGGACTCTCACATCCCAAAGCCATAGGTACCTAAGGTCATTTCCCTGAGGCGGATATATGCATCAGAAACAACTCGCCGGGGAGTTTAGCATGGGAAAAACACAATTGTTATTGTTTCCTAGGCAGAACAAGGCCATTTATCTGATCTCATCACTACATACTGCTGGAGCATCTTGGAATGCATTGGCAGATGGTTGGACTTTATAACGACTCACGGTCATGGCTCCCCTTGTGAACCAATGGTTTACACGATATTTAAGTCCGCTAGAATTTGCCCCAAATAGAGAACAGAGGGTTCATCCTTCCAGCGCGATACCTTGTCGTCGACTGTTGTCGCAATTGCCAAGATCACGTGCTTGACGCGCTAGGCACTCTTTTGTTGAGGACGCCGTCTTGTGGGCAATTCTTCTCGACGTATCTGATCTGCAAGTCCCGCCACATGCACGTATCCTCACCCGAATCACATGGCCCCCTTACTGCTTCGCAAATCGCGTACCTGGGCGTTTAGTGGGCCTTTTTTTGGAGATCATATTCCCAAGGTCCCTATTTCCTTTCTGAACACCTCCGTTCAACATGGGGGATCTCTCGGGCCTCGGTGTAGCCTGGTGAGGCACGCGCTAAAGACAACGACCAGGTTAGCGCACTGCATTCAGAAAGGGAATCACGCTCACGCAACCAGTGCAAAGTTCTTTGCTTAAAACCCCTTGGCGCCGCATGTTTCTTTGTCAACTATGGATCCCCCCAATGTGACAAAGCTCTTAATGGGGCCCCACCGAATTCACTTTCACCAGAGCAACTCGCTCAGATCTTGAGCATCTTGTCTCAGCCAGATCCTTCTTTAGCTGTGACAGTGGCTTCCCCCAACCCCTTCAATCCCGCTCCCTCTAGGGGATCATTCGCGGTCGCAGGAAGCTTTCAGCCACTTCTGCCCCCCAATCCGAACCACACTCCATGGGCGCAACATCAAGTGCCCTCTGCATCGCCGTCATCTGGATTGCCGCCGGCGCCCGAATCTCCTAAGGGGTCGATAAAAATGAGTAAGTATCTCTCCCATTCGATCATCACATGTCTCCAAGGACTTAGTGTTTCGTCACAGAAACCGGAGGGGGAGGAACTGCCAAGGGACACCGTGCCATTGGTGGCAACGGCGGCGATACCCACGTTGGCCCTCCTGATGCGAAGTCCGGAAAGGATTCAATAAACTTGGGTAAGTCGCTCGGTAGAAATTTGATGGATGCATCATCTTTATCTTTACGCCCTCTTTATGGCCTCCGCTTCGCGCGCAGGGACCGGAGTGGCAGAGGTAAGAGCAGGAGATGGTGGAACAATTCAGTCACTCGGCATGCTGCTTGACGCGCAACGAACCTTTTTGGACGTTGACTTTGGTGAGAGAGATGCATGCAACTATAAAGGTCACCTTCACTCCCTCTGACTAGCGAGTCCTAGAAACCGGCAACGGCGGAAATGCAGAGTCCACAGAGACCACGCATAATCAAATTGATGGTGATGATCCTTGTGAATATTAGGTCACCGCGTAAATCAAGTTGTCTGCGTATCCGATGCAGGATAGATGACTATTCCTCATTCCTGGCTTATCATGGCTTATGCCTTGAATATATGCATCAAGTTCAGATATCTTTAGGTTCAGTGGCTAAATTCTATTCGCCCGATTCATAGGCTCGATTCCCTTTCATTCTTGACAATTTACTGCTTGCGGTATCTGATTCTCTGGCGTGGCGCTCCGTCCACAACTATTTTTGGGATATACAGCGAGGAAACCACGAGGATGACAACCCCTGCAGGGACCATGAATTTGCACCATCAGGCTCGTTCGGCGCAGAGGGTATATCACTTCCAGGTGATAGATGCACCCAGCGATAGTCATCCTCACCCTTTCCTCTTTAGCTCCGTTTCACAAAAAGAGTCATACCCAACGGTGGATTGGCACAGCCACACCAGTCACGGAGCTAGAAGAAATGGTGATTTGCTTGATGACTGATCTATCATTATTATAGGGATATGAATCCAGAAGAAACCTACGACCAGAAAAATGAACTTGGAAAAGCAGGGTATATAGCCCGGAGAGGTTTGAGGGATGACTTCCGAGCAGAGATGGACCAAAAATTACGCCGAGGGGCACAGAATTATGATCGGATTCCTACGTACTGGTGGGCGTTCGAAATCAGAAGGATGGACGAATGCCTTTGCATTGATGTCAGGGCCAGGTCGAATGTCCGGAGGGAGAACGGGAAGGGTTCCTAGGCTTACGGACTCCATTGGAAGGGACGATTATCTGCCAGTATACCCGTCAAGTCGCACCCGAGTAGTGGGTCCGGCGCCCCGCCTGTAGCGAGACAGAAAAGGGTTGGTTCCAATACATGCTCCATATACAATTACTATAGAACTTTTGAGGAAAAAGATAGGTCCAATACACTATCTGCCATTTCGAGCTTTCTTGTATTGGTGGTTGCATTTGTTACCTTAGGACGCCAGTACGCATTCTAGTGAGGTGTAGATTCACGGAGGGTCCTCCTCAGCTTCCAATGTTATTCCCGTGTGATGTTCCTCTTCTGCCATTGTTTGTAACTTGAGGAGGAGGAAATCTTGTTTCATACCGCGTCAGGCTGCCGGCAGGCGCCGAGGGCGGTCTCGTACTAGTAAATACAGTACATGCTAGTGCAGAGGTAGGGCTTAAGTACGAAGGCAGTTCTTTCTTTGTATAGCGGGGGTTGTTTGTAACTTGAATACGCTAGATTCAAACTCAAAATGTCGAATAATGACGGAAAACTCCAGTTCTTACATAATCAAGATCAACCGAAATGTCTCCCCGCCACCGACAACACTCATGGTCGTAGTGGGAGAGTACTATCTTACTAGTTCACCCTACCGTGTCAACACTGGCAAATGTGTTCCTGGTTCAATAGGGACGATCAAGACCTTGTACTGGATACATACTGTACCCCACTGGCCCGCACCCACACAGATAAGGACACCTATATAAGGAGGGGAAATTCGAGGCAACTGTGCTGATACGCGTAGGTACCCCTCCTGCGCAATTCTCGCAACAGCGCCTCCCTCATCCAACGACCTCATCATGGCGTTACGCAGACTACAGTCCCACGCCCACTCTTCTTCAACCACGGGTCCAATGACGGGCACGCCCTCTCCGACCAGAGGAGATCGGACTCCCACGCACGGCGCTCCAAGTGCCCATTATGGCTTAACTGCCCAGCATGGTCAAGTCGCCCGGCATGTTCCAAGCGGCCTCCAGCAAGGTCCAAATGCCCAGCAAGCCCTAACTACCGAGCAAGATCGCCTTAAATTAAGTATGATCCATCCCACTGCATCATGTGCCTTCAACTCCTTGATGTCTTGCTATAGCATACGGCGACGGAGGGAGTGCTACTCATCCAACCCTCGCCATTGGCGGGTCCGGCCACACCCCTAGCTCTAGAGCACACGAAAACGGAACCGTGGCCATAAGTAAGCCACTGATTTCTTTGTGGTGGACACGCCATCCTCATCGCTACTCTCTTGTCATAGTCACCGCCTTGCAGCAAAATGCCAATGGGCAGCCTCTAGCAGCGTCGATCGGCGGGGGGGTGGGGGGCCTGACTTGGATGCACTGACGACCATTATGCAAGGCCGGAGGAATGTTGAGCTGAGTGAGAGATAGCAAATTTAGGAGTAATCTCATTCTCTCTGACCAGAGCTGCTCATAGATTTTGGCAACGGCGGAACTGCGAAGACGCATTCTAGCCCCGAGAACTCTTGACTGCCATGGGGTTGCCTGTCCATTTATTGTGGCATTGATGTCGCTCTGGCTTCCCGTCATTGGCCCGGCTCTCCCCTCTCTGTACCATCTGATCCCTTCCTCACCGTCTGTCGTTCGAATGTCTCTAAATCCGAGCTAGCTCCCACTGTGTTTAGTGTCCAGTCCTCTCACAGGACTTGTGGCTTCGATTCCTATTGTGTGTTGCCTCATGATAATTGACAAGAGCACAGTATGGGCAAGTGATTCGCAGGATTTTCTTGCCCAACTGCCACCAAACCCCTTTTATTCTGAAGAGCCCGATAGAAACCGTGACCGCCCCCAACTTGGGCCACTCTTGAGTTTGACTTCGCACGCATACTTGGATTGCAGTTCTCAGGAAAACAGGAACCGCAAGTAACATCCCCGGCGCACCAGTCCGAGAGTCGCTGTACCGCGCTTTACTAGCGCTGTCAGGACCAAATAAGCAATGGAGGTAAGCCCTCCGAGGCAGGTCTCATGATCAAATCCCGTGGAAAGACGATCAACCTTGCATGCATGTGGCTGCGGCCTCGGAATGTGGCCCTGGAATATAATAAGGCTAAAGTCCTATGTGGCCCTTCGCCTTGAACAGCCCGAATATTGGTCAATTACTGTAAGAATTCAGCCGGGGCCTTAAGCTCGAGCCACCCTGAGACGTATCGATATCATTATTCTGGCCCTAGAACCGGAATGATTAACGACGTCTATGATTGCATATAGCGAAGAGAGCCAATGAACACAGGATGATGGACAGGGAACCTCGTATTCACCAAACGGCGGAAAATAAGAAATCAAAGATAGCATCTCGCATTATTGATACTTCCAATTTCACATTGGACGAATTTTATAATAAATGTAACTAGTACTATAGGCCACGGCCACCTGGAAACACTTGTGAACGTTTAAGAACTGGAGTCGAACAACGAAGTATGGAGCCCTTCAGGCCGTCTATCCGCGTGGATACCGTCCCCTCTTACATGTCTCAAGCTCCCGTTCGAGTACTATGTGGCAGATATTCCTGAGGAACTCTTGGCTTCGAGGGTTAGTCAAATACCAATGATAGGCGAGGAACCGACCCAATGTGGAGAAAAATGGTATTCGGGTTGATAGAGCAGAAAGGGGAGAACAGTGGAAGCAACCCATTCCTGGAATTCGTCGACGGTATGGCGTGGTGATTCAGGGCGATCTTAAAAGAGCAAGTTCGGCCTCTAGATAGAAGCGACATATTCCTGTTTTTGATGCGGATATCTCGCCGGAGGACCTCTACCATTACGGTATTGAGTTTTTCTTCAGCGGTTGGTGCATAGAAAGCGTATGTCAGGGAGATAACCAGTGGATTGCTTGAAGTATCGTGGTTTCAAAACAAAAAAAAACAAATCCAGGGCGAGCCAAGGTGTAAGAACTATCCCCCTGGAAGGTATCCACACAGAAGTAATCCGTTCGCTTGAAATGTCGCTGCGATGGCAAGGCATACTCTCCTATTTCGACCTATGTTCCGTCACGCGTCACAGCGACTTTTTTCGCCCCAGAAACGCGGTCCGAGCCTTATCGGGGTTCAGATCGGGATTTTCTAAAAATGGATTCCCTTATCGAGGAACCTACGGTCGAAATGGGCCAGTAGAGCCAAGTTTGTTTTTCACAGAGAAGCACGCCCGTGAACGAGGCCGCAATGAAAGGTTCCCACTACATTCCGTGCATGAGACCCGCAGGAGGGAATAAGAGAAATAAGCGTGGCCAGTAACGAAACCAGCAGATTCGTATGGAACGGTGAGGCTACGAGCAGAAACCGCGCAAGCCAAATTAGCCTCGCTGTCACAAAAAACGTCACGCCAGCCCAGACGGTTCCCGATTTCCAGAAGACTTCGTCCAATGGAGCTGCCTTGGCCCACAAGGCCTATCTAAGGCTCCAAGTACAAGCGGGATCGGTGATCATTGCCCTTTGACTATGGTCGGGAAGATTCTGGTGGAGAGCCGAAAGCAGGCCTTGGGTCGCTCCTTAGCCAAAGTCAAAGAGGTCAATTTACCTGTTGGTAGAACCAGCGCCTCGTCTGCAGGGGTTGGATCCTTGTCTACGGCTGTGTCTTTGCTAGCTGAAGTGACTAGAAACATCCGATGCGAGGCTGGGGACACCTGGGCTTGCAGTGGGTTTGTGGCTTCGAAGCTTGCTCCAGGTCCCCCGACACCAAGAGGGTCCCCGAAAACGGAATCAAGCAAGTTGTTCGTGCCCGAATCTCATACCGTCTAATGGTCGCTCGTGTTCCGCATTGACCCACCTAACCACACCGCTCCATCAGCAGTGACGTCTGTAGCCCCGTGGCTGCTGCTGTCACGATACCAACTGCTGAATTGTGCACTGTGCAAAAGTCCCTAGCATCCCGAGCGAGGGCCTCGGTTCTCTTTGGGACAAAAGAGCAGCGTTTCCCTGCCATGCCTACGTCGTCTATTCCGTATCCAGTTGAAGAGGTAAACATCACTCACATTCCTGAATCCGCCTCCAGCCAAACCGAGACATGTAAAATTCCAACGCAGAGGAACTCTATCAGTTTTGAACCTGTCTCTTCACTCCCGGCGCCGTCAACATGGTGCTGCGAGACTGGTATATTCCCGAGTAGCCACTACTGGTATTACAAAGACTGCGACTGTTACTCCTAAAATTGGACGGCTTAAGGAGGGTACGGGCCATCCTTTTATGAGGGACGAAATTTCGGCAAGCAAGACTTTGGTTATGGGCCGGATCATGACCTCCATAATGTGGGTTAGAATCTCTGGTTTGAAGAGAGCGGGACTGCGCACTGGCACCATCTGCCTCTCAGCCGGTTAATCGCCCCTTCTGCCCGCTCCCGAAACACCTTCGAAATGCAGAGGCTTAAATCCCCGCTTGGACCACGAGATCCGTACATGAGGTGAACAAGGTGTTTGGTTGGGCGGAGCAGTCCAGTTCCTCTGAAATTGCTCTAGCCCCTTCGACCCGTTCGGTTTCTATAATCGATGGTCATGAAAGCGGGTATCGCGGCCTGGGATTTCGGGATCATCCAGAGCTGGAGTACATTCGCTCGGTGGGAATGAAACCAAATCATTCTCGGTCAAAGGGGTTGCCGCATAGCCCCGCGTTGAGGAGCGCCCGTCACCCTCTGAAGTTCGTGCTAAGTGGCGAAAGAATGATAAACCCCCAACTTCACTCGATGGCGCAGACCCTCGAGGTTGAGCCGGCCACGTTCCCTCCCAGTCCGCGTTTGCCTGTCCCTTCCACAAATCGTAGTTGTCTATTGCATCCCCCACATATACATCTTCAACTTGCAACACCCTCTTGAGTATCGAAGGCATTAGCAAAGATCGACCATACATTCCTGATTCCCTGCAATCAAACGATATCTTTCGTATCTGCTGATATGACAATATCTCATGCCTCTTTGACACCAGATGCTGGGTTCCCAAGCATTTGGCTCATGTCTGAGGCCTCGTTCAATGTCAATCCCACGGATGCTGAGTTGGTGTCTCCCATCAGTTCTCGCCGCCTCCTTCGATGATTCTCTGGCAGCCCCGAACTCTATTCTGTGGGTGCTTTCCCCGTCTGCTACCAACACGTCCATATCCACATCCCCCACCATATCTCCGAACTCCCCTGCCTAGTCATTGTGTCGCCCAGATCGAAAATTAGGGCTTTGCGGACGAAAATAAGGAGACGCTGCCTCCGCCTTGCCGCTCATGATTTTACCCCAGAAATTCAATCGCCTTGCCTCCCCATTTTTAATCGGACCTCTCAACAATACAGGCTGCGACTCAATATCATGAATTTATGCTCAGGGCGTCGAGATATGGGCTTGCTCGCTTAGCAGCTTCAAAGGTCCATTCGTGGCGTGACGAAAGAGTGGGATCGGGCGGCTAGTGTAGCTCATGGTGAGATGCAAGCAAGCCGTGGCAATTGCTTTGCCTTAACGGCTATGCCGGAAGTGCTTGTTGCACTTGAAACCGTATTGTTATGGTTCGCCTGCCAGGTGATGCACCAGTTGTCGTTTCTTGTCGTTGTCATGTCCTCTCCTGCCCCCTTACATCTTTTGTCTAGTTATACCACAGCACATATCGACAGGGTGGATACTCCATTTTTGTAGATTGGACTGTATCAAACATAAGCAGCCTATGGCGATGTGTGCCTTGAGCCCACCTAATTTCCCCGTCACAGCGCAATTCCAATGTACCTGGCTTCACCGCGAATTAAATGCCTGAGACAGAACGGCGAGAATTTCTTCGCGACCATCCTGACATCCAACTGCAATCCGGAGCTGAGTCCGCTCAATTGACGTAACGATGTCGGTGTTGAGTGAGTAATGTGGAGGAACGAGACAGACACATATGACATGATCTTTATACTAGTACTGTTCTACTTGTATCTACGGACTATGAGGTGACTGAACTAGGGGAGTCAAGCCCACAAATGGCCCGGGACTCGCTGCCCTGTGAAGATCTCGACATCCATGGATGAAATCTAAGGACAAGCATCTTGAAAATTGCCATCGTAGCCCCAATAATGGGAATGCCTCAGTTGGGGGCTATGTGACTGTCGGGAAAAACCGAGGGACAGCGAGTGTGCCAAATTCATATTCATATACTATGACTCTATTAGTGGAGTTGCAAATCACGACAACACGATGGGGCAGTGCCTTTGACTCCGAAGCACCTTATCACGCAATATATAGTCAGCACCGAGCTGGAAAGAGAAAGTGGGTGCCGAAAGTGGGCCCAACAAGAAGCAAAATCAGATCCTAGAGTGTCGAACAGCCGTGGTCTAGATTCTCCCACTCTGGCCTGTCGATTGTTCGCCGAGAAGAATGGACCAAACATTGTCACGGCGAGGGTGAGCCCCTCAACTACAACTCTTGTAATTGTCATTCAACATGTTTTAGGGAAATACCCGACGCCTGCATCCTGCCCTTAGTCTCCCTTTTATGGGAAATCATCTCCAGAAACCTTCCAGATGTAGGGCATCTTTTTTTGTTTTACCGAGCGTTGATTATGGAATCGACCGAGAATGGCAACGACCCCTATTTGGGCCGAATGACGCAGATAAGCGCGACCACACCCCCTTTAGTAATGCTGTGCCATCGAGCACTGGACAGGCTCTCCGAGACCCACCGAGAACATTCCACCTTGTTCCTACCGGTACTACCGGCACTCGAACACTCTCATACCTTCATGTATTTTCTCTGAACTCTTGTAAATACTATAAAAGAGCAAGCTAGGGCTCGCCAACAAATACAAGGCCATTTTCTATAATATACCCTCCTGCTATATTTGAGCATTTAGGGCTCTCCAATTAGCCGAATCCGCTCACGCTTGCTTAGTAATCGGGGGAAAACATCTTTTTATACCGAGGTAGATGAAATATATCCTGGCGAGTCAGTGGTGACCTGCTTCGATAGAGCATCCGCTGATACCCCTCACCCAGCGACCTTGTCAAACTCCTATCCAACTAATTGTTCAAGCCGCATTTTTCATCAATGAATTTGTTTGAATCACCTCCCTCGGTTGCAGACGAGGGCCGTACGGAATCCCCTCCCCTAATCGATTATCCATCGTCACCCGTCCACGGAAAACTCTCCAGGTATAGTAAGGACCATTTCTCCCCCGTCACTTGTGGCGTATTCATTGTTTGGCCTTGCTTTAGCAACTGGTCGTGGAGGAGATGCCGTAGGTTCCGATAGCACTGGTGGAGATGGCGGCACTGTTGACTTCACTGGATCGCTGCCTGAGAACCCCCGTGAGACCACCATACGCTTTGGTGGATATGGATGCAGCATACTTACAAACATAGGTTCGTTATAGCCCCTGTTCCAAATCCAGAAAATCGCGCGATTGGAGGAAAGGGTGGAAGTATCAAGATGACACGCGAGCCAACTGGTCCCACGACTATGAGTAAGGCATAAAAGTAGTCCTTTCTATTCTCTCTGACTGATCAACCCTCAATAGGCACTGGCCAAGGTGGCAATGCACAAACTTCAGACCCTCCGTATCAATGGATAATGACATGGTTGTGGAACATCTTGCGCCGCCTTGGAATTAGTTATGCATCCAAGGGTGCCTTGACATAGGATGACCTTACTCTCTCAACTCTTTTCGCTGTTATACCCCTCTAGTTGGCTCCTTTGCTGTTGCTTGTACCTTAAATGTGGTTTAGTGCCGTTGTCATTATGTTCTAGTCATAGTCATCAAGTTCAAGGGAATAAATTGAAATTTTGAATATGGCGGGCATGGCGGGATGAGGTTTGACAATACCCGAACGGGAGCCTGAGACAGGTGAGGTGGTATCCACGCAAACAGACTCCTCGGATACCCACAATTCGTTGCCCGATTCTAGTTCTTGAATGTTCACCAAGTGTTTCTAGGTGGTCGTGGATTCTATTATAGTCCCCCTCGCTACATTCATCATGAAAATTCGGAAAATTGGGATGGTGAATAATGTCCTAGGTCATGTTTGATCTCTTGTTTTCCACCGCCGAACAGCAGGGTCCCCGCATCCATCATACTTTGTTCCTTGGCTTCATCACCAACTCTTCGCTATGCGTAATGACAGAGTCGTTAATCACTCCCGTTCTAGGGAAACAGCAATGATATACCTCAGGTTCGCTCGAGCTTAAGACGAGTGTCCCGCATAAAATATCGGCGGAACGCTTAACTTGATCAGTTTTGTGATAGTTCGAGCCTTCGACGCAAAGAGCCATCTAGATCATGTTTACGCCGCTCTAGCTCTATTCCGGGGCCACATCCCGAGACCTCAGGGTTACTTAATGCTGATCCTCCTTCCGCCTCTGAATTTGACCATGAGACCCACGACAGGCGATGTGAAGCTGTTCGATGGGCATCAGCTCAGTACTTTATGCACGGGAAGTGCGCCTTCTCACTGGAGTCTCTCCGTCGCATTTTTCATGCACACCTATACTCAGGGTCCACCAGCTGCTTCAGGGGGCTTATTTCCATCACCTATATTTAACTCTAGCGGCGCCGGCGAAGAGCAGTACAGTAATTCTCGGATTGTCGGGCCAGGGATGTTGGTTGGCAAGGGGAGACTGCAAATCGCTTGCTTATTATGAGGCAACGGAGAATAGGAATCGAAGCCTCAAGTCCTGGGAGAAGACTGGACACCAAACCCAATGTGAACTAAGTCGGATCTAGAGACATTCGAGGACAGAAAGTAAGGAAGGGACCACATCGTACAGAGAGGGGAGAGGTGAGCCAAGGACGGGAAGCGAGAATGACGTCGATGCTTCAACAGATCGACTAACAATCCCAAGGGAGTCGAAGAGTTCTCGGGGTTTGTTTACTTCGGTTATAACGCGGGGTCGCATCTCCGCTGTCGCCAAATCCAGATATTCGTGGGGAACTCTTGGCTTCGGTCGCCTAGACCGCAGCCAGCCAAGGAAACCTAATTTCTATGCCAACTCCGTATTAAGACGGAGGTGAACATCCCACTAGAGTGGCCTTGAGTATTTCGTTCGCACTTGGCCCTTAGAAAGCGAATATCGTGGAGACAAGATAAATGCCTAAGGTAGCAATGGATTGCTTAAAGCATCGTCATTGCGAGACGAACAGATACGTGGCAAAGGAGGTTCCAGCCTTTCTGAAAATCCAGCGACGGTTGACTTCCAAATCCCAGTGCCCAGGGATGAAGTCTATCTGCTCAATGAACCATAGAACCAGCCTAAATGCGCCATAAACTTTGAGCGGCTTGTCGGCATCAGCCGAAATCACGAGACCTTCCCCTGCACATGCGTCCACATCCACAAGTTACTCCGGCAAAAAAAATCTACCAGATTTATCACTCCTGTACTTAGTATAGGACCGTTCTTGGCACCTTCCGGCAGCCCACTGCGGTATCAATACACAGATATTCCTCAGCCGAAACCGCTATCGTTCTCTCCGACTAAAGAATTTTTATAAAGACCAACGTGGATGGAGGAGTCGCTTCCACCGTGACCGCAGATTCTCCAGGGCGTTAGTAATGGAAGTGGTGACCCTGATGCTACCATGTTATTGTTGGTGTATCCAGCATGATATTGGACTTGCCTCTTGTTTCTTGCCTTTGGCCCTCTTGCCATCACCTACTGTTCGAACGTGTCTGGATCTACATCTGCGCATAATGATGAAACGTCTCTCCAGCCTCCACGCTGTTTCCGCGCACCCCTCCAACCTGCCACGTTTAGTTGCTCACCTTGCGTTCACGGGCCCGTTACCTTCACGCTCAGCTTCGATGCCTGCTGAACACTGCTTCACGATTTTTCAAGAAGTTCATGGGGAACTACCCTACCTTCCAAGAAGAGCTATGGTTTTTGTGGGAATGGGATCGAATTACTGGTTTTGTGCTCAATTTACGCGGCTTGTACCATTTTTCCGATTTCTCTGCTTTTGTTGTTGTGTCAGTCGAAGCCTGCTACGGCACTGTCAGTTCGCCGCGCGCAGGACGAATACTATACTCGAGGCTGCGCATCCGCAGATTGGTAGCCTTGACTTTATTATCCCTTGCGACTACACGCCTCCCTTGCCGAGAAATGGGTTCACAGAACCACAGCAAACCTTTAGGATTATTCAAACGCCTGTCCAAATTTCTTCCAAGTATGAATTCCCCAGAAATCAAGCTCTTATCCAAATGACTTGTCGAATTCTTTTCCTTCCATAGATCCAAGCAGATTGTTCAAGCTCTTTTCAAACCGGTCGCCTGAGCAGGACTCTTCATCGACGAAGAGGTCACCTAATCCTGCTCAGACCCCGCCTATAGTTCGGGCTTCCGAGGAGCTAGCCCTGGTCCCACGACCCCAATCTCCGGACTACCCTCAATCTCAATTTCTAGACGACCCTGGATCTCATACAGACTCAGCCACACCACCCCATCCGGTGATTACTCCGATCCAGGAGTATCCGATGGGTAGACTTAAGATCAGTAAGATGTCTCCCACCCAGACGCCCCCATCCCGTTGCTGAGTCCCTTGCAACAGAAACTGGTGGGGGAGGATCTGCCCGAGGGACTCTCGCCATTGGCGGAGACGCTGGCGGTATTGGCTCTACCGACGAGCGACCGAGAATCGACTTGGCGAAGTCGGGTGAGTGCCCAAGTCATCTTCTCGTTGCTCAGCCCTGATTGGTCCCCTCTTGGGATGATTTCCGATTCACGTGCAGGGATCACAAAGGCGGCGATCGGAGGACGCGGTGGAAACATTGGCGGGCTTGGCGCACTCATTGATATGCAACGAGGATTTTATGACGTTGATATTGGTGAGCGATACCTAGGCAATTTTGGAAGTCATGTTTTCCTTCTCTGACTAACGTGTCTCCCTAGACACTGGCCTAGGCGGAACAGCAACCTCTACCGAGACCGTGGAGGACCCGGACGATGATGATGATGACGATGACGACGGTGACCGATCTTTGGCACTCACGACGCATGGAATTTCCGGTCCATAATTTAGACGCCGGCTCGTACTGTGGTTCGATCTTTCCCATCCTCGTCCCCCTCCCCTTATTTAGCTTCTTGATTCCTTTTAGCTCACTGGCTAGGTTCAGTCTAGTTCTCAGTGTCCAGTGTTGATTCACTCACTCTCACACGACATGCATGCGCTTTCGGCTCTAATCATGTATTACTTTAGGACTGTTCAGTATAGACCAGGATTCACAGGATCCCGTGCCATGCCTGATTATCCACCCCTTGATTTACTAAAGAAATCGCAACACCTGCCACCAGGGCGCCAGGGCCGCGGTTGATTTACGCTACCTACGTACGTATTCGTAATATCCATGAAACGATCACCGTTTCGTCTACCCTGTTTGAGCTGCGCAGAAGAGACCACGCAGTTTAGGAATTGTGGTGACCCATGTTGTATTACGACCGCCAGAACGGCCACATCGTATACTAGAGCATCTAATCGTTTCACCCAATACGCTATACCCTCGAAACTGGGCGAACTTGGACAATGGTGATGAGTATAACGATCGAGAAGTTATACAACATCGCTTTCACAACTGGAACTGATGTGCGGCACCTATTTGGACCGTTGTGATTGGAAAATGTAGGAAGGAACAATTTAGGTACGTGTATTATAATGACATGAATGGTCTAAGCGCCACCCCATTTCTATCCGCTCACTGCGACAAGAACAAATCGAGGGGGTGATAATGCCTACAACAACCGAACAGGACACATTCTAGGCAACTACTCCGAGATCTATATTCAAGCGAAACTGGCGTGCGGATTACTTACGGGTTTGGTTGATACTGTGTGAGCGCACGAAGTCCTGGAGTGCGCGGCCGAACAATTAGATTACTGCCTTGGTTTAATCCCCAGCAACTGCCCTGGATCCAAGATTGTGGAGTAGCGTCCGTCCACAGCAAAAGAATTGAGATCTACAGTAAGCAATGAAAATGTGAACTCAAATCCCACTCGAAGACGCAAGTTGCAGGGCGTGGGAGCAACCTACCAGCTTGGGTTGCGGCGCAAGCGACTGACGTAGCACTCCGCAGCTGTGTGCAATAATCCTGAAAACCAGAAGCAAGGTGCAAGCCGCCATGTGAAATGAACTGGGATCAGTTGCAACCAGAAAATGGCCTTCCAGCGTGAAGGTGCGCATGTGGGGGTGCGACACCGCATTTCTCGAGACGGCTTGCGACTGGCATCAGGTCCCCGTGATTTTGTTACAGACACGCCAGAGAACGGATGTTCAGATTGCAAATGTGTGTCAGCCACGAGGCAGCAGGGAAGGGCGCGGAACGATCATCGGCGCTTGATGGCACCGAGCACATCCAACGACAACACAATGATTCTGGCCTCTCAATGTCGTGGCGGATGCGCCTGCGGTAGCATATCGCAGCCGTCAGAAAGGATCGTCAGAGCACGACGCAAGTTACTAAGTCGCGAGGAAACTGGTAATGCTCCAACCATGATGCACCCACAAAAACGGTTAACGCAATATTCCCAATTGCCCAAGGTCTTCAGAGCAAGGCGTTGCTTCTCGACAGTAGACCTCAGTCGTAGAGTCCACCATGATGTGCTGTGTATGACGATATGGAGCGCCCATATCACCACCTTGGCCAAAATCGATTGCCCCAGTTGACTCTGATCTGACCAAGAGCACGTGGTCAATTCACGTGCCACACACACTCGCGCTGAGCCCCAGACTCCGCCCTCTTGTTATTTCTGATGGATACTCTCCACGGCTGCTGTCGAAGACACGAGATACGGGAGTTTGACTCGATTACCTGCCAGATTGCAGCATAAGCGCACCTTTCAGTTCGTTTTTATCGTTGTTGGGCAGACGGGTTGGGCAAGGGTGCGCTCATCGGCACGATTTTCGCCTCGCACCCGATTGATTCCAAGGGCCGTCTGGGACATGATCTGCCCATTTGTCAGATGACCGAGATTTAGGTCGTCTCTTACCTCTCTGTCACTCGTTTGTAGACGCCCGCATTGTTGTCTAGGAAGATATTTCGAATCCGGCTGTCCTCAAGAACTGCGAGGCTCAAGCCCCGACGTCGCGGTATTATTGTTCAACGAATTGTTCAAGGTCACTGAGGCTGCTAGTTACTTGATCTGAATGATCGTCTCCTCAACGTAGACGATCTCGCCTGCACCATATGCCCTAGTGGGGCCACCAGATCCCCTCAAAGGCGTTATTCTTATCAAGTAAAGCATTATCGCTTCTGTCAGTGCAATTGGCGAGCACTTGGGCACGCGCTCCCCAAGGACAGTGCTCTCCTCGCGTTTTTACCTCTTCCCCCACGTTCTGGAATAGGTAACGCGTCTCTATCTCTGACATGCTGGCGTCATCACCGGCTATCGCAGGGTGAAAACGCGCACAGATGCCTCGGTCCGCAATTCTACGGGTGACATTGTTGCTCTCCGTCCCACATTAATGGTCGCCGTGCCAGTGGTCTGGGATCCATCCGAAAGGGTAGTATGGCCAAGGTAGACCCTTCCCAATCGCTGCTGACACTCATAAATACATTGAGTCGGATCGTGCCTCCCTCTGAACTGGGGTCGCTATGCAGCAGATTCGTGAAAAGATGGATCTGATTGATCTCGATGAAGACACCATCGACTCTGAGTCCCGGAGTTGCTCACTATGTGGTATAGTCACTCAGAGGCCAATGTTCGCGCGAGGCGTGGGCAGCCGCCCCCTTGTGTGATGTTCTTCGACGAACTCGACTCTATCGCCAAAGCTTGGGGCGGCAGTGGCGGGGACACACGAGCCCGAGACCAAGTGTCAAACAAAATTCCCACGAGGCTGGCATAAATGTGAAGGACATTTTCATCATCGGTGTGTCGAAACAGGCCTGATTAGATCAATTTAGGGCACCCCATTTCGGCGAGTATCTGTATGAACAAGCTTCTCACACGTGGACAGAGTAGATGATCTTGATATGGCACACGAGACAACTCGTGCATGACCCAATCGTCCAAGAGGCACATACACTATCTGTTGGAGTGAGCGGATATGGCCGGGTACGACGTCGGAGACAAGCATCACCCCTGTGGGGCTATGCCGATGGCCTCGCCAATCATATATTTGCCACAGCCAGGTTTCACCGGCAACCTTTTACCTCTTTACTTGCTGGCTCCACTGGTGGTTGGACATCTTTTACTTCACCTTAATCCTGTTTCATGTGCTCTCTGACCTCCTGTAACTACTATAAAAGACAGGCTTGGGCCCACAAAATATGAAGGACTTTCTCTGTGGTTCTTCCTGTCATTTCCTCTGTTCACCTGAGCACTTGAGGGTTGCTGATCTTGAATTTGTTCTCACCCACTTAGTAATCTGGGGGAGTTCTCCCATAACCCTTGCTACTACAGGTTTTCACTGCTTAATGATTTTCACCACTGAATGATTGTTGTAATAATTTCTCCGTCAATATTGATCCAAATCATTAATGCTCTGGACTGTATATTAAGATATATATGATGCCTTTTGAGTCCCAAGTTTTATGAGAATTGGAGGAGAATTGAAGGAGAAAAGGCTAAATTAGACCCAAAAAGGGTGCTTGCTCAGTCTACTCAATTGCAACATATGGGTATAGCCATTCCTTGGCCTTCTCCTGCTTCCCAGGGCTTTCCCTGATCCTTGGGAGATCCTCCCAAAAATTTCATGTGCACCCTGTTGTTTGTTTTGATGCTAGGTGGTGTTTAGTTTGGGTAATTTTCATCTGATTTTGGCAGAACTCCCTGCCTCATTTCCCACATTTCATATGGCAAGGCATGTGCACTCAATACAGCACAAGAAGCAACAAGAAGCATGCAATAAAGAAGCTCTCATTCAGACCACCATACAAAGCTTTACTAAGGATGCATTTGAGGCCAAGGCCACTGGCAAAGAACTTCCTAACTGAACTGCCTATGCAAGAAAATCTGGTGTTGACCCAAATATGTTCAAATGCTGACTAGTAGGGGGGAAGAGTCAAGGAAACAGGGCAGAGAATAAGAGCTGGCTAAATCAGCTGGAGACCAACACCCTTGTGGACTTCCTGTCAGGGTGACACTGCTGTTGAAGCCACAAACAGAAAGAGAAAAGAGATTAATTAACCACACACTATCACAGTGGGAATCCTGAGTATACACCAACACACAACAGCTATGCACAAGTGTTAAGGGTCATTCCTAGTATGGGGGAGTGATTATGTAATCAGGCTGAGTAGGAACAGGAAGCCCTTAATATATCTGACAAGTGGATTCACAAAGCAAATGATTATGTAATGTTTCAGAAGACAAGAATACAGAGAGTGGAGTGAAAGAACTGAATTCCCAAGAGACTTAAGACCAGAGAGAATGGATGAGGAAGACAGTCAGGTACAGACATATATTCTTGATCTTTCTAAGGAGCTAGAGTACTAGAGGTAGCTACTTATATAGAGATCAAGGACAATAAGGGAGGAGGTACAATAAGGCAAGGGGGATGAATAAGCACAAAGGTGATTGTTGTGGAGCTGAGGTCATGTGATGGGGTTATGTAAGAGGTTATGAGTATGACTCATAACAACAAGTCTCACACCTATTGCAGTGGGGATCCTGAGAGATTGAAACTGGTGATCCCCCCCACTACAAAGGGCTATAAGTACTACTTCCTGCACACAGCCACCTTTGGGGGCTTTCAAAGCCACTGACAGGTAAATTTGGTAAGTGCCTAATGAGCAGACATGAACAGAACAGAAAAGAAAGAGGGAACAACCAGCCAAAGCCTATGAGCCAAATTGATTCCAGTGGGACTGTCTCAGGACTGTCTTTTTGCTCCATGGAAATCATGAATAGATGGACTCCTAGTAAATCTATATTAGGATGGTGCCATGAGAAATGGCTGCCCATAACAATAAAGACAGTCCCAGATTGGGCAATGCCACATCTGCATCTGGCCTCATGCACCAGTCCTGATCTCTCTCCATTTTTCTCATCCATCTGCCAGCCATTCATCTTACTCAGTTTATTTTATGACGTTTACTATATATTCCCATTCCATGCCTCTTTCCTCCTGATCAGATTGCCCTGTTGTGCCCCCCTGCTCTCTCTGCTCCTTCCCCCTCTCTCTCTGGCTGACTTGATGGATCACCTCTGGTGTTACCTAAGCACCACATGCCCTACTACATCAGATGGTCTTTCCAGGAGGGAGAAATGTTACTTCCTGAGTTCCCACACTCTTTACAAAAGCTCACATGCCCCTCTCTGATGTGATGTCTTTCTGGGCACTACTTCCAGCCTCTGCAAGACAACATGGCAAAGTCTGCAGTACCGAAAGTGGATCTTAGAATTAGAACCTATCATGTCTGATAGGGATGCATAACAAGCAAGTCAAACCTCCAGAGTTTACCAACCCCAACACAATCTCACCTACACTAGTCATATGTAACCACATTGTGACCCTTCTTACTTGTGGGATTGAGGATATAGGCCAGAAGAACATTGGACTGGGTCAGAGAGTTCTAGCTGTTGGCAAGTTAATGCTGCACCCTCACAAAACATCCTTTGTGGTATCAGTTGATGGAGGTGAACCACTTGCAAGAGCCATGTCCACCCAAAATCCCACTCCCAAGAACCTGTACCCATTCCTAGTTGATCACATTCAAGCAAGTCCAAGTCATCTGACAGATCTAACAGCATTTCTGTACATTTGCAGCACCTCTCAGTCTCTCAGCTCCTCACCTGCCAAACTTGTGATTCTCAGTTACAGCATAAATGAAGACCCTCTACAGGACTATTCCAGCCACCTCCTGGCTATCTTTCAGGATGTGAGGACTCCCTGTGATAGGGCTCTCTTCATGATCTTCACTGTTCACTTGTGTTTACCAGAGATCACCCATCACCTCCATGCCAATCTCCATGCTTTCAAACATTCCTTGCATGAAATACTGGATGGCTGGGAGCCCAAATCTGGGGAGGTTATTGCTTCAAAGCAGGTGTCTGTGTCTATAAATGAGGTTTACCAGCTTGACTTAGCTGGGGTGTTGGTGGCTGGGAAGGATGACACCTATGAATGGAATACAAGTAGCATGCCAAGGTAGATCACCACCCTCTGTCACATACTTAAGAGTGCACAATACTGGGCCAAGCACCCTAAGAATCCCAACAACAAAACTATTGATCCTGACACTCTCCTCCACCTTGTTCTAGTGCTCAACACATTATTTTTGCTGTCATACTATGTTCCCATTCACAAACTTCTTTCATTCCTGTTGATCCAGTGGAGGCTGAAGTTGGAACTCAAATCCACCATCTCTGATGACAGTTTGTGCATTCATCTCAATGATTCCTTTGCCACTACCTCTTCCTGACAAACCCATAACTTACAGAAATGGTGCTTGAGCCTGGGCAGGTCATTTATTTTTTGGCATTGCACTACCTGCACAAGGCAACAGCTTGGCACAGTGCCATTTGATATGTTTTCAGAAATCTCCATCATTCAGAACTCTCACCCTCAACTTTGTCACAACTCCTATTGCCTCTCCTGATACCTGTGCACCAGATGAACCAATTGTAAACTTGGGAATCAAATATATGCTCAAAACACTGAAGCTTAGGGCCTGTTCAGATGCAAGAATCCAGATTCTTTGGCCAGATTCTTCTGGATTCTTTTCAATCCAAAAGAATCCAAAAGAATCTACCCATTTTCAATACTGGAATCTTGCCAAAGAATCTGGAATCTTGCATCTGAACAGGCCCTTAATCACAGGGTTAAAGAAGTCAAATCTATGATTGAGGTGATGAAGAAGAAAGTGTCACCCATCCAATTTCATGGAACAGTCCATTGTGAGGCATTGTTGATGGGCCTGGCTCTTGTGTGTCAGGACAGCAAGGTACTGCTTCCTAAGGATGTAACAAACCAACTTGAGACAATTAAGGTAGTGTGGAATTGTACCTGCATGACTTCTGGTGTTTTAAGCTCTCTTGTTTATAGAAGCTTTTGAAGGGAAGCTCTGTGAGCACAATAGGTGTGGGCAAAAAGTCCTGTTTCTGCTGCACCCTACTTGCCAAAATGCTTTAAGCTGCCAATTCCCCTGTGTCTTTCAGCCTACCAGCATTGCATGGCATTATTTCCCCCTGAGCACTGCCAACCATTGGAATTCCACTGCCTGTTGCACAGTCCATGGAGGACACTCTGATGGATGTATGGTACAGGGAAGTGGTGAAATTTGCTTGAGAATATGGCAAGCCTGCACCTTCATCCATGCAGAACATGATGAGTTTGCCATCAGGTGGAGACCCAACCTTTGCCCCTGCACAGATTGCATGTGTTAAGGGTTGTACTCAAGATGAGAAATACAATTATGTAATTGAGTCAAATACAAGGAAAGGCCCTTAAGACAATTGATGAGAGAGTCGTGAAGTGGGAATTACAAAAGGTTGTGAAAGACAAGTACATATGAGGAGGACTGGCTTCTTGAGAGTTAATATGCAAAGGTTGAATAAAGGGATGTTGAATAAAGGAGGGATGTATATAATAGGAAATGCTGAAAGAGGAAGGCACAATGGGGGCAAGGGGGAAGGTCACGTGATGTGATAGGCTTGGTTATTCATATGTAAGCGAGGTTACAAGTACAACTTGTAACAGTACCCCCCTTTGAGTGCAAAGCCCTTGAAGTGCATAACTCACATTTTACAAGGTGGATGTTTTGGTGGTTTTGGTGGTTGCTGTGATGGTTTCTATAAAGGACAGGTTTGTTGCAATTGCTTCTGATTCCATACCATCATCATCAATATGGCCAATGAAGCCATCCTTGCTTTGATCAAGACAAAGGTGGCGATGGAGGTCCTCCAGACTGAGGAGGTGGTTGTGACTGTGAAGGTTGAGTTGGCAAAGTGGGAGGTGAGTGAGGAAACTTTTCTGTTTTCTGTGAGTTGTGCTGATTTGTGGTAAAGCAGCAGGTACATCTGCAGGGTCAGATGCCTGAGGTTTTGCCTCTCATGCCTGGGATGGGGTTGGAACTTGCAGGTTGGTGTCTGCATGTCGAATGGATTGAGAATGACATGGGCATTCGATGTGCCCAAGAGGAGGTGGCGATGGTTGCATTGGAAGAGGCAGGTCATCTTGATGCTGAGGTGAGGTGTGAGGCCGAGGAAGCTGCTTGGTATGCAGCCAAGGTGGAGATGCCAAGGGGTGTGTTGAAAGATGTGCCTATGGTTTTGAGCAACAATGAGGGGTTGTTGATGGTGAGTAAAATTTTTTTTTTTTTTTTTTTTTGAAGTCACAGTGTTGCTAATGTGGGTGTTTCAACACTGGCCATAAGATTTCTCCATGAAGTTCATGTAGAAATTGATGCTAAGGCCAGGAGCTTCATGGGATAGCATAACCCAGGAAGACCCACAAGTATAGCAGTAAATCATGGGAGGATCAGTCACAGGGGGGGATCAACCAGAGTGGGATCAAATAACACTGTGAGCAGAAGCACATGGTTATATTGGTTGGGGGGTATCAGGATAGGTCCCAGCAAGCCCGGGAATGCCCCTGAATGGGTCAGCAGGCTATATGGGCTTATCGGCAATTGGGATTGTTTATTTATTACTATTTGTTCTCATTCTCAGATTAATCCCCGTGCCTCCCCCAGATCATAACACATAATTATTCATTTATTATTATTATACTATTATACATGTACCATACAGCTTATCCCCCCTCCCTCCTGGGGTTGTGTGTTTACATTTGGCAGGGTCATGGGTTTTTATTCAGTGGGGTTGCAGGATTAGTTGGGGGTAGGTGCGGGCAGTGGGGCCAGAAGAATACCTAGAATAGTACATTAGTGGAAAAAAGAAAAGCCACACAAAAGGAGCAGCCTGTGCTGCTCCTTTTGCATGATCTTACATATAGCCTGAGTACTTACCGTAAAAAATCACCACACCCGCCAAAGCGGGTGTGGCTCATGTGGGTTCTCAGCATTGCATTATTTTGTGTCTTCATTGGGTGGTGGTTTTTGTTATCCATGTGGGTCTTGTTCAGCACAGGGTTTTGGGTGGGTCATTGTTCATGGGTTTGGCAGTCTCCGTTTGGCCATTTCTTCTCATTTGGCAACCCTTTGTTTTGTTGGTGGAGGTTCAGGCAATACCCTAAAAAAATCAAGTGTTAGTTAGACATTAAAAACAAATTCACCTTAAATTACCACACACCTGCCGCAGCAGGTGTGTGGTTGGGGTGATCTCTCACCAGGTGGGTGCCTGTTCAGCATGTTATCATTTGGTGGGGGCTCATTGGGCGGGTGCTTGTTTGGCAGGTGTTCATTCAGCAGTTGTCCATTCAGTAGATTGTCATTTGGGAGGGGCTCATTTGACATGTGTTCATTTGGCAGGTTCTGGTTCAGGCAATATCCTATAAAAATCAATAATATGTTAGTTAAAAATCATAACCAGTGCAAAAAGAGCAGCATTTGCTGCTCTTTTTGCATGGTTGCATACAGTGTATGTACTTACCTTATATATTACCACACACCTGCTACAGTGGGTGTGTGGTTGGCATGGGTTCTTCATTCAGTGGGTTTTGTTGGGTGGGTCTTCATTTGGCTGGCATCCATTTACCTTGTTGGTTGTATTTTTGTTTGTTGTCAGGGTTTTGGCCAGGCTCATGCAGGTGTTGGTTCAGATTCATGACCTAGAATATTGAAATATACATTAGTTAGACATTTGAAGCAGTGCAAAAGAGCAGCCTAAGCTGCTCCTTTTGTGCAGCGGTATCTACTGGGGAAGACTTACCATATATAGTACCACACACCTGCCATAGCAGGTGTGTGTTTCCTGGGGCCACTCATTGGCTCTGTTGTAAGTGGGAAACAGAAGTCGAATCCAACTACAGTCCACAATATGGAAATGAGGACAAAGAGGGGGGGATCACAGTATCAATCCGGGTGTTCAGGTCCTTGAAAAGGAACAGCCTTTGGATGGAGGAAATGTACTGTTTTGACAGAGACTATCTAAACAGTGAATGAAGAGATGAGATCACACACTAAGTCCTCCTCTTGAGAACCTATCAAAAGCATGATAAGTAGTGATTGTGTTGTGGAGTTTACCCTTGGACCAGTGGCAGTTTGTTAAGCCTTCAAAACTGGGGTGAGGGGAAAGACAATGGAAATTCACATATTCTGCACTTAATATACATCACAGAAAAATGCTATGGTAACCGAAAGAAAGCTGGGATTAAGGTAAAAATGATGAAAAAGAAATCAAGTCAAAATCTTGGAAACTGAAGGAGATATTCAATTAACAAGTCAGAACAGGGGAATATGGCTTAACCAAGGTATTCCTCCTCTCCTACTGAACAGAATCCCTTGGGGAAAGGTGGAACTGGTCGCCCTAGACGTACCCTCCATCGGACATAGGGTGCCGGAACCATAATTGCCTTTAATAATCAGACAAGCGGAGGTAAAAGTGAAATGAGACATGGGGAGATTAAATTACAGAGAACAGAGTTCTAATCCGCTCGTTTTTCCCTTAGTACCATTCGATGCGGATTTTTAGTGTCTTTCCAGGGGTAGTCGTTACTAACGAATCAAATCAAAACTAGTGGAGATATTCGCGAAATACTAAAGCATAGTGTGGAGCATGAGGTAAAATAGACCTGGAGGATGCAGTTCGCGTCCGATAAACGAGAGTATGGTACCGATAGATAGGTATTGATCGTAGCTTTCTGGGCGCTATTTTTCCGAGTCGATCCGATCAAAAATGAGGGAGATATTCGCGAAATACTCCTTGAGAGTATTGAAATAGCCCCTATTTGACATGTGACTAATCCACAAGTTGGATCCAAAGGATTAGGCAATCTTGATTATATAATTGGGACTCATATATTGCCCTTGAGGCAATGGCACAGAACACTAGGTTGAGCATCAATGAAAGGGGCAAGTTGAATTGCCAAAGCCACAATTGGCTGGACTTGAGGTAAATACAAAATCAGGTGGTCTGTTGAAGACCTGGACATGGACGAATAATTGCCTCATATGCAAGGTGGAGGAGAAGCAAGTGGGTGACAGTTTTGAAAGACACCTCGGTCAGCCACAAAATCAGCCCTAGTTAGGCCCAAAAACATGGCACTATTTGGGCCTAAGCAGGCTTTGGATCATTGGGGCCCCAAGGGTGTTTTCAGTGACCTTTGTATTTCAGCACCTTGATGGATATAAAGCCATATATAGGCTTAACACCGCTCTTTCAAACCGTTCTTTGGTCCATTGCCCTTTGAATCTAAGTAGGCCTACTTCTCAAGGGGCCCCAATGGAGACTTTGGCCTAAGCATATATATAGGGATTGCTATCATTATATACAAACCAGATTATAAGAGGATCTATTTATTAAGTTTATCACACAGTCAATCAAGACCAGGTCATCCCAAGGTAGCAGTTGTAGTGGCTAACTGACTGAACCCTGGTATGAAGATTGAGTGCGTATAGTCTGAATGACATCATCCCAGTCAAATAGTTGAGTTTCGCCCAGAGCAAGCATCGAGGGTGGAGGAAAAGTTGATGATGGTGGACAAGTTGATGACGGAAAAGTTGATGATGATGGAAAAGTTGATAATGACGGAAAAGTGGATGATGGCGGAAAAGTAGACGACAGGGGAAAAGTAGATGATGGGGGAAAAGTGGACAACAGCGGAAAGTGGACAATGGCAGAAAAGTAGATGGTGAAAGTAGACAATGGTGGAAAAGTAGATGATGGGAGGAGTGTAGATGACAGAGGAGAGTGGACAAGGGTGGAGGAGTGGTTGAAGGTGGAAGACTGGTTGAAGGCGGAAGAGTGGATGAAGGTGGAAGAAGAGATGATGGAAAATATGATGGTGTTGAGCCAGGTTTTTGAGCCGAAAGGATTAATCCTGTGTCTGTCAGAGGAGTTGGCAAGGCGTAGGAATTGGCATTGTCCAGGGCAAAGACGAGTTTTGATAGAGATGGTTCAGGTTCATGGACTGAAATTGCAGGTGTCACCAGCACATCAGAGGCAATCATCAATATAAGGGAGGGACTTTGGGGTTAGTCTCCCTTTCCCTTTCCTCTTGCTGGCTTCGGCCCCGCGGAAACAGAAGGCAGACCACTTGCAGAACCTTTGACCCAGACCCTTCGTCGGCACGCTCATCGGTACCTCAGCCTCCACTATCTTATGCTTCTTCCCTTTTGGAGGCCTTCTGCCTGCCGCACAGTGAGCAATGGCACATTGTTCATCCTGGTGACTAGGATATCATCATCACCCAGGTCTACCAAAAAACCATTCAGTAATCAAATCCAAGAATACTATAATGGTAGGACATACCATAGTCACCAATTCGTTCAAAACGGAGAGTTGTGAACACATCTGTAGAGCATATCACATCATAAAGCAGTCACCAATGATGTGTCTTGAGGTCATCCGAACCAAATGTGCCAAGCAAAGGCATACCCTCAATGTCTGGCCAACAGACGCAGCGGATTCGTGACGACCTCATTTTCTGAACAATCGATGACCAGGGCATAGTCTTGTAGTCCAATTGCAGTGATCTGAGACATGAGGTAGGGG